>JADLZL010001767.1:0-248566 GCA_015844335.1 Chrysopogon serrulatus | reverse complement strand
TATATATATATCGTCCTGGATGTGCCTGCTAGGTGACCGAAATGGATGAAGAGTTTTTTCTATCTTGTGTTGGGTATGGATATATACCACCCACGTACGCCGATATATATCAGTGTCGTCCTTGGCCATGCACACCAATGAAACGAGAACAATCATTCAGTAGGACGACGACGAGGACGACTGCTGCTGCTGCCTGCTGCCTGCCTGCCTGCCCCAAAAACAGGTGCATGCCTGCATGCAATGCACCCACACCCACAGCGCAGGGTCGGGCACAATGCAAGGCCATCATCATCAGCCTCCGAGATGGTCCAAGCAAGCAGAGCTAGCGATGGAGCTGCATGCATGCCACCAGCTGGTTGGCCACCAGCATTTGGTCTCCTGATCCCGCATGGCCGTGGCATGTGATCTGATGTGAACAGCTGCTGCTGGCAAGCGGCTAGCACTAGCAGCAGGTCTCCCTCTCGCTCGCCGCTTATTCCGGCTGCACTACGGATCGATATACTCCGTCCGTTCCATAAATAAAAGAATATTTTGACTTCTACGATTCCTATTTGACCATTTGTCTTATTTAAATTTTTTATATAAATAATAAACTAAATTAATCATTATAAAAATATCTCTAATGATAAAATAAGTCATAACAAAAACAAATATTATTTATTAAAAAATTTTTAAATAAGATGAATGGTTAAACAGAAATTGTAGAAGTCAAATATGTTCTTTTATTTATGGAACGGAGGGAGATATGCGAGCGTCCATCCGGCCGGCTAGCGACATGCAGAGACGACAAATCATACGGCCATGACCCTGCGAGGAGTTGGCCCTGTGGGGAATGGGAGGGAAGGGGCCGGGAAGGATGCTCCGCAGCCAGCCACATGCCGTTGCTTGGCCGCTGTGTGTTGCGCATGCAGCTCTCAGGTCCTCAAGCGGGAGGGGGAAAAAAAAAGATGTGGCCACAATTTTGGGGATCTTTTTCGTGGCCAGGCACGCCTCTGCTGATCAAGTAGTGGGCAGTGGGCAGTGGGCACAGCACCAGGGGGAATGCATGCCAATGTGGATATGTTTCATCAACTCGACTGGGGGCTTTTGACATAACATATATATATATATAGCTAGCTACAGAAATTATCGCACAATAAATTAACACATATTCCCTCTGTCCTAAAATAAATACAAATATCATTTTTTTTTTCGAGTCAAACTTTTTAAAGTTTAACTAAGAGAATTTAAAAAATAGTATCAACATACATATATTTTTAGATAATTTTATTATAAAAAATATACTCCATGTTTAGTCTAATCATACTTATTATATACCATAAATAGTAGTATATATATTTTTATGTAAGTTTAGTTAAACTTTAAAAAATTTGACCACTTCAGATATTTATTTTGGCACCGAAGAAGGTACGTGTGATCTATATATGCTTGGGTTACTTAGGCCTTTGTTTGGATCCCATGAACTAAGAACTAGTTGACTAACAATTAGTCCATAAGAATCTAAACAGGTGAACTAGTAAATGAACTAATGGATGAATTAATGTGTAATTCAAGACTCAACTAGTACTAGTTCACTAGTCCATAAAACCCAACTAGTTGAACTAATTGTTAGTTCATTGGATCCAAACAGGCTCTTAGGCTAGTGTGAGATCTGACTAACTCAAATGCTAGCTAGTTATATAGAGTTTCGACAAATGAGATGGCTTTGTTTCTAAAAATAATTAATATAAATTGCAGAGATGGAGAATGCGATCAAGCACAACCGTAGGCCAACTAGAAAAATATCCGATCCCCAGATAATTTTGTTGGTACGGGAATCGGGAATTTATATCGCATATAGGTATGAACAAACTGGCAATGCGTGCTCACTATGCACAGCCGCAAAATTGCCAACTGTTTGCCTTCGCCATCAATAATAAAAAGTATACTCATTTTTAAAACAAAGTCGCATTTTATGTCACGTTGTTCTTGTTCATCATTTATAATAGCTATTGTTTTTGTGTCACGTTGTTCTGGCAGATATATCGTCTTTTTTAAAAAAGCATCTTTACTAAAAACAAGTCAAGGTCAAACTAAGCAGAGCCTCTCCCATGCTGCTGCTGGAGGAGGTCATACTCGGTTTTAATTTGTTGCTTCAAGTAGTTGTTCTGGCCACAAAACAATTTCTTAGTTAGTCGGCATGAATACTTTTCTCTTACAACGGTGTTGACCGATTATTTGGAGATGAAATATCTGGATAGCAAGGAAGCCTCTGCAGTTTTGTTATGGACCAAGTCATGAATCTCGATGGAGACCACTGCCTTGTCTACCGAATGAAGATGTCTCTCAAACGATATGCCATTGTGGTTTGATTTGTTTAATGGAACCATGCCTTAGCAGTGATGTATATTTTAATTTGATACACTAGTTTATCAACCGTGCTCTCGCACGGGCTAGAATCTTAGAAACCCTAATTGATAAAAAAACGGATTGATGAATCTTAGAATCCTATTGTCGCATTGGGTTCTATAATTTTTCTCTTCACTAGTATTCTAAAATAATAGCTATAATAGGTATTTTATAGTATATATATTCCATTTTGATAATGTACCAATATCCATCAGTTTTTTAATTACATATCACCTCTATTTATCTTCAACATATATTTGGTTGAAACGTTTAAACTATAGCTGCTTTAGCTACGGTCTACATTTTGATGACATAAATCTAAATTTTCATTTTATTTCTAAAACTTTGTGCTTATTAATTCCAAAGATATAGTGACTATTATTTACAGTGGTAATTATGTTTGATTTTTTTGTGAGAATTTTAGGATCCATTTTTCATTTCTAGCAGTCTCATGTGTAATAATTTATAGGATTAATCTTTTTTATAACACAATATGCATTTAGTTGAAACATAAATTTAAAGTATATTAACTCTTATCACTTTAAGTGATATCATAAAAAACTTATATTTTAATTTTCAGCTTTTGATTACATGTTAATTTCAAATACCAATGCTTATTGTATTGCTTATTCAATATTTTCTTTTTTTATTTTATTTAGAAAATATTTTAGGTCCTAGACTACCCTCTTAGTTCTTACAATTTCATAAATAGCTGTTTCCGCATGTATCAAGGCACTCAAGATGTTGAAACCTAATAACGGGGTTATCATGCCACTCTACCACGTTTATTAATCAATGAAGCTCCTATTATCTAAAAAAAATACTCAAGATATTGAATTTTAATATATTTTGTCAAACAAAAATTCCTTCGAATTAAATTACATATATTCATATATATAATATTCCAATCAAATTGTTTAAACTTTTTTTTTCAGGATAAAGGCTTGCAATTTTTTTATTATGAGTGTGGATCTGCTATTTTTGCACGATTGATAAGCTTATAAAATAAATATTTACTCTAATGTATACATGTTTCCTTGGTATGCATTGGTCAACTTAATATTTGGCGAGGTGTGTATTTCAAATAGCATTAATTGTGCATATATATTGTACTTTATGGATGTTTAATTATTTTTCATAATAGCATATATTAGCATTTACGTGAGCGATTTTTGTTATTTTTTTTTTTGTAATGGTTGACATGGATAATTTAGATACAAACTATAGGTATTTATTATATTACATTATCTTTCGTCTTGCAAGTTATGTTAGTTCTAATGCAATCTTACGGGTCAAAATGTTATCTTTCGTAATGATATAGGTGCATAATTTATAAAAAAAGTATTATTCTATTAGTTATTTATCTTTTATAATTATTATGGGTTTGAATTTCTCCATATAGATTTTACTCATGACACCATGGATCATGGTAATAAAGTTTTTCTGATCACCAAAGCAGTATAGAATAAGTACTCGGAGAACACAAATTAAATTATAATTAATTATGGCATAGCCGAATTTTAGGAGAGAAATTAAATTACAATTATGGGATCACGCAAGATTGTCATACCTTTAGTCTGTAGGTGTGGTTGTGCCAGCATTGATGTAGATGCAGTAGATACGCTGCTCGGCACTTGTGGCCTGCGTGTTTGTATCTTTCCCATGCGCGTACGACGAACCATCTTGTGCCTATGGCCGCCTATCTTGCACTGAATGCCAGGCAGATGCATGTGTCAACATACACGTATGATACATATACTCGCGCGCCTTCAACCAGTGGTCAGCCGACTTTGGGTCCTCACGCACGTGTCCGATGACCCTGCTGACATCCTCCCTCCTATCTTCACATGTCACGGGCACGGGCATGGGCATGTTGGAGTCTACCAGCGATGTGTTACCGTTCATGTTGCGACATCTCCCATAATCTAGCATCATCTCGATTTTCTGGCTGGCGCGTCCAATACTTATCGGTCAGAGCTGTGACACCGACCAACTTGCTTGCTGTGAAAAGTTAATAATTAGATTATAATTAGTTTTCTCACCCATCATGGAGGATGGCACAAAGCCATCGCGCGCCCTTTCTTGATCCCTTGCTCCTTGTCTCCATCCATCGTCCTTCTTGGACCTAGCTGCGAGGTTGCCGCTCCTCTCGAGGTGGAACAATGCTGACTTGAGAACCTTACTGTTGGTGGTGAAGAAGACGGCCGCCGCCACGAAGGTGTTGCGGGTGCCGCACGGCCTGGCCCCCAAGCCGATCGGATGGTGTGGTAAATTAAAAATAATGTATTTATCATTTTACGGCCCCTTTGGCTCCACCGGGGAAACAAAGGAGAAACATAGGAATGCCCACGCGCAGGAAAGGGAACGCAGTTCAGTTCCAGAGGAATCCTTCCGTTCCTTCGATCGCCTTTGGCAGTGCTCCCCACCCTTCCGCGCCGCTCCGTCGTCTTCCCCCGCGGCGTCCTCGTCTCCCGGCCTCCTCCACGGCCTTCTCCTCGTGCCCTCCTCCGCGGCCTCCACAGATCTGGGGGCGGGCCCTCCGTTGCGTCTCCTCTCCGGCTCCGTTCGTCTCCTTCGCTGCATTCCCCGCCCGACCTCTCTCTCTCTCTCTCTCTCTCTCTCTCTCTCCCGGCGGCCAGGCCTCTCTCTCTCTCTCTCTCTCTCTCTCTCTCTCTCTCTCTCTCTCAGCGGCGGCCCTTTTGCAGGCGACCGGCGCCTCTGCCTCCCCGCGCCCCGGGCGCCTCCACCGCGCGCCCGGCCAAAGGCGGAGCACGCGCCCCACCGCCTCCACGCGCCCGGCCAAAGCGGAGGGATCCGGCACAGCGCCACGGATCCGGCTGGATCCGCACCGGCGGCCACGAATCCGCCGCTGGCCGCCGCTACTTTTCTTCTTCCGGGCGAGGCACGCGCGGAGGAGGCGGCCTCGCCATGGGGCGGGCGGCGGCGGCGGGGCTCGACGCGGTGCTCGGCCTCCATCCAGCGCCCGCGGTGGCCGGGTCGTCGGCATGTGCACGCAGCGTACGCTCTTCCTGCGCGCCCGGCGTGGGCCGCGGGCGCGGCGGCGGGTGAGCGCAGTGCCTCGGACTTCGCGCAAAAACAAGAGCCGGGCGGATTTTTCTTTCCCGTGACGCCGTGAGGGCGGCGAATCCTCCCGAACGGATTCCTCCGTTTCACCCGTGGCTTCCCAAAGGCACGATGACGTCACCATTCTTATCCTATTCCTATCCTTGGTTTCACCTCCGATTCACCCACGTTCCAAAGGAGGCCTTATTGAATTATATCATATAATGGCAAAGGTGGGTAATTTATATGCAAAATTAGGGGGTTATTTTATATACTTTTTATAATGGCATTGGTGGGTAATTTTTTAATAAACTACAATAGATCCGATGGCTAATATTAATGATGATGATTAGCGTCTACTAAATCAAAGGCCGGATGTTTCTAACTATTGTGAGAATTTCTAGGATTTATCTTTTTTTTAGCGCATCTGGTGAGAATCAACGTGGTGCCTCCGTTGGAGCCTCTAATTAGTAACAGTAAGATTGTGTATATAAAGCCCGGGTCTAGCGTAATGTAATCAAAATACTATTTGTATCATTATTATTACAATTGTATTATGGAAAATGCTGTATCACTATCACCCTATCCAAATTGTTAGTTACATGAAAACAACTGGCAGTAATGATAGTGACAAAATTGCTGAGAAAATGTCACAATGGCAGTGATGGATAATACAACACTACCTGACCAAAGACAAGCACGACAGTGATGGAGAAGACTTCGCCACTGGATACTACGCTAGACCAACATTGGTACCGATATCAACACCGTTGGATCAAATGATGACAAGGTGTTGGTACTTACATCTATGCATGCATATGTCGGACCAACATTGATTCTCGTTCATCGCCGCCAGATGGTATGCCCAACCAACAATGTTCTTGTCTCCATCATTAGTGTTGAATCATCCGCCAAACTAGTGGTGGTATGCGAGCGATTGCTGCCGGATCGAACTCTGAAACGGTGGCGATGGTAAACAACATCACCGCCGTATTGTACAGGATCCGATGGTGATGGATAATAGCATCGTTGGATCGAAAACTGGTGATGATTACCAATGACATTCACCAACGGTGGCCAAACCTGCTATGGTGAAGTGGGTTTGGAATCGATGTTGATGAACTTTCTGTATTAGTGCATTCACCTCTTGTGATGAGTTATTAGAGATACGCAGCCGGACCTCCCTGCCTCGTCGTGGTCGGGGACACCACGCACGCATGCTGTGGTGGTCGCCGCGCTCACCTGAGCATCGTGCTACCACCGTGCCAACACGCTGTGCCGGCCATAGTCGTCACACTCAGCATGAGCGCGTGCCGCTGCAGATTGCTGCCCCATGTACGCATGGTGACCACCAAGCTATCAGCCTATGCCTGGCTGTCGTTGGTGACACCATGCACACATATGTTGTTGTGGCCTTCGGTTCAAACAGCCTCACTATTGTTGCAGTGCCTTGCGTGGAGTGGCAGAACCAGGATTTTTAATTAAGAGGGGCCAATAATATGATAATGCTTTGTAAATACAATAAATTCATATTACAAGTATATGCATTAATATTTTAATATATATTTAGTTTTCATAACAAAAATCACAATATTATGATAAACAACATGTGAAAAGATAATTTTTGTGCTAATAATTGAGTTTTGCATTGTATAATTAATATTTTTATACATGATATATAAACAAATCATTGTTTTTTTAGGGGCGCGGCCCAGCTGGCCCCCTATTTACGCCTCTGCGTGTGACTCTACCATATATCGCCACGCTCATGCTATGAACATCATAACAAGTTATAGTCATTACAACATATGGACATATTTACCAGTAGAAACTAGAAGACCAAACCAGAATACCTTGTGTTTTGGTGTACCGATAAATTAAAATTATATTGCAAATGTCAATAGCAGAAATAAAGCCAATAGAAACCAAAAACCAACCGTCTCAATTATCAGACTTTCCAACATGCTCTTAGAGGTAGGATGTGTGGATGTTTTTATAGGGATGAATGCAACTGTGGCTTGTACGAGTACCTGTGTTGGTACCGTGATTTGAAAAAAAAAAGACTTTTGAGAAAAAAAAACTAAAACCTACAATCCTAAGGCCGTCCACAATGTAGCAGTGAAGCCAGAAAATTTGTGGGTCCAAGTACAGGAAATCAAGCATTAGCTATTTTGACTGCAGCGTGTAAAATAGATGAAATCGGTGAAAGAACGTTCACCGCTCTATTTTTTCTGGCACTGCTCAGATGGGAATCACCACTCGTAGTGGTGGAAGTAGTGCTTTATTTCTCTCTCTCTACTAGGCACCACTCAAGAGATACATTGTGGACGGCCTAAGCAAGTCGACCACTGTATATCATTGTGATCAACAAAGCTTCTCTTACTAGGGGAGTGGGGTGGGGGAGATTAGCGCGGCACCTAACGTGGGGGTGGGGTGCCACATCGGCACATCCCCACGTACTACATCAGGATTGGAGCAGTCAACAACCGAGAGCTGTAGCTTCTCTCCCACCCCCAAGCCCAATGATCGTCAGCAGCTCAGCACTCAGCAGCAGGGTGCCAGGCGAAGCAGCACCGGCAAGGCAGACCCGCAGATACGGCGGCGGCGCGGCGCTCGACAGCGGCTACGGGGCTATGCCGTTGCCGTCAGCCTACGCTAGAGCTAGCACGGGTGACGGGCCGGATGGTTACTCGAAATGGCAAAGCCCGCAGTGTACCCGCCGCGGGACTGCGGTGCTCTGCAACTGAAACGCTGCTGCTGGAGCCAGCAGGAGAGGTGTGTCAGTGTGTGTCCCCTCCAAATCATTCGCCGCCGGCCGGACGGGCCCGGACCCGGACCGGACCCCTACCACACCATATCACATAGCATTCTCCTGTCCAATGACTCCAATCCATCTCTCTTCCGCTTTCCCATCGCCGTCGCGCGGACGTCCCTGTCTGGAGGAATCCACTTCGATTCAGCAGCCACACCGCACACCCACACCGCGCAATGCTGCATAAAACCAACTCTTCCTTCCCTTCGTCCCTTCCCCGTCCGTCGCGAGCGCTATCTACCTGTCCCTCAGCCTCATCATTTCATCAAAGCACAGCTCCAGCTCCAGCTCTAGACTCTAGAGAGAGGAAGAAGCGAGAATCACAGTCACTCAGTCACTCACTCACAGTCAGTCACAGAGGGCCTGAAGCAAACCGACCGTCTGTGCTGTGGTGCTCTGCTCCCCTCGATAAGCCGGGCTCCAACCCAAGCTCTGGGAAGAAGGTACATGTTCTGTTCGTCTTCTCTGATTCTTCTTTCTCCTTCTTATACATCTCTCCTTCTTTATCGAATTCACCGCTCACCTTCTCTTTCTTCTTCTATAATATATACAGCGCAGCTGTTTTTTTTTTTCTCTCTCTCTCTTTTAGGCGAGATCTGATATGATACTTTCACCGCCATCCGTCCTTTCTCACCGCACAATCTTATTACCTTTCCACTTGATAGAAAGCTCCTCGGTTAGTAATTTAATTTAATGGAGGATCTCATCTCGTCTCCACTGTTCTTGACTTCTTGCTATAGATTGCAATTTCAATACGAGGCTACATATAAAGGAGTAATAAAGATAAAAAAAACCACCTTTCCACCGTGTTTGGTTGCTGCTCTTGAGCAGGCAGAGGCAGGTGCTTCTCCCCTTGCAAGTCTGTGGTGTCCACACGTCTATCCTCCTTTGTCTTCTTCCCTCTTTCTTTATCCACAACTATTCATCTTCCTGCACTCCACACTTCACATGCTCTCTGTTCTCCCAGATCCACGCACCTTGCATATATGTAGGGCCTGCCGATTTTTATCATATTTCCATCCCCTTGTTTCTTGTTGGCATCGAACACTTTTTTTTTTCTTCTCCCATTAATTATTAAACGGAACAGGAAAGGAACGCTGCCGGTTGCCCAGTCATAGAAGCAGATGGACAGAGAGCAAGCAGAGATGAGTGGCACATGCTTTCTTGCTTGCTCCGTTTGAGCTTGAGGCCAAGTAAAGGTTGCTGTGGTGCTGCAAGATCCTGGACAGGACAGGAGACGTCATTGTTTACAGTTTTTTTTTTCATCCATTGGCAGGTGCATATATATATAAAAGTTGCTAACAATTTTTAACACCATGCTTGCTTTTGATTTGAGAGTTCCCATGCACGTCCCTCTCCTTCTCGCCGCAGCTCATGCTGCTTGCGTTCTTGATCTTGCAGTGTGAGCTCTGACTGAGCACAAAGTGATTGGCCGCTCATCGATGGTTGTGGCGGTGATCTGAGCGAGCGATGAACCAGTTCGTCCCTGATTGGAGCAACATGGGCGACACCTCCAGGCCGCTCGGGTGAGCACTACCTCTGATTATTCCTTGATTGATCCATGGAGATCATGCATGAAGCGCAGACATCTTCTTCTTCATCGATCGGTTGATTTCATACCCAAGATCCTGCATGCTGTGTTGTTGCGTGCAGCGAAGACGATGACCTCATTGAGCTGCTCTGGTGCAACGGCCATGTCGTCATGCAGAGCCAGACCCACCGGAAGGTGCCACCGAGGCCCGACAAGGCGGCGGCGGTGCCGCCTGCAGCCCCCGCGTCGGTGCCGCAGGAAGACGAGGGCGGCCTGTGGTTCCCCCTTCGCGCTGGCCGACTCGCTCGACAAGGACATCTTCTCGGACTTCTTCTGCGAGGCACCGGCACCGGCGGTAGTGGCGACAGCGGCGGCGACCCCGGTGGCGCCGGTGCTCTCTGGTGGCACCGGCACCGAAGCCGCCGCCGGCAGCAAGTCGTCGTGCAGGGACGTTCCAGCGAAGGACGAGAGGCGCAGCAAGGCGTGCCCGGTGTCCGAGGACCCGTGCGACCTGATGCCGCCGCCCAAGTCGACGCCCACGTCCTGCTCCAGGCAGCAGACGATGAGCCTGGCAAACGGCGGCGACAATGCCGGCGACCTGACGGACCTCGTCGTCCGGGCGGGGGCGCGCGGGCAAGGCCGCGCGCCGGCGGCGGAGGCCGGCGCGTCTTCGATGCTGAGCGCGATCGGGTCGAGCATCTGCGGGAGCAACCAGGTGCTGGTGCAGCGCGCGGTGGGCGCGGCGGGGCGCGCGTCCGCGTCCGGTTCCGGCGGCACCGCCCGCGGCGGGTCCGGGTCCGCGGCGAACGCCATGGGCGGCAGGGGCAACGAGGCGTCGTCGTCGGGACGGTCCACCTACTGCTTCGGCACCGCCACCGCCACCACCACCACCACCGAGCCCACGAGCACCAGCAACCGGAGCAGCAAGCGCAAGCGGCTCGACACCGAGGACTCGGAGAGCCCCAGCGAGGTCTCGTCTCTTCCTTTGAACGTTCCTTCTCGATGACGAACGCGCTGTCGTCGATCCCTGGATTGTTTGATAATACTAACGGGCCCGGTTGGCCGCCGGCAATGCTACGATCGATGATGGTGCAGGACGCGGAGTCGGAGTCCGCCGGCATGCTGGCGCGCAAGCCGCCGCAGAAGATGACGACGGCGCGGAGGAGCCGCGCCGCCGAAGTGCACAACCTCTCGGAGAGGGTGCGTGACGTGACGACACCTCCTTGCTAGCTGCTGTTGCCTCGTTCAACAGTCGCTGACTGTCTCTGTCTGACATGGATGTGTTTTGTTTGCGTCGCAGAGGAGACGAGACAGGATAAACGAGAAGATGAGAGCCCTGCAAGAGCTCATACCTCACTGCAACAAGGTCTAGACTGTTCTAGCCCTTGACTGTCTGACGGTGACATGGTTGTTTTGATCTAGAACTTACTGTAATAATAATCTTGCTGCTTGCATTACGTGAAGCAGACGGACAAGGCGTCAATGCTCGACGAGGCGATCGAGTACCTCAAGTCGCTGCAGCTGCAAGTGCAGGTCAGTGAGACAGCGACCCTGTACTTGTACCACGTCCTTCCCTTCCTCGCCGTGCAAAGCAGTGCAAGTCGTCGATCACTGGCACTAACCGTAGGCAACATGCACGCAGATGATGTGGATGGGCAGCGGCATCGCGGCGGCGCCGCCGGCGGTGATGTTCCCGGGCGTGCACCAGTACCTGCCACGAATGGGCGTCGGGATGGGCCCGGCGGCGGCGGCGGCGGCGGCGGCGATGCCGTCCATGCCGCGCCTGCCGCCGTTCATGGCGGCCCCGCAGCCGGTGGCGGTGCCGCCCAACGCGCAGGTGAACGTGAACCCGGCGGTGACGGGCTACCGGAGCCACCACCACCACATGCCGGCGGCCGTGGGCATCACGGAGCCGTACGGGCACTACCTCAGCGTCAACCACCTGCAGCCGCCGCCGTCGCAGGTCCAGGTCCGGCGCGTTCCCTGCTGGCTGCTGGCTCTGCCTGCTGCTGCCTTTTTTTTAGTCTTGTCCCTGTGTGTCATTGCTGACATGTTTGGGCAGCACTACGCGCAGGGCGTGAGCTACTACACGCCGCCGCCGCTGGGGGCGAAGGCCGTGCATCAGCAGACTCCGGAGCTTCATCACGTGGCGGTCCCCGGTGGCAGCATGCCGGCCGCGGCAGCGCCAGGAGTGCTGCCCCCAGAGAGCGCGCCAGGACCAGGTACGATGCTGCCATAGCTCTGCTCTTCTCATCTTCTGCTTCTGGGATCACACATCACAGGCTCACAGCAACAAAGGTAGCCGTTGGTTTCGACACGTTTGGTTGGCTGCATCATAGATAGAAAGAAAATGGACATGACTGTACCACCAAACAACAATGAATTATTTATCAGCTTTATTAACGAGAGAAAAAAAAGGAAAAGAAACGACGTAAAGCAACCCTAGTGGCTAGCTAGCTGTCCAATTTCAGACAGAAAACCATTGTTATGCTAGATCAGAACTGGAAGAAAATCTAGCGTTGGTAGTTGGTATGGGACATTTTTTGGGCCCCAATGGAAGCACTACAATGAGATCAGAACTGGGGCCTTTTTTTCTCTTTCTCTGTAAGTGTACAGTACAAGAATATATTGTTCGCTTGAGGGGTCTACGGGTTGCATCTCGGGTTCGGTTGCGGCCCGAAACTTTTCAGGCCCCCTTTGGATGATAGGATAGGAAGGGTGCGTTTGGATGACGACCAACGGATGGCACGCCGCGCCACACTTTTCGTGCCGAACTTTTGGCAGGCGTTTGGACGGTGACCGCAGTTATGGCATGCCTAAGCCTCGCTTCAGTCCTCCAGTTCATTTTGCACACCAAACCTTGCCGGAGTTCTGGCGTCCGATTTCCACGCCGCACTTCTGGCGCCGCCAAAGACACGGCGCGGCAGTGTCTGGTCCTAATCCAAACGGGCCCGAAATCTAGAGGAATAGGAAAATCGTAGGAATTCACTTATCATGCTCCTTCATTCCTATGGAACTTAACCCAAACCAAAGCAAAAAAAGACCTTTGGCAGGAGCACACGTAAAACATAGGAAAGCGATGCCCATCCCCTGTGCCCTACATGCAAACAGCGTGGCGGCTGCAATCGCCTTTGTCAGCCTTGCAAGCAAACGAGAATCTACTGGCTGGTTGCCTACGTGTGTGTTCATTTTTCTTATTTACTTCACATTTTTTTTAATGATCTTTATGTTAGCTAAAAATATACGTAAAAATACCTAAAATACTATGTACCGTTAGGATACGTGACTGATTTTTAAAAATATTTTTTCACCATTCACGAGTTATCAAAGAAAACATACAAATTAGCATCTTTTATGTGCATGTAAGTTCACAACTTCTTCATGCGTGCAAGTTGCAGCAGTAGTACTTGTGTCTTTGAACTGAACAGAGTAGAAGAGCTTTCCTTCGGCCGTCCGTCGCCAACCCGTCTCACAGGAATTTTTTCATGAAGTCAGAGCTCATTCTTTTTTCCTATGGAATGGAGGTATAGGATTGTATTCCTATGGAACATTTTCTTTACTTTTGATAGGAACCAAAGGACAAGGAAGAAAAATTTTCTACAAAATTCCTATCCTACGGTTTTCCTTTGGCTACCCTGTGAACCAAAGGGAGCCAGAGAGTCAGAGTTTGGTTCCCTCAACCGTGTAAAGTAAAGCGAGGGACAAGTACGATACGGTTTGGTTTGACGGCGCAATGGAGCTACTAGTACTATTGGTGCCTTCCATCATTTGCCAAGGGCATCTCTCTCTAGCGTCAAATCGAACGAGTTAGATTACGTGGATGAAGGTTTGCCACATCTAGTGCTAGGACTAGATCATTTTGTGGGACCCATGTGTGGTAGTAAAGAATCCTTTTTTTTTTCCTGACTCCTCACTCACGGTCAGCCCTCAACGATCCTAAATAGGTGGTAGAGCTCCATTCTCTGACTACCTTTCCGGTAGAGCTTCAATGTGCTTCTTATCTAATGTCCACTAGAATCTGTGCAACTTTTTTCTATTTCGCTAGAGAGAAATGATTCTCATGGACAAGCCGCTCCAAGGAGCGCTGCCAGCAGCCTTTGATTCCTAGCTCCAACTCTTTAATTCTCTGATGGGGTGATTCTAGTTAGGGAGCAGGATGGAGAGGCAGTTGGGAAGTGATTCATGTAAAAATTTAATAGAGTAGTGAAAAAGCAGAGTTTTTTTTTTTTTCTGCTAAGCGATTTTTTGTCAATTTCAATAAAAAATACGTGAATTTTTTCAATTTGATTGAGCGAGGTAATTCACATAAAGAAAGTCCAAACACCATGTCAAACTTCAATGACGATTTCTTGCTCTGACAGACAGGCATACATACTCACTTATGAGTGCATACACACACCCTACTATCCTATGTGCACCTTCAAAAGAAAAAGATTGAGATTCGAGCCAACACATTTCGAGATTGGTGAAGTCATCACAGACGCCTCTCTGTCAACCGGCATGTCACCTACTACTGGAAGAACAAGCTGTTTAATTCTGAAATAAATCTAAGAAAATACGAGTATCCATATTAAATTGAGGATTTGAACATGAGTGGATATGTTCGACCACAAGGAACCTAACCAGTTACTCTGTTTGTGAGTCTATATTTTTTTGACCGCAATGAAGCTGCTCAGATGTGTGGTGTACTTGTGTTGCATTCTTAGTTTTTAGTGGTGAGACGAAGATTCTTTACCTTTAGCACAATCCACAAGTTTCTTTTTTACTCTGTAGGCATAGAATAACATAGTCACAAAAGCTTTTTTTTAAGAAAAAAGAAAAAAGCCACAAAGCTGCTTACAGACGAGGGAAATGCAAGAAAATGATGGGCGAGAAAGGAAACTAGCCTTTGAAGTTCAGCTTCAGCCCAATCATTAGCAGCAGAAAAGAGAGGAAGGTTCTGTGCTTTAAAGCTTTCATTTAGTAGAGTAGAGCACCGAAAGTAACACTGCACATTTTTAATACCCATTAACAGAGCCTGGAAAGGCGCCCTAAGAAGTAAGGATTTGGAAAAGACATAACTCGTATCCGATAGACCCCATCCATATCCAAGCCATACAAAATATAAGCTATAGCCTATAGCCCAGTGTGTATGAACCAATAAACCACTAGAGCATCCTCGGTAGGTAGTATGAACTAGTTACTAGTTCTAAGACAACTCTATTGATACTAACTTTTAGTATATATATAACTTATAATATGGATAGCCTCCAAATGACACCATCACATAATCTTACAATATTTGCATAAATTTAGCTCTTGGTCAATAGTTAGCTTTTCTCTCTCTCTCTCTCTTTTATTAAAATATAGCCCATAAGCCAGCATTGGGGCTGCCATAAGAACTAGCCACTTCAATCACTAAATCCTATCATAATTTACTTCAATACATACTCCCTCTGTCCCTTTTTAATTGTCGCCGTGGGTTTTCATGCCACAAGTTTGACTCGATTTGTAGAAAATACGTGCAATATTTATGTCTCCAAATAATTTTGTTAAAAAACTAGACCCAAAGATCTTTCCGATAATACTAATTATAATACTAATCGATGATATTTAGTATTTATTAAAATTACCAGCATTTGTTTCTTGGGAAGCGCAAGCGACAGTTAAAAAGGGACGGAGGGAGTATAGATTAAGGTGAACATGAATATATTCAAACGAGGCCTCATCAAATAATGAACATTTTATTTACGTGCTCAATGTACTCATGTTAGAGTGATGTCAGCAAAACCCTACCCAATGGTATCTCACGAAAACTACGTACCGGCCGTCTGACCATTGTGCCAATAAAATTCGGTAACGAAAAGAAAAATCTGATGCAATTGGACAAGATAAGGGTGCGATGTTGCAGTAGGGTCCCTTTCCACTTATTCCACACTTGAAAAAAAAAAAGCTCGGATGGTGGGAGAATATATATATGTTTTTACAGGTACCAAAAGTTAATTAGGTCGTTCTACTTAGAATTGCTCGCCTGTAACGTCAGTATTTGTATTGTACCTCTCCATGAGTACACTAGTTAATGGGTTCATATATCCATGTCCACATATGCCCATGGGTGGATTTTAGCATCATATATCATATATATATTATTTCACTTTAACTAGTTAGTTTTGGATTTTATCTGATTTCTTCTTCGTTGCAGGGTAACCAACCAAAACTGACAAATCACATGGCTGGGCGGATGTTTAATTTGACAAGTATTTGTAAACAAAAAAAAAAAAAAAAAAAAAAAAGAAAATAGACTGCACAGAAGGAAAAGCTGATGAATAACAGGGGGCATTTTCTTTAGCAACCCCATTTTGGGATCTGTGCAGGAATTTAGCAAGGGAATGATCTCCTAACAGATTGTATGTAGCATGATTTTTTAGTTGGAACCATGCTAGCTACAGTACTAGTTTTAGTTTATCTTCCCAATTCTTGACTTGATGATATGGGTACGTAGCTGAGATGGTTAAAGAGCTGGTGCTTCTGTTTTGCTGAATCTAGCTAGACCAAAGCAAATGAGGTTCATGAGCTTATTATTAAAACACCAAAAGCAACTGTAATTGTTGGTGTTTTATGATTTGTGCAGTTTCCATTGTACAGAATAAAAGCGCTCAAAGAGCACATATTTTTGTTCTTGTATTACTGCCACCGAAAGTTTTTCCCCTTTACTGCTATTTCGACGCATATATTTACTACAATTCTCTTCATATTGTCCTTGTCATATTGCTTACACCACTGACAAATCCTCAGTGTATGCTTAGGTCCTGGTATAAAAATTAAGTGACCATTTTCTGGCATGTCTACAAAAGCTCAACTTTAGAATTTGATATCTTAATCAATATTTAATGATAGTATAAGTGTATAACACAGCACATTTACAGTATAATTAGCAAAATTAATTATTTACTTTAAATCCATACATGTCCATAGTGTAGTTATTTGGTTTATAGATGATTATACAATTAATAAAATCTCTATATAATTTGTTAAAATTAGAACAAATTAATTTATTAGGATAAAACTAAAATGATTGATCATTCGCTGACCAAATAAAGATTTAGTAGTTACATTAGTTGCCTAGAGTTGGCCCTAGGGGAGCGCAAAAGATGCAACGGCATAGAGCCCAGTCAAGTAGGGGCCCAAGATTTAACCCGTGTACATATGAACTCAATCATATTTTCAGTTAAATATATGTGTATCTTTCTCAGCTGAACATTCTTGTAGGCTGAACTGAATAAGTATTGATGCTACTTTTTATTGGGTCAATTTTCGGCAGTTTACTTAAGATAACAATAAAATTTATTCTATTTTGGACGCACAAAATATTTATATTCTGCCATTATGTACTACCTCCATCACAAAAGAGTGATATTTTAGTTTTATCTTTAACTCAAAGTAACCAACAATTAGTCCATAAAAATCTAAATAGATGAATTAGTAGATGAACTAGTGGGTAAGCTAATGAATAATTTAAAGCTCAACTAGTACTGTTCACTAGTCCATAAAACCTAACAATTTGAACTAGTTGTTAGTTCATTGAATCCAAGCATGCCCTTAACCAAGTTTACATAAAGGAATATCAGTATTTATGGCACCAAATATATTTACTATGAAAATATATTTATAAATTAAATGATATTTTTTTGATATCAAAATATTAGTATTTTTTCTATAAGCTTAGTTAAAATCAAGATTGTTTAACTTCGAGAAAAAAACTAACCAAAAGGAAACTCTTTGATGTAGTACACTTTAAGTTCATCCACCAGCAGATACCTCGAAATGTAGGGCCGACCTGTTGCTTGGAAACCAAGCCCTAAATTTGTTCGATCCTTTTCCATTCTTTTCTGGAGCACCGAAATGCAGAATAAAGACAACTTGGTGCTTTGTGGATCCCCACTTTGCCCACTTTTCCTTCCGCCGCACCACAGCGCGTCCCTAAATAGATTCTAGAGATCTTTTTTTCGCGAGCAAGAGGAAAACTAATGTTCCGACCAATTGGGATGAGAAAAGGCGTTGATCAGTATGATTCTTATCTCCTTGCTGTTTTGAGGTTTACCTGATTGTGACAACGAGGCCATACAGCTCGGCTCATCGGTGAACTACTTCTTTGCGAATTGCGATTGTCCAAGGCCGATATCTCCAACTCCAAGATTTCTCTTTTAAAAAATGTTTTTCCGACGAATAACTTTGCAAGCAATACTGATACTGCCCATATCTTATTTAGAGCATCTTCGAACGTCTCTATATTCTATATAACTAGGTAGCATGCCGTGCGTTCTTTGGGGAAAACAACTTTTGATCTAAAAACACACAGATCGCACGATAAGATCGATAACAATACCATGAAATTAAATACCGTTGCTAGAGTGACATTTAATCGTAAAGACAAAGATCATCATGAAATTAACACAACCACGGAATAACGGTATCGCATCTCACATACTCTACGATATAGACCTTTCAGTGATGCGTCTAAAATAATGCTTTATATCGGCAGAAAGATATCTTCGATATCTATTTTTTTCATGCACCAATAAATTCATGAATAAGTTCCGCCGCATCTCTACACCATCATGTACACATGTTTGAGTATATATGTAAATAGATTAGTATCCATAACATGGCTCGGTGCGATGGTGATCCCTCGACGTGCTGCTTGTCGGCGATGAAGGCTCGGTGCGACGGTTGGCCGTCCTGCTGCTGGTGGAGGTGGCGGCCGGCCGATGGTGCTGGTGTGGAGGTGGGATCCCACGTGCAACGGGCAAGTTCAGCCATGGCTCGCGACGACGAGGGCGACATTGATGGCGAATGATGGCAGGGCGAGAGCAACCGTGGCCCTCGACGGCATGGGCAGCCGCACTCGGAAGCAGCCGTCCGTGGTCGTCGGCGTGGCGATGTCCGGCGCAGGGGTGCATCGTCTATGGAGGCGTTCCCTCGCGTGGTCGTGCTGCTGGTGGAGGTATGGTTCAGGCGATCAGCGCTGGTCAAGGTGGTTCTAGCGATCGGCGTTGGCAATTGAACTGGGAGAGGGAACGCACGGAGGCAAGAGAGGGATTGGTGTTTGAATTTGGAGAGAACGCATTGGCAAGGAAGGAGAAGCAGTAGAATCACGTACTTGCCTTGGCAAGGAAGGAGGAGGAAATCACGTACTGAGTTGACATGGAAGGAGGAAATCACGTACTTGCCTTGTTTAGCCCTGTGACTGCGTGGTTTGCATGCACGAGAGGAGAGGGTGCTGGATCACAGCGTGATTTGCGTATCTGCGTCTGTAGGATTGCAAGGGAGGTGGAAGGGAGGCCTGTTGAAAAAATTGTCGCACCAAAAAATTCTATCCTCTTTAGTCTTTTTAGTTGTAGAGATTGAGAAACAAGATCTCAGCGAAACAATACTCTCTCCAGTAACTTCTTTGATTAGGTATCTAAATATTATCATTCTCTATTCTGGATTTCTTGCTAATAGTACTCAAAGATGGAGAGCGGGAAACGCTCTATAGAATGCGCATGTGTCACACGCCTAATGTGGGCAATGACCGACGCCGCAATAAACGGGCCTGTCGAGTCGGTCCAGGCCCAAGAAGAGAGCGTCACCGCGTTCGCGCACGCCCATGAAGGGAGCGGGCAGCTACCCTAGCCGGGGCCCGCGCGGCCACCTTCTGCCATCGCTGCTGTCGTTCGCCACAAGTTACCTTAATTATTATTATTGTTTAGGAAAGGAGAATCCATCTGTTATATGGATCTCCCGAGATTGTTTAGAGGTTAAGGTTTTTTTTTTAGAAAAGGAGGGGTTAAGTTAAAGGTTGCTTAGGGGTCAAGTTAAAAGTTGCTTAGGGGCTAAGTCTACTCGAGATTATAAATACGAGAAGTTTATATCTTGATTAGTTAAGAAAGTAATTGGGCGAAAGCTCTCTTATTTCAGCTCTCCCGCTCTCACCCTCCCTTTCTCCCTGCGCCACTGCCCCCTCCACGCCGCCGCCCCCTCCTCCCTCTCGTCGTCCTCCTCCGATCTACTAGCCCCAATCCACCCTCTCGCTGCGTGTGTTACAACATGCATAAAACATAAAAAAAATAATGATTTAGAGAATGGATTTACGAAAGACTCAGATAATTTAGAGAGGGCTTGCAACTCATTTTTAATGTAGAACAAATCAAAATGCCACCCTTTTCTTTTTTTTTAAAAAAAGGCATATTGAAGTACTTCCCCATGCCATTCCTCATCTGGATAGCGACTCCGCCGGGAACAAAGGTATAGTTCTTGTTCGACTAAATCCAAACCATGAGCATGTGCTTCCGAAGGGAAAATGGGGGGTCTATGTCCAAGTAGCATTCAAACGACATGATGATGGTGGGAATATGCAACAATCCATTTGGTTCGAGGCGGTGTAGTTCGAGTTCGTATAGTAACGAAGACCACAAAAAAATGGGTGCACCAGCACTTAGAATCCCTGCTTAAAGTAAGGTGCAAAGACTATATTATCTCACCCGTGTTCGACATGGGGAACGGAGGATCTAGCATGGTGGCGTGCCATCCCACGAGTTCCTTCACCAAGAGTCTTTGCAATGGTTGGTCGTCTCACCGTAGCGTCGTTTTGGTCGTCCTGGTGTATGCTTTGCCATCGTCATTCAGCTTTTACGGCGGATGCTTTGTCATTGCCATGTCTCTCCTGGTGTATGTTTAGTCACGATGTTGGCCTCTTTCCTAGTAGATGCTTTGCTACCACTATGTCGTCTTCTTCGGTGGGTTTAGTTTCTCTATAGCCCCCTGGGTTGATGTGTTTTATTTTCATAGGCTTAGTCTATTTGGCAGATGCTTTGCCTTTTCTGCTCGAAGAAGGGTAGAGACTCATGAACAAGGAAAATGATCCCTTCAAAAGAATTGAATGAGGAGCCGCATAAGGTAAAAATCTCATCAGTTTTTAATCTCTCTTTGCTTACATTATATTAATAATGTCTATAAATATCTCTGATTAGTTTATCCTCTTAATTAGTTTTCTTACATGATTGATACCTAGACTGCACTAATTTTAGGGAAGTCTCCATGTCCCATCCAGCAAGGCATGTACGGGAATGACGCATATACAAGTGGATCCTCATGGAGAAAGTCATCGAGTTCCTCTTCTGGGTATACGTAGCCTAAGTCTTGGATCTTGCCGCTGTTCAAATGATAGGCTAGCACTCTTACGAACGAGTCATTAAGAAAGACAAACCTCTTTGTAAGGATGAAATCCAAGGAAAGTTATGTGGTATCGGTAGCCCGTTGTACTGCCACCGTCCGGGAGAAGATCGTCATTATCCGAGTCCCATTCAAACTTCTCCGGTACCATGTCTACACTCTCGGGATCTCCGTGAAAGGTGATCGGCTGTAACCTCCAACACCCATGGCTCTTTTGCTGATAGAGGCATCTGTGTGGGAACTTAGTCACTTGGCGATCGAGCTGCTTCGACACCCACTTTGTTTTTTTGGCCATCATTCGGATCATCAAGGATCCAAACCTTCATTTGACACCGTTCTATTAATACACTGTACACTCCGTTTTTAGATTTTCCTATAGACAACCTTCTTGAATGTGAGCTGACGATGGGGTGTTCGGCTGGTTCAAAAGCTACCGGCGCTTGAATCAGTTTGTACTTTCTGCTTGACAATGTTAACATACAAATTAGAGAGCACAAAATCACGGGAAAAGTTAGTAATAATTCATACTAAATGCTACTATTATATATATGATATACATATAATACGTAGAGTACCTCATAATGAAATCAGTTTGGCATTGCACGTAGAGTGCTCCTCGCCAATAGACAGCATAGCGATGTCGAGAAAACATGTCTGTCCGCATGTCAGCGACAGTCCCCGCGGCAGGTCTTTCCCGAACGAAGGACCTCTCCTCCCACCGGCCCGTCTCAGATAAGAAGACAGGGAGGATGCACGGCGACGGCGGCCATTCTAGCTTCTCCACTGCCGGTGCCGGCGATTCTAGCTTCTGCCAGACGACACGGGGGATAGAGTACACCTCGAAATGCGGAGACACGATTGGGTCGAAGACGAGGTACGCGTCGTCATAGAAGACTTGGGCGTACAAGTCGTCGTCCAGCTCCTGCAGCCCCGGGCGTGCACCGAGAGCGCGGCGGGCGGGCGCTGGCAGGCGTGTCCCACTGCCGCGTGGCTGGGTTCACCACGCGGTCCGGGAGCAGCACGAGGCCGTTGCAGTGGTCCCGGACCTCGGCGTCCCACATGTCGCGGCCGCCCTCGCCGGGAGGAGAACGTGTAGTGGAGGTCGGGCGAGAGAACGCGGGCCCCGTGGACGGGCGGCACAAGAAGAGCGACATCCAGCTCGGGCTGTTTTCCATGAAGATCCCGCGGCGGAGCGGGAGCAGGGGGTAGGATGGCGCGCAGCATGCCGTGGCTGTCCACGGTGGCGCGCCAGGACCGGCAAACTGTTAGCGATAGATAACTAGAACACGAGGAAGAAGCATAAGAACAGCACTGGACGCGAAGAGGAAGATAGATTTCTTAGGCAGGAAGAAGAACAATACAGAGGAAGTAGTTGGGGAATAGTTTGAGTTTGTTCAAATTCTGGATAACCAGACATACACGGCACTCGTGCCTTTATACCGCGCGCAGGCGGGCAGCTAGACCATCCATTCTGATCCGATGACTCTCGTGTTGGGCTTCCTTGTCCTGGGCTGCAAGGCACTCGACGGCCCATCAGATTCCTGATGCTTTCTTCCTGAACGGCCCGGTGAAGTGGAGGTAGAGCTGCTGACATTCCCCCGTTCTTGAAGGCGTGGTTGTCCCCAAACACGCGACCGAGGAAACTGCTGACGAAGACAATCCAGATTCTCCCAAGTTGCCAAAGAGATAGGAGTACCCGACCACTATATCAGACCTTGCACAGCAGCAGAGCCGCTAGGATCAGGACGGCGATCCAAAATCTTCTCAGGAACAGCCCATGGGGAAACCATACGAGGAGCACCAGCAGAAATGGAATGTTGCGGACCAACAAACTTCTTCAACAGAGACACATGCACCACAGGATGAACTGAAGAAGATGGAGGCAAGTCCAGACGATACGCCATTGTACCCACCCATTCCAGAATCGAATACGGACCAAAGTACTTGAAGGCCAGCTTCTGATTGGAACGGTTGGCAAGAGAAGACTGAACATACGGCTGAAGCTTGAGGAATACCTTGTCACCAAGCTAGAAGTGCCGTTCAGAACGATGTTTGTTAGCAGAGGCAGCCATCTTTTGCTTGGATCGTAGAAGGTGCTGATGTATCAGGTCAGTCATCAGGTTGCGTTCCTGTAACCACTCGGACAGCAGAGAGGCAGGGGCAGCATCATCAGGAACCAGACCGAAATGAGCGGGAGGATAGCCATACAGAACCTCGAATGGGGACCGACCCAAGGCAGAATGATAACTGCAGTTGTACCAATATTCAGCGAGGTATAACCAGGAACTCCACTTGGACGGGCAAGCGTGCACGAAGCAGCGCAAGAAGGTCTCCAGAACCTGATTCACACGCTCAGTTTGGCCATCGGATTACGGGTGATAAGCAGAACTCATCCGCAACTCCACCCGAGCCAATTTGAACAACTCTCTCCAAAGGTTACTTGTGAAGATGCGGTCACGATCCGAAACAATGGCCTAGGGTAAGCCGTGAAGTTTGTACACATGTGGCATGAACTGGTTAGCCACACTAGCTGCAGTGAAGGGATGATGAAGACCAATAAAGTGACTATACTTGCTGAAAAGGTCCACCACCACCAGCACACAATTCACACCCCCAGAATTGGGAAGCCCTTCCACAAAATCCATCGAAATACATTGCCATGCTCGATCTGGAACTTGTAATGGTTGGAGTAACCCAGGCAAGCGAGAGCGGTCAGGTTTGGATTGCTGACATGTAACGCACGATGAGACAAAGGACCGAACAGTCGACTTCAACCCTTTCCAAGCAAAGAACTGTTTGGCACGTCGATATGTCACTGGAATTCCCGAATGGCCACCAACCGCGCTAGCATGTAATGCCGTCAGCAGCTTATTCTGCAAAACTGGATCAGCACCAATCCAAATGTGGTTCTTGTAGCGGAGTAACCCATTCTTCAATGTATAATGAGGTACTGATTCTGGCGCGACAGTAAGCTTGAGCACCAATTCATGAGAAAATGGATCGACAGTGTAAGAATTCACAACTTCTTCAGTCCACTGAGGAGTAGCTGAAGTTACTGCAGCACAATCACTGTCTGATGGGGGAAATCGAGATAACGCATCCGCGACGCGGTTGTCACTGCCCTTACGGTATACCACACGGTATTGGAGTCCCAACAACTTGGTGAACATCCACTGTTGCCAAGGGGTATGAAGGCGTTGTTCCTGCAACTGAATGAGACTGCGCTGGTCCGTCAAAATCTGAAACTCAGCATGTTGTAGATAGCTACGCCAGTGATCAACCGCCATTAAGATTGCCATGTACTCCTTTTCATAAGCGGACAGACCTTGGGATCGTGGACCAAGTGCTTTACTCAGAAAAGCTAGGGGGTGTCCAGATTGCATCAGGACAGCACCAATGCCCACACCACTGGTGTCGGTCTCAATCACAAACGGTTTACTGAAGTCAGGAAGAGCCAAAACCGGTGCTGTTGTGAGTGCAGTCTTCAATGCTTGAAAAGCTTGCTGATGGTTATCAGTCCAAATAAAGAGTGCTCCCTTTTTCAGCAAGTCTCTCGGAGGACGAGCTATCGGACCAAAATGGCGAACAAAGCGTCGATAATACCCAGCCAGCCCCAGAAAGCTACGCAGCTCCTTCACTGATTGCGACGTCGGCCAATGAGCTACAGCAGATACCTTCTCAGGATCAGTGGAAACACCAGCGTCAGAGATCACATGTCCCAGATAACGTAGTTGCCGCTGAGCAAAGACACACTTAGAACGTTTGAGCACCCAATAATCTCGAGCCAACAACTCAAATACTTGCTGGATGTGAGTAATATGATCCTCCAAGGACTTACTGAAGATGAGGATATCATCGAAAAACACCAAAACACTTTTGCGCAGAAGTGGTGCCAGAGTTGTGTTCATTGTTCGCTGAAACGTAGCTGGGGCACCAGACAAGCCAAATGCCATGACACGAAATTCATAGTGGCCTGAATGAGTCTGAAACGTTGTCTTAGCTTCTTCACCCGGACGCAAACGGATTTGATGATAACCAGCAGTCAAGTCGAGACAAGAAAACCAGCTTGCGCCAGCCAACTCGTCCAACAATTCTTCAATTATAGGCACCAGGTACTTTGTTTTTGCTGTGATAGCGTTCAGGTGACGAAAGTCCACGCAGAAGCGAAAGGTTCCGTCCTTTTTCTTGACCAGTAAGACTGAAGAGGAAAATGGGCTAACACTGGGCTGGATAATGCCTTTGTTCAACATATCCTGAACTTGAGTGTCAATTTCAGTCTTAATGTCAGGAGGATACCGATAGGGACGCACATTGATAGGCGAAACACCAGGTAGCAAAGGAATAGAGTGATCACAATCCCTCACTGGTGGCAACCCTGTAGGTGCATCAAATAAGAAGTTGAACTGATCCAAAGAATGGTTGTAATCGCCGGGTATAGCTGCCATATGACTGTCAACCTGATCAGAGAGCAAAGCATGAACCTGCACAATGCACCCAGTAGGCAAAATCGACCCCCATCCTTGCAAGACGACTGAAGAAGAGTTGTAACTCAAGCGTATCCACTTCTCTTGCCAATGGATCTTCATCGGACTAAAGGCCTCCAACCAATCGATGCCCAGAATCATGTCATAATGTGCTAATGGAAACACCTTCAATTCAGAGCAAAACTGCAATGACTGAACTGACCATGACGCCTGTGGCAAGTGCTGAGTACATTCCACAATAGCTCCATCAGCCACTCGTACACGAAAACCAGGGGAGAAGGACTGCACTCCTGCAAGCTTAACTGACCAGTGGAACTGACAAATGAATGTGAACTACCAGAGTCAACTAAAATAAGCAATGTAATGCCCCCGAACGACCCAAGCAAACAAGAGTTCGAGAAGTACTCTGACTGTGACCTGCAGCATAAGATAGTGTGGCACAAAGTCGAGCCTCTGAAACAGCGGAATCCTCACATTCAGAAGCACCATCCTCCCAGTTGCACACATCCCACACTTCCTGCAGCACATGCAAGGCAATACTATCAGGACAGCGGTGCTCCCTGGACCATTTCTCCCCACATTTCACACACAATCCTCTGTCACGCCTGTTCAGGCGCAATGTATGAAGACGATCATCAATCTTTGTGGGCTGCGCCGATCTTCGAAGATGCAAATGAGTCGCCTTGTCCGGCCGCAGAGGAGGAGGCAGCGGCAACGGATTGCGAGGCACCGTGCGGCCTGGAAAAGCGAACTCCGAACGCTTCCCATCTCGACCTCGAACTGGATCCGCCATTTCTTCCTGTAACAGAGCAAGGGACACGGCAGTATCCAATGTTTGTGGGCGATGCATATGAACCGAAGCACGCAAATCGGAACGCAAGCCATCCACAAAACGAACAGCAAAGAACAACGGATCGGTCTGCCGTCCGTAAGCAATAAGCTGATCAACCAAATCCGTGAAACGATCCACATACTCCTTGACCGATCCGGACTGGCGCGCATGAAAAAGTTGCCGGAGCAAAAGTTCATGCTGCTCCTTGCCAAATCGCTCCATAACCTCAGCACTAAACACCTCCCAAGACATAGTACGCCCCACATACTCTATAGATTGCCACCAACGAGCAGCTGGACCGCGCATATGCATCGACGCGACATGAATCCACATCCGAGATGCGACCTCATACATCTCAAAGTAATCGATGCAACGGCGCATCCACAACTTCGGGTTCTCTCCATCAAACTCAGGAAACGATATCTTAGGCAAATGCGAACGCGACTGAAACCCAGAGTCCCCATCAAAACGACCACCACGAGGCTGATGACCCAAACTCTCGAACAACGGCAAGGATGCAGAACGAGGAAGTGAAGTGGGCTCGGGGCGGTGGGAACGCGTTTTGACCGGGAGCGGGCCCTTACAGGCAAACTCCCGGTGGTGTGGTTCGACGCGGTGCCCATCAGGGCCGACGGCCAGGTTGCCGGCAGAGCCACCCGCCAGATTTGCAGGTGGAGACGCCGTAGCCGCCCCAGGCTTGGGAAACAGGCCTGCCGATGTGGCAGGACTTGCATCGAGAACCACTCGATGCACGGACTTGCGGAGAGCTCCCATCTCCTGACGAAGATCCTCCATGGACGCATCCACGCACGGCTTCCAGTCGTCAAACACCTTGGCGGCGCCCTCCATAGCAACGAAGCGGTTGGTGAGAGCCTGCTCCACCCCATCGATGCGGGAGGACAGAGAGGTATGCAGGGTGGTGAACTGCCCCTGAAGTGTGGTGAAATCGCCCCGAAACGCGTGGAGCTCATCCAGAACTAGCTGAATGTTCGGATCCATAGCGCCCAAGTGCTTGCGGAAGCGGGTGAAGTGGTTGTGGTGAATTTGAGTGGGATCCAGACCGACGAACTCACTGCCGACCAATTCAACCTCGGCACGGACCTATGGAATTCCGATCACAGCCGAAGCGTAATCAGAGGAACCAGCCGTCGGGAATTACGAATCCAGATCAAGGCAAACGAATTCGACAGACGAACCGAGGAACGTAGGCAATCTGATACCAATTGTTAGCGATAGATAACTAGAACACGAGGAAGAAGCATAAGAACAGCACTGGACGCGAAGAGGAAGATAGATTTCTTAGGCAAGAAGAAGAACAAAACAGAGGAAGTAGTTGGGGAATAGTTTGAGTTTGTTCAAATTCTCGATAACCAGACATACACGGCACTCGTGCCTTTATACCGCGCGCAGGCGGGCAGCTAGACCATCCATTCTGATCCGATGACTCTCGTGTTGGGCTTCCTTGTCCTGGGCTGCAAGGCACTCGACGGCCCATCAGACTCCTGATGCTTTCTTCCTGAACGGCCCGGCGAAGTGGAGGTAGAGCTGCTGACACAAACCCAGCGCGAGGCGGCGAGCCAGCGTGGCCCGAGGCGGCGGAGGACGTCCGCCAGCACGTCCTCCGGTAGCAGCTCCGTCAGGTCCACATCCATCTTCTAGTTCTAGCTAAGCTGGCTGGCGATCAGATTCGATGGGAGCTGTACATTGTTTAATCTTTATTGGTGGGATAGGAATTAGGATAGGGTTACGATTCGGATTGCCGTTAAGGATTCGAGCCAGACATGATTTTTTTTAATTGATGATGAAACTTCCCAGACATGAATCAGAACAGAATCCCTGTTGATGTGGTGACCCACCCGGCGCCGGGGCTTTGGTTGATCTGGTTGCTGGGGCTCTCAACCTTCGGCTGGCCTGTGTCTTGCACTCTAGACTGGATGGTTCAATATCCTGACGCCTTGTATTCTTTTCAAACTCTTCTTATAATTGCATGTTCACGAAAAACAAAGTGGCGCCGGCGGTGCCGCGCATCGTGCAGCACGAGCTGCTTGGTGCCGCCATCCTCCGGCTGGCTGGTGGATTCGTACATATCGGCGATGATCCAGGCTCAAGCAATCAAGCACCTCCCATCATGGGGAAGTTGAGCAGTTATATCACCATTGATCTGATCGACGAGTTCTGCATCATGCACCTCCCATAGCAATACACAAAAACGTTAAACAGCCTTCTGATAACTGAATATATTTCAGTGCTTGGACAGTCAGGTGGCCGCGGATGGCGGTCGTCAGACCGACGCCAATGCAAGTAGGCGCGGACGCGCGGTGTCCCGTGCCCCAGTTCATTTGGAAAGAGCGTCTCTATGAGAAGGTCGTGCGATCTAGTCTGTGCAGCTGATAGATGCATGCATGCATGGCCACAATATATATCTACTTACATGTACGCATGATGAATTAGATGTCTCATATAGGCCACAGGTTAGCCGTAGTACGTCCGGGTGTTTCCATGCGATGGTCTTCGCGCGCACAATTTTTTTTCCCGAGCAACAACTCATGTTGCTGAAAGCGTGTGCATGCCTAACCACACTACCACAGTTGTCCTGGCAATCGATCGAGTCTTCTCTAACACTTGTCCACTCCTCTCAAACTCAAAGACATATACAGTACTTCCTAAAAAAAGGAACTTGATGGTTGAATTTATCAGTCTCGACTCGGCGGAAGTCGTGGCAGGCGGTAGGCAGAGTGAAGAAGGGGCCTGGTAAGATGGGGTGAGGACGAGGTGTTGCATGCGATCGTTGAACTCGAGGTGTCTGTGGCGGCGTGACCAACCAAGCCTCTTCCTCGTCGATCATGCATGCTGCACAGTGGCGGAGGACGGCTTAGATTTAAGGTATGGCGGGTTCGCTTCGGCGCAGGTAGCGATTCACAGAATGGGAGACGTCAATTGAGGCCATGGGCAGATGTGATGAAAGCAACATTGCTAGCCAAAGAGAAAAACACGAGCATTGAACAAGATGACGCTGCTCTGCTCGTGCTGCTCCGTGTGATGCGTTCATGAAGCAGCGCGATGACGCTATGGCTGTGGGATACGCCGCGTGGAATGGCCGGCCAGGTGATGACCTGCTGTATCCGCTCGTGTGCTCAATGAAGCTCTGTGCTCGACTGCTCGTTGCCCCTTCTCGGCCTCATCGGCTTTCTGTTTTCTCTGCTCATTCTGAAGGAAGGCAGGTGAAAGTTGGACATTCACGGCAGAGTCAAGGTATGGCGAGCGCCATACCTCGCCATACCGAGCGCTCCGCCACTGATGCTGCATGCCTGCATAGGGCAAGAACAGGACTTTATTACCCCCAACTAGTGTGCACAATATGTTTACAGACTGGTTACATGGATTTTATATGAAGCTGCAATCTAAAATCCTTGTGGGGTGCGAGTGCAATTTGCTGGGTACTATGGTTAACCCAGAATGATCTAGTTTTTGATAAGGTCCTAGCACTATTTTATTTGCAGGTTATTTTCAGAGAGACTTACTGGATCAGGTTTTGGTCCCTACTTCAGAAGGAGGAGGATAGCCAAATGATAAAATGGGTTGCAGGAAGATTGAGACCACCGTGATGGAGGTGTTTGCAAGAAATGGTTGGAGATTATAATTGTGTTTTAGATGTTGCCTTTGGAAGCTTTACTTTCTTTTTTTTAATCAAAACTTTGTTTTTAAGATTGCGTGGCCCCTTAAACTTTTGTGTGTAATAAAGAACAGTTAAATGCATTGGTCGATACAGAGACTGGAATATTAATATATGTTATATTTAGAAATTCTATTTAAAAACAACGCATATCCTAAAATCCTACAGGTAGCCGGCCTACAAAGCCGAGGTGGACATCCCAGCTGCACTGTTGAGTAGAGAGTCAGTGAATTACAAATTAGGTTATTGTTTTAAGTGGGCTAGGTCCACCCAATTATTAGCCACGGGTGGGCCAGCCACTTCGCCTACAGTCGCATCAGGGAGATGGGCCGGCCTGTCAAATCATCGGCTTCGCCCCATTTCAGTCCAGTTCACGAGCTCGAGCTGTGCGTGTGGTGTGACCAAGCTAACCCCTTCCCCATTGGCTCCATGCACCAACGATGCGCAGCAGCCAGCAGGGCAAGGCACATGGTAACACGCTCGGATTTTGACCATGGATTTTAAAAATAATACTCTCTTCGTTCTATATTATAAGTCGGTTTCCCTCAAAAAAAAATTATAAGTCGGTTTGATTTTTTTAGTTCATCAATTTTACTATATATCTAGACATATTATTATATTTAGATACATAGCAAAATCTCTACAACTAAAAAGAGTGAAATGACATCGTTTTCGCCCCGCTAATGACTCTCGCCCGCGCTAATCATCCGCCCCGCTCCCTCTATCGCTCCTGCACCTGCTCCCTCTGCCGCTGCGGAACTGCCACCCGCGCACGACGCCCAGCTCCTTCCCTCCCGCCCGCACCAACTGCAGCTGCTTCACCCGATCCGAATCCAGACCTCCCACGTCTCTCGTGCAGCTGGAGAAGCAAGGGGAAGCGGTGGCGGTGGCGGGGCTCCCGTGCTGCTGGGGATCGTCGTCGTCCGTTGCTGCATCGGTCAGCACCCTCGTCATGCCAGCCCGCCGTCCTCGTCGTCGACCCGTGCTTCTCCGGCACACTGCCGTCGCGATTCGCCGTCGCCTTGGTGCGCCGCCGTCAGCGTCTTCGCCATGCCAGCCCGTCGTCAGCCGTCAGCGCCCTCGCCCTGCCAGCCCGCCGTCCTCGCCGTCGAGCGCCGCCCTTCAGGACTCGCAGGGGCGCGCCTTCGCGGTGGTGGAGTCCTCTCCTCAGCCTGCTTCTCCGTATCCACATCCCCTTCCTTGAGTCCAGGTATTTCCCCTTCCTCCAGTCCAGGTATTCCACAAAGGAATTGACTGATATCTCTCTGTTATTGTTCTTGGCCTGGATCTTCATGGATACCTCTCCTCTCATTGACTACAGCCTCTGTATCTTGTGGATTTGTGGTTGGATGAATGTGATTTCAGATATTCTTAGATTTTCCTTCAGAGTTTGAGGGCATTAAATTCTTAGATGTTTTGTTCAGAGTTTCAGGACATTAGATGTTCAGAGTTTCAGGACATTAGATTAGTAATAGTGGGAGCAGCAACCATGACAAATTAGCAAAATTGCTATCACTTACATTACAGTAGATGTCAGTTTTCTGAAATGTCAAGGAAAACAACTACACTTCAGCTGTAGGAATGCACCAGTGTAGCTGAAACTGAAAAGTGATAAACAGAAAATAGGGCAAGAGCTTAGTGATCATGCTCAGTAATTTGAAGGACACAAGGATATCAAGCAGGCAAACTAAAGGCAATGATATTGAGTGGTAACAGTAGGCAATCAAGGTTTGAAATGCTGAGCTACAGTGTATAATGCATTCCCCCTATTTAAGATGGAATAAGTACCTGGAGTCATCTTTTATAACATTAGATGATGCTAATCTCAGTTTCAAAAAAAAAAAAAAGATGATATATTTCTCTTTACTTAGTTGGTGTGAGATGCCTGGGGTCATCTTTGTTATTCCAGAATGTCTTCAGCTTTATCTATCCCTTCATGTACAAGCATAGGCTAAACATGACAATGTCAATTAGCTCACAAAATTTGTTGTAGAGGAATGTATTTTTGTATGATAGAAAAACTACACGTGTACTTTCCCCTTTTTCCTTTGGGCCTTGATGCCTTGTAACTTCGCATTGTACTCTCTATTCTTTCATTAATTGAAAAACCAAAAAAAAAGTTAGGGGGCTCCCTAGCTCCTCCATCATACTATTAGGCTACAATGGTTCCATCTGACTAGGTGAAAAAAAAAAGTTAGGGGGCTCCCTAGCTCCTCCATCATAATATTAGGCTACAATGGTTCCATCTGACTAGGTGTTCAAGTACAGCTTATGTTGACTGCATGCACTTTCATTTATTTGGTGATTTATCAGTCCTCAGGCTAGGTATAGGTATTGCATAATTAGTATATATTTTTATTCATATTATGCAGGGACAGAGCTATAAATAAAGCTTGCACTGTGGCATGAGAAATTGGGCGTAGGTTTCCTCTTGCAACCTTGTTTTCTGAATGCTCAACTCATCCATAATGGTCCTGTCACACGAATTTCTATTGCTTCTCTTTTTCTGAATGCTGACTACATGTGTGCATCCATTAGAGTGTGTTGTATGTTTGTTTAAACTCTTCTTCTTAATACAATGATACACAAATCTTTTGCATATTCGAGGAAAAAAAAATTTGTGCTTCCATTACTTTGGTTGATTTCAGGCGTACCTGTTCGCTCATAGTTCCCATCATCTTCATTGGGTGTGTCATAGTGTGCAACCAAATTTTCTTACACTATTGTAACTTTGAAAGCACACAGTACTACTAGAAAAAATCATTAATGAATGGATGGGTGTAAACTCGAGACAGCGTATTGCTTCTTGGATAATTCGATTGCAAATACTATCTCTATTCACAGGTGGTTCAGACAAGGCGAATAATTAAATCTGAAACACAATAGGATCTAGCATGACAAATATGTGTAAGGTGCTTGCTCGAGCTTGACCTGGTGAACTCACGTTTTTAATCATCTTATCTTGTTGCTTGTAGGATATTCCAGGACTATGTTTGAAGGAAATCAAGACAATCAGATGGCACGAGTCATTTGGAGTTGAACACTTGAGAGCTTCCAGAATAGGTGATAATCTCATGTGTCATGAGTTCTACTGTCAAGATATTTGTTTTGATAGCTTAGAAGTTCACATGCTCCACAGGGCTATGCAGGGTTCTCTTACTGATACTGAAGATGATGCTTGCATTTATGTTTTGTGACATTAATCCAAACATGTTAAGCATTGGAAAGAAGCGTGCTGTAGAAAGAGGTCTCAAACATGAACTTTTTAACATATTTGACACCTAAGCATGGGTTCTTTGACTCTTACTTTCAGGCTACAGCGAAGAACATTCTCTATGCAGAAGCTCTAAGTTTTGAGGATGGATCTATGGATGGCTATACTATTGCATTTGGGATAAAAAAAAATATGATGCACATTGAGAAAGCTCTATCAGAAGCTTACAGGTTGGCTAATTTCTTTAGAAATCTCAAACAAAGAACTATTAGTGCTCATGTCTTGAATATATTGTGAGCTGATACACATCAGTATGCTGTAGCGATTTCTTTCTATTTCTTCCATATTTTGGATATTTGCAAACTTTTAACCATTGTCAGTTAGATTATTTAGCCTGTGCTTTTATTTACAAGTTTGGAAATGATGGTGCTTGTTTCACCAGCCTTGTAGAAATTCAGAACAGGGATAGCACACTGGTGCTTGTTTCACCACCCTTATAGAAATTCATAGTTCCCATCGTCACCCACATCGACATTGATAGCACATAGGAGGTGTTTGACAGAATGCCTATGAGGTAAAGAGTGCATCTTTGGCTATCTAGGCTTTTGTTCTGATCTTTTGCCCACAAGATCACTGGCTAATTTCTCAAATTATAGATTCAATTTATCCCATGTAGCAGCAGCCGTCCTAGATTTGATCGATGGGCAATAATGCAGGGGCTCTGCATAGCTGTAAAACGTGAATGACCTCACAGCTATAATCCCTGAACGGCGTAGCTCACTGACCAATATAGAACTCTGATAATCAGATTCACCTGTTTTGAATTGCTGCTACCAACTGATGGTAGAAAACTAATTTTTGGGGACCTCGGGACATGTACTGCAGATGGAACTCAACATTAGCCTTTTCTGACAAATGTTTTGATAGTTTCTGGTTCAGATCCTTTCGCGAACTATTAGTACTCATGTGTTGATTGACATAAGCTTATATAAATGATCACCATCTATGTCAGGAGCTAATAACTTTGGGCTGTCTTACGCTACCTTCTATGGCATCAATATTTGATCAACTAATAAATGAGTTGAATGTCAAATAAAGATATCTGTTTTTGGTATCTTCATTGCAATATGATGAGCCTATTTTCGATGCAACGAGATTTTTCTAGGATTGGCTTATTATTGTATACTATGGATGTATCAACATCTTATCATTCCATAGTGACTTTCACTTCTGTGTTACTAATAAAGATTTATTTATGCAGCTGATATGGAGGTCGGCTTCTGGGATGATTGTTGCTGGAGCAGTCGTGTTCCCCTCAAAGGAAGCGTGTTCCCCTCAAAGGAAGCAGATGGCACAGTGACGGTGGCGACCGTGGTGGCTTCCATCAATGGCCACCCATTCCATTGCCAGCAGTCACGCCATGCTCTAGCATGGTCAATAGTAGTTTTGGTATTTTCTTCACTTGGTTTTTCTTTCTGATTTGGCTTGTTTGGGACAAAGGATATGGGTGAAGAGTAACAAGAATATAGCAGTCAAGGCTTAAAATACCATGTTTGGTTTGTTTGCAGGAAACTCATATGTTTGATGCGCAACAGAATGTGTTCTAAAAAACACAGTTAGGTTTTGAATTTTGCTGGCTGGTAAATGAAGATATAAATATTTTTTATAGAACAATGGAGAGGGCATGCATATTGAGTTGGAGAGAGCTACTCCCTCCGTCCCCATAGACTTTGTCGTTAAAAAACCGTGCCCCCCTTACAGACAAGATTTTCAAGTGACAAACTCTATGGGACAGAGGGAGTGTGTCACAGCAACTTGTGAAACAGAAAAGATCATTTGGTTTATATAGCTATATCTATCTTACTGAAACAATTTTGTTTCTCCCATGTTGCTGATATCATGACTTATTTGAAATTAGTTTCATATTTTCAAAGCCAAACATGCTCTTATATTGCTTGCAATCTCCATTGGTTGTTGACTCACAAGTTTCACTATGTAACAAACAACCCTCGTTACGAAGGAATATTTGTGATGATTTGTTTTGTTTGGGGTGTTATTTGATTGTTGCATGGAAGTGGCTCCGTGTTATCTTATCATATGATCTATATATTTTTATTATGAAAGTTTGGTTGTTCCGTAGCAACGCACGGGTACGTTACCTAGTAAATGTACTAATTTGGAACGAAGAGTGTAAGGTTCATTTCTATGTTTACATGGGACAATATAATTATAAATTTGCTAATGCCGTACGTGTTACTTTTAAAAGACTGCATGCTCTGGACTCAACATATATAGACGTGTGTGTATATTTGAGGCCATCTCTACAAAGCACGATCGCATAAAAGAAAGCATCTAGCTAATAATGAACGTGCAAGGATGTTGCTAAGTATTATAACGCCTTCGTTGAGATTATTGTCTCGTTGTTCCTTCCACCGAATATAATAGCTAGATAGTATGTTCTTCATGTAGTAGAAAAATAATGCACCGATTAAGGTCCTGTTTGGTTCATGATAAGGAGGGGCTAGTGACTATTTAGTAGTCCCAGGTACTTTTAAATAAACCAAATACAAGGACTACTAACTATTTAGTAGACAGGAAAAAAAATAGCCCCTTAAATGTGGTTTTTTTGGGCTACTGGGCCTAAATTACAGTTCATGCATCTCTCTCTTTAGCTATATTAATGATTAGTAGCTTCTAGTAGCCTCTTGAACTAAACATAGTCAACTGGCTACTAAATGGTCTCTATAGTGGCACTACTAAGTAACTCCTTTAACCAAATAGGACCTAAGTTATATTGGCTATACCCACAGTCCAGTCAAAAAATTGCTTGGAATGACAATGAAGAGAGGACCATGATGACGAGAAGGCGAGCGGGTTGGAGGAGGTGCCGTCGTGCAGAGGGGAGCACCATGGGGGACGTGTGTGTGTAGCCCGGAGAGCCAACTCGACTCATAAGTCGTGGCAGGCAGCAGTAGGCAAGGGGAGGGGGCCTGGTGGTGATGGTTTGCATGCGAGACCGTTAAAACTCGAGGGGTGTGTGTGTGGCGGCGTGACCAGCCTCACCCTCTTCCTCGTCGATCACATGCATGCTGCATGCACGGCAGGGCAAGAATGACGTGAAGCACACGCCCTGGATGGTGCTAGCTAGCTCGGCCGCACTCATCAGCACTTTCCTCCTCAACTAACTACCACCACCTTTGATCCAACTACCAAGTACTATATAAAAACCGTTTACAGCTCTGCCCTTTGATCTGCAGTGCGCTCCGCGGCCCCCGCGCCGCCCTACGTTCTCCGGTGCAACCAGCCAGCAACCATGATCATGCCTTGCTGTGATCGCCGTGTCGTGACGGCATTGCACCACCTCCGCCGCCTCGGCCGAGCGGCCAATATAATGGGCAATGGAACGGCAGGCTGCAACATCGGCTACGGCTGGATGGCGACGTCGAAACTGGCACTGCTGCCGGCTGCACATCATAAGTGGCCCACGGCGGCGGCTGACCAAGACGCGGTCGTCGTTCGTGGGTGCGCACCACCAGCTGTGTGCCGTGTTGGGATTGGGAGGCAACAGGAATGAACTTGCTAGAGCTCAACCAAGCCACTGACAAGTAGCCGGTCACCATGAAAGCATCATCGCAGCGCTTTGATCCCTGATGAGTAAGTTGGTCTCTTTGTTCGTTCCGGCAAGTTGGCCCCTTTGTTCGTCTTGGCATAGCTTGTTATTAGTGAGCAAGTCAGTGTCTTTGTTCATCTTGGTGTGAGCACCGTCGTTACACCATTATGGAGACTCCTTGGTCAGTAGGAATTAAAAATTTTATGGAATAAACTTGTTAATACTTTAGGAAAAATAGACACTGTAGACTTGACAATTACTAAAAGAATACACAAAGACTAAAAGATTGTAATAGTTTGAACCAGTTATATATAGTGCACCATCGGTGGTGTTGTCTTCAGTTATCCTTTTGTGCACATTTAAAAAGAAAAAATAAATATGTGTCTTGCTACCAATAAACTTAATGACGCAAACTTCAGATAAGCCTATGATAGGGAATTATTAATGGTTCTCAACACACAAGCACGTAATACTTATTTGATCATCACCAATATTTTAGACTTATATGATTACACATTGATTCTGGATTGTTCTTTATATACTGTCTTGTGTTTGGCGATTCATCTTGATGTGTTACTAAAACCAAAATATGTACTCTTACAAACATACAATCACATCTTGAGTGAAGTCAAGGTATGGAGAACAGTTTTCCTCACAGATGCAAAGTCTGGGATAATCAGTTGTATTTTTCTTATTTTCTTTGTTTTCTTTGTTTGTTTCTTAAGTCTCTCTCTCGTCCCCACTCCCCCCTCCTCTTTCTTCTCCTGCCTTAGCTTTTTTGTGTGTGGATAACGCTTGTTTCTTTAATAAAACTTTCTTTACTGTAGGGGCTGTGACCCCTCTAGACTCTTAAAAATAATTGAAAACACCTCATGAAAGGTCTAACATGTTCGATGTCAAAGCATGTTTTTGACATGTATAATTTTACATTCACTACAGGAAACTGGAATTACCTTGAGGGTCTAGAATTTCCTTGAGGGGCAAAATCAAACCGCCAAGGAAAGGGTAGTTTCCTTGGCGGTGCTACTCTACACTCAAGCAAACCTACATTTCTTGGAGGTTGAAGTAAACCGCTAAGGAATATGGGTGTTTTCTTAGCGGTTTCTAGTGACCTCCAAGGAAATGACTTATTTCCTTGAGTGTAATTGTAAACAGTCAAGGAAATAGTAATTTCATTGACTGTTATTCTTAACCGCCAAGGAAAATACCTATTTCCTTGGGGGTTATTAAATTTCCTTGAAGGTTGGCGCCCAAGAAAATGCTTATATGTATTTTGGTGACTCTGACTAAGAAAAAACAATAATACCTTAAAGGTGTCTAAAAATCTTGAAATTTGGCATGAGATCATAATTTGGTTGTATTATCTTGCCATAAAATTTTCAAACCATATTAATAAAGTTGGACTATACATTATTCACAAATGAGTATATCTCACACAATAGTTACATATAACTATGCAAGAGATGTTTCTATTTGTGAGCAATGTATATTGCTTATTTGTTAAAATTAGTTGATTTTTTTATATAGAGATTATACACCAGAAACATGTGGTCATGCAAGTTTGTAGATTTTTCTAATAAATTTTAAATATTCTTATAATTATTTACTAGTAATTTGGAGATAGAACTATGAATCATCCTCGCAAGCAAATGATTTTTTTTGGTCCAACTCCAAGGTATTGACTTGAATTAGATGCATTATCCAAAATATATTTTTATGATTGTTTTTTAATCTAACAAAAACCACATACAGGTCTATTTGGAATTACATTGATAAGTATGTCGAAATTTATTTAAACTAAAAATAATAAATATATTTGAAAAATTCGAAAATTCCTACACAGCAACATATATATAGGCTGTGGCTTGTATACAAATTTTAGGATTTTAAAATACATCTGTAGTTTGATTCACATGCTATCTTATCTATGTACTTGATAATAATTAATAAATCGTTATTAGACAGTAAAGACTACAGCAATTTCGCATTTGGCCCAACATTGATTCGGCCCTTCACAGACCATCTCAGAGCATACTCGTATTTCACCGTTTGATCGACTTTGAATGGCTGAGATACGCGAAACCACGAACAAAAGATAGCGCTCCCTCCAAACCCTAGTGCCATCACTCTCCGCACCTCGGCAGCGCACAACGGGACGAGCCCCTAGCGGCGCGGCCCTCCGACTGCGCGGATGCCCACCACCCTCCTTGCGGCGTGAGCTTGCAGGCGGTAGCCCCTCCGGTGGTCCGTGCAGGCTGGGATGGCACCCAGCCGTGTGCCGCCGCTTGCGACCCCAGCCCAAGCACCGCCGGGCGTGACCCTCGCCGTGACCCTCCGCCACCACCTCGCCACGGGAAGAGCTGACAACAGATGGCAAATCGGTGGTCCGTCGGACGTAGATCAGGCACCGGCCGTCACAGATCTGAGTGAAGGCATCAACGAGGGTTTGTTTCTCGTCCCTGCTTGCTTCACCGTTTTTGAGTGTGCATTCGATTCCATTTGTTGAAGGATGGATGCTTGTTTGTCCCTCATGGGTGTGGTCCAATCTGTGTGATCTACTAATATCTTTCCTACATCCAGTGATGAATTCTGAAGGTGTTCCCCATGTTAATAAGCTGCAGCTTGATTTTCTACATCCAGTGATGAATTCTAAAGGTGTTCCCCAATGTTGTTGACATGGTGATGAATTTGCCAGGGCCAGGTGAGCAATTTATTTTTAGTACTAACATTTCAGTTCTAGTGCAGAATGCAATTGGATAAGAGTGGATCTTTCTAGTGTTATACGGTCTATCAATAATCGTACTGAATATATTCATGTTTCAGTAAAAAGAGTGATGCTCCTTCCTACTACTATCTTTCTTGTTTCTTTATTCAATTGTTTACTGGTAGTATTAAACCATGTACATGTTCACCTACAAGTGACTATGGATGGCATGTAACTTTCATGTTCTTTGGCGAGGTGGGCATTAGTAATACTCTGACATAATAAAGTTTACAATTTACAAATGACATTACATTGTATGAACTCAGTTGAATTTTATATGCCATTGCGGCAAACTAGTAGTGACTAGACTCACTGAAAAAATTCCCATTCAAGATCCATAGACCTCAGCAATTGTTTCATCTGCGCCATTTTCTCATGCAGGTGTGCAGGTACCAAATCTATGACTTGGGAAAAACATAGTGGTGCAAGGTTTGGCACAGAAGCTGATGAGATCTATTCTACATGGTAGGGCACACCAAGACTACTACTCCTGGAGAAATAGCTGCTTAGCCAAGGTGAGAGCTTGTTGGTTCTGTTCTTAGGCATGCTTTTTTTTTCTCTGTGAGGAAGTCAAATTCCTGAAGTTGAGGATTCTATCTTGCTAATTGAGTATAGTAGTTAGACAATTGAGGCCTGAATCTCATTGAATCTTGCAAGTATTAAGACCTAGACTACTATATATTGATAGGTTTTTTTTGCTGAACCATATCCATGTTGAAAGCCTTGCTTAGAATCATGCTTACTAATTAATTAATGAGGACCCACACCTATGTTGAACTGGAATGTTGCAAGTATTAATACCTAGAATTAGTAAGCTTATTTTTGCAAAACTGTACTGCCAATTTCTATGAACTGTCCAAAAAAATTATGTTACTTATTATCAGGTCAGAAAATGTCTGAACTGGCGTGTTGGTTTCCAGGGAGAATCAATTTTGCTTTTTCATTCTTGTTCTTCTAATAAGCCACTAGACCTCAATGGTACTATTCTAAAAAAAAGACCTCAATGGTACTGTTTTTTTTTTTCCTTTTGTATGTTTCTTATTTCATATAAGCAAACAATACCAGTATACATTACTTAAAATGATTATAGCTTGGTATATATCATCCTGTGATACATAATTTTCTTCACCTTTTGTTCCTCTTTAGGGGGCTGCTGTTTTTCTTTACCAGGATTTGCTCACAACACAAAAAAGAATATGGTCAGAATGCTTAATCCTAAGGTTCAAGATCAGATAAGTGCGTGCCTCTACCCTACACGGGACAACTAACAGTACAGTTTGGAAATGTACGACTTAGACCAGAAGTTAGTGTGGTTGATTTTATACGTGCTTAGTAATCGATTATTTGTTCTATTTTTTTTATAGGTATGCAACCAGCAAATGTACGACTTAGACCAAAAGTTTGGTGGGAAGGCTTGATACAGGAATTAGTAATACCCCTACCACTTTGGAAATTATTAGTGACTTGTGTGTTATGATGTATGGACTTCATGTAAGGATGAATGATAAATGCACTTGTAACATTATTCTTATGCATGTCTTAATGTCAATATAATGGTTGGGCTTGATAATAAAATGTTCATCATGTGTCAATTGAGTATCCTTGACTGGAATATTAAAGTATATGGATTGCTGCAATTATTTTTTTTATTGCCAGTATGGATTTCCTTGGGGGCTGGCCCTCAAGGAAATCTGAATTAATTTGGCAGTTAATGATAGTCAAGGAAAGCTATAATTTCCTTGAGGGTGAAGAGCAGCCAAGGAAACAACAATTACCTTGGCGGTCCAAAGTGTTTCCTTGGCGGCTGTCGACCCTCAAGAAAACTACTTTCCTTAGCGGTTGCAACATTTTCTTGGCTATATGGCAAATTAAATATCCTCCTGATTTCCTTGGCGGCCAGCCTCCAAGAAAAGTATCCTTGAGTGTTAAAACCGCCAAGGAAAACAATTTCTCTTATCCCATATTCTTGAGTGAATTTGCTTGGCAGTTGATGGTCAAGGATTATTTCCTTGGCAGTTTTACCCCTATCCTTGGCGGTTTTTGGCACTCAAGGCAATTCAGGTTTGTGGTAGTGATTATGGTGTTGATCGCATTTCTATTGTTGCTTCATGGTGCCCGCAGCACCCCCACCTAGTTAATTAGGTAGCAATTTTCTTGCTGCTATACGGGAAACATTTTATTCTTGATCTGTGTCACTGAAAAGTCATGCATAAGGCCTGGTTTGGATGCATGTGTATCCGGTCCAATCCACATGCGTTCCAACACCCATAAGTTGATATGGACACATGTGCATCTAAACAAGACCTAACAACTTAGTGCCTAGCGCCTATTAGATACAAGCAATCATGTGTGACGTCTACTAGTATATAAGGAATTTGTTATTACATATCTGTATCCAGATAAAAATAAAGTCCTCAGCAATAGTCTTGCGTACACCAGTAGTAGTCTTTCATGCAACAGGTACCAGGACACACGGGCTCCAAAGGATCTTGGTGGCAGTGGCACGTCTCCCCCTTTTCTTTCGGACAACAGCAGCTGGCCTCTCCATCTGGGCATTTCGGCCGTTTGATGATACATTTGCCGCAGGGGTCTGGACGATCTGGTCCACCACCCTTGCCGGTTTCCCCTATTTCAAACACGCCAGCATATTCTGCCGTGATCCAGACGATGGTTACGAGCTCACCGCCCTTGCCGAGCTGCCTGGCATGGGACTCCCTGCTGCATTGGATGGCCGCATACAGCAGCTTGTCCACCCAGACGTCAAAGACGAGCTCCACCACATGCTTCAATGATTGGAACTGCTGCGCCTTCAGGAGCTCAGAGGCAAGCCGAGCTGCATACGAGATGAGAATTCTATTGGGATCCGACGAAGGTAGGCCACTGGGCTTACCATCATTTGCCTTGTCCTCCTCCTTCTTCTTCTCGTCCTCACTGTCCTTCTTCTTCTTCTTCTTCTTCTTCTCATCCTCCTCACTACGGCGTAGTAGGATGTCGGCAAGCTTCTTCTTTGCTGATGCACAACAGAGGCCGCGGCCATCATTTGCCTTGTCCTTCTTCTTGTCTTCCTCGTACACCGCTTGCAAAGCTCTCTGGGTGATCTCGTACAGCCTCTGGAGGGGAGGGCCCGGGAGCATGTGCGGGCGCGCAGCGGCGAGGAACATGAAGTACTCCGACAGCGCCTCGATGACGCCGACATGCTTTCTGGTCGTCTCATCCGCTGCGCGGCTGATGTGTTGCTGCTGATCGTCGGAGTAGAGGTAGATGGTGGTGGCGATGTGCCACAACAGGATGTCCTCCTGGAATACGCTGCCGAAGAACTCCAGGTTGATCCCGCGGAACGTCTCCTTCTCCCTCCTGACAGCCACTTGGCCCCAGAGTGCCCTGATGTCCTTCTTGTCCGGCTTGGGATTTTCTTGCCCAGCACCAGCAGGAGCCGCGACCTGGAATCTCCCCATAATCCGTCGGAACAGCAAATCCGTCAGGCCCTCCGGAAGCTCAGACAAGCACTTCCAAGCGCGGTAGTCACTCCAGACGGCATCCTCTCCAACGATGCTCGTCCACAGGGACCACAGGCGTTCCACGCAACCAGGAGCACGGGTGCACTCCAGCAGCAGGTCGCGCCGCCCGATGTACCTCGAACACGACCAGTAGGTGTTGGGATCGATGCCAATGCACCGCCCCGGATGGAGACGCAGAGCGAAGCGGTGGAGGCGATGCCACCAGCCTCTGCATAGGATCTCATGACGGAACCAGAACCCCGGTCTGGCCTCCACGAAAGCAAATGCAGAGGTCGACGCTAGGGCCGCCAGCAGCCACACCAGATCCAGAAACAGAGCGGCGGACAGCAGGACGTAGGTGATGGTGACGTCGACCTGCTGCACGCGCTCCTTGGGGTAGAGGCCGAAGAGGATGAAAGCCGTGGCTGTGGCGAACGGCGAGAGGAGGCGGAGGAGGTAGCCTCCCCAGGTGTGGACCTGGACTGCCTTGCTGTAGAGTTCCTCGTAAATCTTATTGGTCGTCTCTTCGACCTCCTTCAACTCCAACAGTAGCTTCCCCCGGAAGCTGGAGGAGTCAAATAACATGGCAGTGGACCGTTGCTTCTCCTCGCTGTCGGTGTTGGGCTTCTTATTCATCAGCGCTCGCACCATGGCGACCACGTTTTCCACGAACCTGAAGAAGCCGACGACGAACATGATACCGGCAGCCGGGCGGAGGAGCCCGCCGTCGTCGGCAAACCATATATTGATGAGGACGACGTAAAAGGCCGACACCGCCGTGGGGACGGCCCCGAAGGCTTTGCGCCAGCCGAGGTGGTCGTCGTCGAGGGAGTAGGCGGCCAGGTTGTCTGGGCCACCCAGGTGCAGCAGGAGGAAAGGGGCCCAGAACGCCACCAGCAGCTGCTTGCTCTCCGTTGCTGCTGCGTCGCCGCCGCTGCCGCTGTTGAGCGAGAGGTTGCCGAGAGCGTAGCTCCCGACGATGTTAAGGAGCTGATACCCCGCCCACAGGAATAGCAACCAGACCGGCGACTTGTCATTATATCGGCGGAAGTCGGCCAGGACGAGCACGACGATATGCAGCAGCAGGCTTGAACAGGCCGCCAACCGGATCCCCCATTTGTCCCACCACTCCGACGCCCTAGAGAGCCATGTCGGCACCATATATTCCTCGCTGCCAACATAATGAGGGTTAATTCGCTTGTTAACAGCGCAAGGGATGAACACATAGTAATGGTCGATCGGAACCAAAAAAAAAAAAAAAAAAAAGCGATCAGGACTATAAAAATATTTATGCATACCGGCAGGCCGACGACGATATTGTCAGCTTGGTGTATATATGCGTTCTTCGTTTATTTTAAACGAACAAGCAAAGTGTCGAGCTGGTTCGATCGACTTACACAGCAAACTTCCACGACTGTGAAGCTTCACTGTATATATGCATGCCTATCTCATCAGTACCATTTCCTTCTTGCTTCAGGTTATATATACACGGCTGGCACCTTAGTACTATTTATTTATACATACATATACAATATAGTGGTAGATACCGCTATGTTCGCTTGTCTTATCAGCCGCTCGAATAGTATTTTTCTCTCATAAAGAAATCAGCAGGCTTTATCTTATCAGCCGTCTTATGTAACTAGCCGAACAAGGCGACTGTCCCTCCCCCTGCATGTCTATCCTCACGCACCTACCTAGTTAAAATCTATAATGCCAACAATGAGCATGTCCAATGGGAGATAATACATAGATTACCGTTACACCAACCCCAAACAGGCCAACAACCACTGTTACACTGTCCCGCTCATGATTTGAGTTGATTATAGTCATGCCCTGATTTGATTATTGATGGCACATACCAATAGACTTCATGGAAACATTTCTTTCATATACTGTAGGTCCATGGACTGCAACGTGGTGGTTGCCGTGATTGATGACAGGTCACATATAGAAAGCTGCAGCAAGCAAATTTTATGCTATACAGAAGAGGCAGGTTTAGAACCAGAAAATTTATCTATTTGAAGTCTCTTTACGTTAGTGGATGAAACAGACCGGCATTTGCGCTGCTAAATGTCATTCCTTCGTACATCTGCGATAGTCCTAGGATACTCGAGCTAGCGCGTACGTCCATTCATCCCAGCAAAGATACATCAGTTTCCATACATCGATAAATGAAAGTACATAGTCTGAGTAATTATTACATCACGTACGGGGCATAAGCCGGTACAAATCCATAGGACTAAATCAGAGTACAGACAGCAAGATGAAAACGGAAGCTAGGAGATTCCTCCCACGGGCTAAACTGAGTGCAGAACGATCCAAAGCATCAGGCCTCAACGTCGTTTCATCACAAGAAAAAAAAAAATCAGGCCTCAACCTCGTCATAGTTGTAGCCAGAGTCGTCAACTGAAAACAATTAGTATAATGAGCAAGCGAAGGCGCACGGCGCGCCCAGCAATGCTGCACCAATTAAGCGTTGCTGTTCCAAGGAGTTTGAGTCGGGGATTTCAAGAATAGGTATGGGGTTGATTTGCGAATATAACAGTTTTTCCAAAATTCAAAACCAAATCAAGTTAATTTTGTCATCATTGGAGTAGCCGGAGACTGACACACGAACAAGCAAAGTGTAGAGCTGGTTCGATCGAGTTGCACAGCAAACTTCCACGATGGTGAAGCTTCACTGCATATATGCATGCCTATCTCATCAGTACCATTTCCTTCTTGCTTCAGGTTATATATACACGGCTGGCACCTTAGTACTATTTATTTATACATATACAATATAGTGGCAAATACCGCCATATTCGTTTGTCTTATCAGCCGTTCGAATAGTATTTTTCTCTTACAGCAAATTAGCCGGTTTATCTTATCAGCTGTCTTATGTGACCAGCCGAACACGGTGACTGCACGCCTATCCCCATGCACCTACCTAGTTACAATCTATAATGCCAACAATGAGCATGTCCAATGGGAGATAATACATAGATTACCGTTACACCAACCCCAAACAGGCCAACAACCACTGTTACACTGTCCTGCTCATGATTTGAATTGATTATAGTCATGCCCTGATTTGATTATTGATGGCACATACCAATAGACTTCATGGAAACATTTCTTTCATATACTGTAGGTCCATGGACTGCAACGTGGTCGTTGCCGTGATTGATGACAGGTCACATATAGAAAGCTGCAGCAAGCAAATTTTATGCTATACAGTAAGGTTTAATTAAGAGGCAGGTTTAGAACCAGAAAATTTATCTATTTGAAGTCTCTTTACGTTAGTGGATGAAACAGACCGGCATTTGCGCTGCTAAATGTCATTCCTTCGTACATCTGCGATAATCCTAGGATACTCGAGCTAGCACGTACGTCTATTCATCCCAGCAAAGATACATCAGTTTCCATACATCGATAAATTAAAGTACATAGTCTGAGGAATTATTACATCACGTACGGGGCATAAGCCAGTACAAATCCATAGGACTAAATCAGAGTACAGAGAGCAAGATGAAAACGGAAGCTAGGAGATTCCTCCCACGGGCTAAACTGAGTGCAGAACGATCCAAAGCATCAGGCCTCAACGTCGTTTCATCACAAGAAAAAAAAAATCAGGCCTCAACGTCGTCATAGTTGTGGCCGGAGTCGTCAACTGAAAACAAGTAGTATGGGGTACCAATTAAGCATTGCTGTTCCAAGGAGTTTTGAGTCCGGGGATTTCGAGAGTAGGTATGGGGTTGATTTGTGAAAATAACAGTTTTTCCAAAATTCAAAACCAAATCAAGTTAATTTTGTCATCATTGGAGTAGCCGGAGACTGACACTCCGCGCTAACTAGTACTAAAATCCACAGCAGACGGCGGGAACTCAGCGTCCCGCTATCTACGGCCTTCCGCCAGCAAATCCACAAGGAGAGGCAAAGAACTTAATGATAGAAACATTATGACATCTAGCAGTAGATCTAGTAGTACAAGCTATTGCAGTGTATAAATCAAGTCCTAGTACATGGTTCTACTGGATTCGAGAGGCAGAAGGTGTGTGCTAGGGTTACAGACCGGAGTCGATGGGAGCAGCGGGAGCGACGGTCGCAGGTGGCGCAGCGGAGGTGGACTCGGTGTTGGTCATCGTCATCGGCAGCTCGGGGTCGTCGTCGACGGTGACAGCCTGGAGAAGAGACGGCGTCGGAGTCCGGCGGTGGTGACGGAGGCGAACGTGGTCCAGTGCAGCGACAAGTAACAGCGGCGGCTTCCTATCGCTGGCTGCGCCCCTCTCTAGATCGGATTAGGGTTTGTAGGTGGGGAACAGTACTCGCGGTGAACCTCGTACTGTGAGCCGCCGGCTCCCACCCCTATTTATATTGCGCAGTGCGACAGGGCCCACTAGCCATAAATGGGCTGGGCGCCCCCGATCAGGGCGCGAGATCAAGGCTCGATGGCCGTTGGTCCAAGTGGTGAGAGATCATCCTATCAATCTCCCCTTTGATCTCACCTTAAACTTTATCTTTACTTTACCTTTTCTCATTTCATTACAGATGAGTGCATAGAGCATGCTTCATCGTCACGGTCTATCGTCGATAGATTTAACAGCCACAATACACATCTCTGTTCTAAAATAGATTCTTTCACTTAGACCCTTCAGTCCAGGAATCATAGGCTTTCCTTTAACCCCATGCCAGCTATATGTTCTCTAAACACGTTGGGTGGTAAACCTTTCGTTAGCGGATCCACGAGCATCTTATCTGTACTTGTATGCTCGAGACTTATTGTTCGATTCCGGACTTTACCATTCACAACTGAAAGCCCTTGCATCATCTTGGAGAGAAGTATCTAGCAAAGGGGCACAGAGGGGAAGAAAAACCGTAGTGCACTGAGCTGCGCCAGGGCTGCTGGCCCATGACCGGGGCCCTCTTCCACGACGGCCGGGCGGCTCGGGACCACCCGTGCAGAAAGAGAGGAGCAGGTGGGGCTGGCGGCGCCGCCGGGCTCGGCCGCAGAGTGACCGGGGCCGTCGGCCGAGGGCGGCCGTCGATGGTAGTACACCGGCTGGCCCAGGGCCAGTTTTTGTGCCGGTGCCTCCTGTCGAGGCGAATGGGGACAGCGCGCCATGCCGGAGGAGACCGAAGCGGGGCTAGCATGGCGCGAGGTAGAGGTGGCGCTGGTGGCCGTGCTCTTGTCGAGGGCGGAGTGGCTGCGCGCCATGCGGGGAGGAGACCCGACAATAGAGCGAGCGTGGTGCGAGGTAGAGGCAGCGCTGGCGGCGGAGGAGGATGAGCGGCGCGTTGCTGTGGGCCGTGTCCGCAAAGAGCATTTTTCCCCCTGTTCTTCGTAGCAGCGTGGGGCTGGGTTCGTCACGAACATGGTGGAACGCTCTAGAGATGGTGGTCTTCTGGCCGCTGATGCCAAATCCCTACTAGGAAAAGGCAATGACGTGACTCGCTGACGCCGTGTTCGCTGCCGGCACAGCTGGCTGGTCTGGCTGCTGCCGGCTGGTTCTTCTCTCTGTCCGGCACTGTTCAACCAGCCGGCAGCAGCCAGCTGTGCCGCAGCCGAACAGGGCCTGAGAGAAGAGAAAATGGTGTAAAAAATAAGAGGAATGGTAGACAAGTTATTAGACCTGATAAGTATCACTGCAGGATGCACGTAAGTAGCTTGAAAAAGGGGTCCTGAGTAATAATGTACAAGTACACTAACCTAATAATATATGGATTAGGTACCACTAATAATGGCACCATATTCTTTAGAGAGAACAGTGCTATGAGCTCGAGAGATTTTATTTTTCCAAAATGAAAAGTTAGTAAAACTTCCAAGTGCATGGATTTGTTGATATCATGGTTTGCTGCCGTGCCATGCACTCCAGCCGACACAGGTTTGGAATTATCTGACATGTGCCACGGTCCTACGGCGCCAACAACCAATTATAAAAGGACCAGTTTGTGGAAGACTAGGACCGTTTGTGGAAGACTAGGACCATAAAGCCAGAAGTCTATTCTTGAATTTGTTGGCACTCAATATGCATGGACAATGCACTGCACCACAGGTATTCAAGGAAGAATAATGGTCAGAACGTGGACGTAGTCTCAAGCAATGTCTTATTTCCGAGTTGTGGCGTATTGCTCTTGTCAATATAGATGAAAGTATTATCAAGATTTTCACTTATTATTTTTTTTGAGAGGAAGATTTTCACTTACTAATTAGTGCGCAACATCAGCATCTCTGTCCCTGTCCCTTCCTCGCTCATCGCCCCCTCTCTAGCTGTTCTCTCTACTACGTAGGGACAGGTAGGAAGGCCAATAGTCCTCAGTGGGTGCACACCATGGACCAACTGAAAAAAATAAAGGTGTGTACAACCTCAAGTTGACACCCACCGACCACGGTACTACCAGCGAACAGTGGGTCGAGAAAAACTGCCAGCAGCAGACTAGGCGTTCGGGATTGAGTGTAGGCTGTGTGACTTGGGGACCAGGGGATCGGACGACCGAGCACAGAGGTACAGAGACAACTGTGTTATCTTAACGCATTGCTCAAAACTTTACCTCATGAGTACACATGAGTGGAAGCAGCAGCATCGCAGAATGATGAAGAAGAACATTGTCACGATGCATCTACAATATAATGCAACGGCAGCCATTGGCAGAAAGCAACAAGTTGCACGATTAGATATAGAGTCGTCTGTCCGCTTGTATGCTCGCTATATTGTTGTTATATGCCCCTGGCTGCTGGCCATGTCGTTTAGCTTGTAAAATTCCCAACTACCCCACTCCATGATAATGAAAAGGGGCCGGTAGAGTGCATGCCGATACCCTTTTTTAACAAAAAGAATCTGAGAAACAGAGGAGTACAAGGTTGACTGAAGTTTCTCACAACATCTGTATTCAGCAATTTGTATGAAAAGAGTGATACCATTTTGCTATGTTTCCCTATGGTCTCAGGAAAATACATTTTACGATGTTTATGCATTAAGGATATCAAGAGTATACTTAATTACTGAGTATCACGTAACCGTACCACTGGCTACCCAAGGTAAATGATTTGAAAGATATAAGTGGTTGCATCATGCTATTTGCTCCGTCCGGTTCACTAAAGCAAGTAGTTGGGGTAAAGGTGGTCATTTTATATTTTTTTTTCGTGTGACTACTATCTCTGCTTGGTTACCGTGCGTTGTGCGCTAAGGACAAATAGAGAGAGAAAGAGGACGTGTAGAAAAATACTATTGGTTTGGCCTCTTAATTACCTTCGGCTCATAGCTTATGACAAGTGTGTAACCAGAAGAGGCCGGTGCTTCTTGGTTAAGGAAGTTTGTCATTATGCAGACAACGGTCGTCAACTCACTGCCACTATTGAGCTTCTTAGCATAGGACTCCCTGCTGCAACGATTGGCTACGTACACCACAAAATCCATCCACACATCAACGAGCAATTTCAGGACGGCATTGCTGCCTTTTGCCTTCACTCTGCCAAGTAGTAGTTCGTTGGCAACTCCATTAGCATAGCAGAGGCGAGGGACGCTAGCACCGGCTGTATTTGGGCCTCTCCTCATATATGGTGTTGGCAAGCTCATGTATATGACCTTTTTCATCGGTTATTATATTAGGGCTATCCTGTAGGCGGAATATTTCCTTGAGCATCGTACCAATATTTCCATTTGGATGACCTTGATTCTTGGACCTCTCAGATAGATTCTCACAGGTTCTTCTCCGGTAAAACATGCATGTTCTGAGATAGGCCTGGAATCATTTTAGGGCGCTTGTCTTATAAGCCGGGCTTATTAGCCATTCGAACAGTGTTTTTCTCTCACAACAAACCAGCCGGCTTGTCTTATCAGCCGACATATGTGATCAGCCGAACACCCCAAATATCATTTAATTAGACAGCGTCCTGATTGATAGCTTTCACCAGCTTTGCAGCATCACTAGAATCTCTACTGGTTTTGGCGAGGAAGATGTCAGTGCTAATGTGCCAGATTATGATGGCCTCTTGGAACTCAACACCGAGGTTTCTTTCTTTTTTGACATGCTCATAAAAGTCCTTGTCCTCCCTCTCAAGGTCCTCCTGACCCCAGCTCTTCATGATCACACCTGTGAATTCAGACACGTCTCATTTAACCTCTGTAGATACTCGAATAGCCGCTGCATCAAGTCATCAGAAATATTAATCGTTGATGAGTAATGCTTCTTTTTCCACCACTCCCCAAATCCCAACAGGGTAAGCACCCTACCGGGGTTTTATGATGAGTCGTTTTGATGACTGCAAAAATGTAACATACTATACTGCCCCATTTTGCCAGACAACCTTCTACCATACCTGTTGCTACAACCCCTTCCACTTATCATCTTGATAGGCTGACGAAGCTGATCCCACCTTCCAATACAGAGAGCTGTGTACAGGATGTCATACAACAGGGAGAGCTCCATCTCTGCGACTGTCCACATGCCCTTGCTTGTAACCTTGCCATCCTCAGTGGGAATTTTATATCACCGTTTCCAACACATCCATATTTTAGAAAACCGTGCAAAAGAGATTCATCCCTATAAGACTACCTCTACTCTCATAAAACTCTCACCATCTCTCTCTTTATTAATGTTTTATCTTGTCAGCGTATTTAATATCCATGAACTTTATAAAATCTCCATTGAGGGCATGTTCGTTTATACCCCAACCCAAGAGGTTGGAGGGTATATTAACTTATAAGGGATTAAATTCTCCTCAATCCCCTCTAACCCCCTTGGTTTGAGATGCAACCGAACAAGGCCTGAGATTGGCCTTAGTGCCTTAAGCATCTCAAAGGTATTGTGTTCTGGATCTTTCTCTAAACAAGAATCAACCAAAGCACGCTTGCATATATGGAACGTATAATGAGCAATGCGCAATGCATTCGCCTTTTCATTGTTGATGGTCTTCTTCGGTAAATCTTGATCCAAAGGCAATGTGATAATATCTGGCGACTGAGAGAGTGTTGGACACAAATCTCAGATTTGGGACTAGTTTTCAATTTCGTTAAAGCCAAGTAACCATTAGAGGTAAGGGATACATCAGTAACAACTAAAGTAGACAGTTATTTCTAGAGTTAAGATGCTGACATAAGCATCACCTACTCCTAAGATAAGCACAAGCAGAGCTACGGGTGGTTCATGCATGTTACCGGCAGCATCCAGGATCCCCTTCCCCGCTGCCATCCTGCTTCGGCGCTGTGGTCTTGACGTCCTGTGGATCACCGCGCTGTGCTGAATGCCTGAGGTCCTTCGCTTCGCTTGTCGATTCATCTGGTTCATCGTCATCATGTTTGACTGAGATCCCCATTGTTCTATTACCTGCAAGTAAATCTCTTTGATGGTTGTTCAATAACAAATGATCCGTCGTTCCAAGTTAATAGAGCTGCCGATCGAATCGACTCGATCTAGAGCCCCTTATTCGCTGGCGCCAATAAATGGCTGTGGTGCGTCGGCCTGACGCACCAGCTCTACAATGATACTACAACCGGAGAATCATCCAAGACGACGACTCGGCCTCTGATCAGACGCCGAACGGTTTCAGCTGTTCGATAACCGACTCCATCCCAGGCACGCAGGCCCAACTAACTCGGCCTAAGGCCCAATTCGGATAACGCCCGTCACGGCCCATCAGACAATCTCAGCTCTTCTTCCCACGCCCACGCTTCCTGTTGCCTGGCCGGCACATAACAGGAGGCAGCAGCAGCAGCCTTATCGATGGGGATGGGAGAGGATCCGGGTATCCAGTCCGATCTTTCGGTTTCAAGACATAGCTCGGATGCACAGCCGGTACGACATGGAATGCCTCCCCATCTCAGGTTGCAGCAGGGTGGTGATCGCTGACCACTCAGGGCGCACGTTCATTCCTCTGTGATCCTGACATGGCGACCATGCCGAACCTCCACATAACCACAAGCCGAAGAAAAGACCCCATCTCCCTCTTCGTCCCTAGCGCCGCCGCCGCAGGCGATGCAGACGACGATCCTAGTGGCGGCAGCGCTGGCAGCCTCTACATCATGGAAAATATTCCGAAGCCAGAGGAGATTGGCAGCATGCGGCTTAGTCAAAGTTAGTAAAGTTTGACTCAAGTAAATAAACAACGACCAAAAAATTATTCAGGCTTTGATAGTGCAGGTCTGCAGCCCAGAAAAACGCCTCACAGCTGTGGTTTGGTCGTGCCGTGCTTCAAGCACGCAAATGGCCAAAACAGTGCGTATGCCATCCATGTAACATGTAAAAGTTACTAGAAACCAGTACCTCGATCTAGGCTATCTATTCTCCAGGTATCACACACGCTTCTCCCAACCTCAGAAAGGACTCTAAGCAGAGCGCCATCAATTAATCCATAGTACAGGCAAATGCTGACGTGCTGAATACAGTACAACCAGCAAAACTACAGACTACTGAGTGTTTCTTCTATCCCGCAGAACATCAACCAAAAGGAGAAACCGCGATCCAATTTTCTTGCAGGTTCTTTCTAAGCTGTTCCAGTGCTGCCATTCTTCAGTTCCATTGCCTACCTACACAGGGTTTGACAGTTAGTGTTAAACTCCGAAAATAGTTAGCAACCAAATAAACAACACACTGCTAGCTACAGCAATCCTTCTACAGTAACTGGAGCGAAACATACATAGGAAGCAATGGACTGGTCTCTTACCAATATAATGTGTCGAGCTCATCACTCATAGGGTCCAGCTCTAAGCCTTCAGAGAGTGTGTCACAAGCCTTTTCATACTCCTAAGAAATACAATTGGAAGTGCACGACCAGTTGAAATATACGAGATTAAAGAGATGTGTCTGGGTTTAGCTTGTGGCAAAGGGTTTAGCTCTAGTAACCCTTTGCCACAAGCTTTTTATGCTCCAGTGCATGACCAGTTACAACTGAAAGCAATGGACTTTGCAAGCTATAGCCTGGGTTTTTAGTCACACCTTCAGAAGTATTAGAGCTTGTCCTTCCCGGTAGTAACCCTTTATTTGCCCACTTTGGACGCAGCATTTTGCATCTAGTTGCATCTTTCAAAGCCCTTTTCCCATCACCTATGCTAAGCCAGCAAAGACTCCTGCTTGAGAACAATCCAGCATCATAAGGATCTACCTTCACTGCCTGCAGTAAGTTATCTATTGTGCTTATAGCCCCCATAAAGATATGACTTATGACTGGACCAAGCATCTGATCTCACGTATTCACACTCAAGTTCATACTTCTTCAGAATGAAAATTCCAACACCGCTGACCAACAACTTCTTGCTTCTCTCTAAGGTATCTCAAGACTTCATCAGTTCTAGTTTAGGTTCAGTTTCATATATCTCAGATTTTGTTGTCAGTAATAACATGGTTTCTTTTTTTTGTCGGTGCTTCAAGGAAATAGGAATTCTATAATTAGGAGCCTATAATTTAGAACCTAGCAGAAAATTTGGAAACCTCTAATTCAGTATAATTCAGAGAAAACTAACACTTGCAGGTTCAAACTTCTATGTACTCCTCTGAGGCTAACTGCAGCGGCCCCTGTAAAGGAATCTTGCAGGACGCCTTTATAGAAAATTTTGCTGCAGCGCAGCACGCTACCAGCTCCGCTATCCAAACGCATGTCCGCTATTTCTAGCAGAGGAAAAAGCTCATTCGCTATGCATGCGCTAGTCCTACTGCCCAAAAAAAAGTGAGAGAGAGAGAGAGAGAGAGAGAGAGAGAGAGAGAGAGAGAGCCTGGAGAAAGAGTGGGAAGGGCACCGAGGAGGGTAAAAAAAAGGGGAAAATCTGACACGTGGGTCCACTTTTGATATATAGTAATATATGGAGGATGGATGAGCGAGAGAGAAAGTGGTATAGAGGAGAGAATCTCGATGATCAGGACGAAATATTTTTTTAAGGATGGATTTAGAGTACAAAGAGTGCGGATAGTCTGAGCACTCAAAATGCGAACATGACTTTATTCCACCGTACGGAGTACACAATCAAACACTTTCTCAGGTTTTTAGTTAACAATTCAAAGCAAGCATCGATTGCGCTGCTACCAGAACACACACGCACTTATGGGTTCCCAATTGCACTGCCACCACCGGAACATACACGCAAATGTGACACCAGAACACACACAATGGATGCCAAGAAACGATATATAGATGATGCCCCGTAGCACGTTGTACATGCCCTAATGCCCTTTAGCGTGCCACAATCCTTGGGTTGATGTTTCATTAAGAACACAAGTGATAAGACTAACCGCTAAATGTGGCTTTTAGGAGATCTCTGGTTGGTGCTAACCTACAAGCATGGCATGAGGTGGTTGCCATGGTGGTAGATATACAATTAACAAACTAGAGGAATCATTTTTTTTGGGGGGGGGGGGGCTATATCAGAATGGATTCTTTTCAGTAAGATCCATGTGCAGAGCCTTATTATGAATGAAGCTATACCTTATAATATGTTAATATGAAAACTGAAACTACCTCTTAAAATTAGTCTTTTTGTGATGTGTATAAGGGAGTAATTTTAAGAAAAGACAATTTAGCAAGACGACAATGCATGGAGATAGGAAGTGTTATTTTTGTTCATCCAAGGAGTCCATACAACATCTATTCTTTGATTGTCATTTTGCTAAATTTCTATGGCGAACTATTTCTACCTCCTTTAATTTATTACCTCCAATTAGTGTGCACAATATGTTGATAGATTGGTTACATGAGTTTAATATGAAGCTGAAATCCAAAATCCTTATGGGCACGAGTGCAATTTGCTGGGTACTATGGTTAATCCAGAATGATTTAGTTTTTAATAAGGTCTTAGCACCATCTTATTTGCAGGTTATGTTTAGGGGGACTTACTGGATGAGGTTTTGGTCCCTACTTCAGAAGGAGGAAGATCGTCAAATGATAAAGATGGGTTGCAAGAAGATTGAGACAACCGCGATGGAGGTGTTTGCAAAAAACGGTTGGAGGTTCAGTAATTAGAATTACGTTTTAGATGACGTTGCCTTTGGATATTTACTTTCTTTCTTTTTTTAATCAAAACTTTATTTTTGAGATTGCGTGGACCCTTGAACTTTTGTGTGTAACAAGGAACATCTAAATGCATTAGTAGATGCAAAGATTGAGATATTAATATATATATATTCCTTTTCTATACTATAAAAGAGCGAAGAAATTAAAAATAGACTCTCACCTAATCTTTTCTACCCACCTCAATTTTCGCCCGTTAGATCTACATTAAGATCGGATCCGACGCGTCTAAAACACCCACCGTGTTCTGACAAACGGACCCAGCCCGTAAACATGTAAACGTTGACGCGTGTTTCTCTCACGTGGCTACACTTTCCTCGTATTTTTTGTCACCGCTGATTTTCCTACCCACCCACCCACCGGTGGCCAACACCTTCGCCAGGCTATTTCTAAAAAAAAATGCACACCTGCAGATAAGTCCTTTGATCGCTCGATGGCCTAGGATGATGACGAGTACGAGGCGATAGGATCGAGCTCTCAAATCCCATCAAATCCCATCCATGTGCGCGATGACCATCTTAGTTCCGATCTCCGGTCGACGTCGGCCCGACCTGGAGAACCTTCTGCCCCGTGACCAGGGAATTCATGCGGCCCGGATAACATCAAATCATCGCCAACGCTAGGATTATTAATTAGCAACAATGATCCCATGCATGTGCTTTTTGAAGGCAGCTACTTTGGCCACAGGTGCGATGTCAACTACCAACAAGTCCGTGCATGCCCTGCTGGTGCGGCATCGTCTTGTATGTCAGAGTTGTTTTCACATTAGATTGCCTGCATGATCACATAGATTTGTTGTATATATACGGAAGCTAGAATGCTAGATCAAAAGCTTGCGGAGGGACTGATGTATAGTTTTTTTTTCTCTTCTATAGTATAAATAAACGGATCTAATTTCAATATAATCTTTATTATTTTTCTCTTGTGAAGGTGCTCATATAGATTTTTTTGTTCTTTTTTCTTGAGGCACAGTGGCACACAAATCCAATATTCTAAATCTTCTTTATTATTGTACACATAGAGATTTTTTGTTCTTTTTTTCTTGCAGCACAAATATTTTTTCGACGGCTCTGCGAAGATGTTAGGTTCGGTGTTGGTGTTTTTTTTCCTTTTCGTTCTATACAGTGGATTTGTTTGTTCCGTTCTGTTTTGTTTCCTGATTTTTTTTGGCAGGCTTTCAGAAGTTGCTTTCGATTGGTGTACAGCTAGCGTCGCCTGATGCGATTCGCAGAAGAAGTGGGTATATCTTCCTCTTAGATTTGCTGCGTATTGCATCTTGGTAGAAAATTTGGTTCTGTTTCCTATATGCGTCCAGCTATTTTACACATTTTAATTTAATTCTTCTTGTTGTATTTGAAGGGCAGAACGACAGATTGGATTTTAGACTTTGCAATCAATGATGGATTCATGTCCAACGTGACTCATCAATGGCGGTCAGGAATGATTTCCTTTTTCTATCCCCGTGACTCAAGCCAACTAGGAGAACGTGGAGGTTCCGTCATACAAGATGAACGTCGCCCTTGTTGGCGAAGGGTTCGAGATGACAGTCATCCTGACAGCCGCAGCACCGCCGACGAACGGCTCCATCCCCATCCCATGCTACATTTAGTTGTTTAAATTTGTATCTTAGTGGCCCTCGAGGTGTGGGTTGGAATAACCATCATTATATATTGAGTATATCATGGTAATTCTGCATGCCTGCTTGTTGGAAAACAACATTGACCATAAGCTGTTCCATTTTACTGATGTACTAATGATTTACATGATATTTTACTAGAGAACCACTCTAGAATTCACTATGATGGCTAGCAGATATTTTGGCTTAACTTAGGTATGAGCTCCCAATGATCTCCTGATAATTTCCCACCTTCTATTTGTGCGAGATATGTTTCTGAATCTCATTTCATTGCTGCTTGCATATGACAGAGGAACTATAGAAAGAAAATATAGTAGCATGTTGACCACAAAAAATTGTGCCGCAATATTATTGGGTGGATAGCTCGCTAGAAATTTCAACCATAGATTTGCTGCACTAAAATCACAAGGTTAGATTTCAATTCAAATATTTGATTAATTTGGATTGCAGTGCAGATATTCTTGTTTTCCCCATTAAGATTTTTCTTCAATCTCTAATTGCATGGTATTTGTTTCCCCACGGCAAAAGTTTTGCCCTGTTACATTGAATATTTACACACATGCATGGAGTATTAAATATAGACTAAAAAATAATTAATTTCATACATTGTCACTATTTTGCGAGATGAATCTTTTAAGTCTAATTAGTCCATGATTTGATAATTTGGTGCTATAAATATGTGTTCATGAAGGATTAATTAGGCTTAAAAATTTCCTCTCACGTTTTATTGGCGAGATCTGTAATTTATTTTTTTATTAGTATCCGAACACACGATAAATTCTAGAGTTGTTATGTGGAAAAATTGTTATCAGACTTGGGGGTTTTAGGTTTTATGCATAAGATGATATACTTTATATTTTTTCATGAAATGTTTAATGGTGATAATTAGTGGCCAAAGATTGTATTGATTCAATGGTGAATTACTGAACTTTATTTCAGTTTTATTTTGGATAGACCCTGATGTTTTTTGCATTATTAGAACTTCCAAAGGAAATATCAATGGATGTATATGGTTTCGAAAGCTTTCAATAATTAAATAAAATATCAATGGATGAATATATATATATATATATATATATATATATATATATATATATATAACATGGAAATAAAATAACTAAATAGAAATAGAAACTTGATTGACTATAATTCCTCCTCTATAAATAAAATTTTCAATACAATTTCTCATTTACAAATGAAATTGTCTAAATAAGCACGTGCGTGTCGCACGTGCATGTTCACTAGTTTTAAAAAAAAAACACGCATACCCCTAAATCCTGCAGATGGTCGGTCTCGCAAAGCCAAGGTAAACATCCGGCTGCACTCGTGAGTAGAGAGTCGATAATTCACAAATTAGGGTATTGTTTTTTAAGTGGGCTAGGTCCACCCAATTATTAGCCACGGGTGGGCCAGCCACTTCACTTACAGTCGCATTAGGGAGATGGGCTGGCCTTTCAAATCATTGGCTTCGCCCCATTTCAGTTATATATAGTAATAGTTTGAACCCGCTTATATACTAGCATATGCCCGTGCGTTCTGCTACGGGAGCTTCAATTTTTTTAATGCAGTAAGCTTTGCTAAGAAAGCTTCAAAAATTTCAATGCAACAAGATTAGAAAATAATAGATCAAAATCAACAAACAAAAATCATGGGGATGACGAATTCCACAATCTACAATGGAGTCCAGGTTCATGAAGATGACAACTTTTGTGGCCATAATAATACAGTTAGACTGTCTGAGTATGTAGCATAAAAATTCTCATGCGTTGCAACAAGAAAAAAAAGCAATCATGATATTTGGAACATTAATACTACATAGGTAAATAATCATACATTGTAACAAGAAACCATAATACCAATATACCATGATACCATATATATGAGCGTGTGTTATACTATTATCAAAAAAAAATATTGCAATCCTGATGTTTAGAACGTCAATATTATATACAAGTCTTCATGAACGATGGACAATTACAATATAAAACTAAAATATAATATAACTCGAGTGCTGATCCCTGCTGATACGAGTGGCCTTTCATCCAAAGTCCAAACTCCTTTGTGTGTCCTCGGCAAATCCTGTCGGCCCTCCAACCCACGTGGGCCCTCCTCTCCTGCGCTGCACGATTGCACAACAGGCTACGGAGCCGTGGTTGGCTTGATGCTCTCAGCTTCAAGCCCACATACGCGCCATCCACCTACCAATGGCTCCTATTGTAAATGTCATGGCCGTGCTCATTTTCTTTTTACAACTGGTTGTGGTCATCTGTGAATGAACAGTTCAATTAGAATATATGAAGATCATAGTTGTATTAATCAGCATAAAAAAAGATAAAGACGTAAACGTGGCAAACTACTCATTATTTCATCACGCTTGCTATTGGTAGCTGTGCAAGGTTCTCAATGCATGGCAACATTTTATATCATCAGCTCAGGCACTGATGCAGAAACTTGGGAAATCTAGTATATACTTCTTCACTACTTATATATACAAACTATATGCAATGTTTTAAAGGCGGTAAGGCGAGGCGAGGCGAGCGACCCCCTTCCGGACGCCTAGGCGAATAAGGCGATCGCCTAGGCGACGCCATATAAACATATTAATATATAAATTTTAGAAGCAAATCAGACATAATATTGCCGATTCTCAGCATGTAATACAATAATAAGTTGTGCTACTGGACTACTAGTGCACAACGTCCATCTCTTAATGGCCATAAACTAGTCTCTAGTGACAATATTTAACATAATAAATATTAATAGTGATGCACTGCTGCTAGCAGCCTAGCACAGAACTGAAATATCAAATCAAAGAACAACACATGCAAAGGAAGCAGCAGCCGACTCCATTGCGCCCATGAACCAGAGCAGCAGGGGCAAAACAGAGTAGCAGCCAGCAGGGGGTGAAACAGAAGGGAGTAAAGCAGCAAACTTTGACCTTCAGGAGGGGAGAGAGGATAGGAAGAGGGAGAGGAAATATACAGGCAAGCAAGTGGGAGCTGAGAACAGTGAAGAGCAGGGGAGGGAGAGGAGACATACAGGCAAGCAAGCGGGAGCTGGGAACGTGAAGAGCAGGGGACTGACGAGTCTCCCCCAATCCCCTGCTTCCCGTGCAGGAATCGACGTGCTGCATGGGATGCGTGGCTGCGCAGAGAAGAAGAGGAGCCAGCAGGTGCGATGGATTTCCTCTCGGTCTCTCCTCCCCTTCATACCCCTTTCTCTCCCAATGCCCCTCTTCAGGCACGCGATTTCCTTTCCCTTCCTGCGCGCGATTTCCTTTCCCTTCCTGCACGCGATTTCCTTTCCCTTCCGCGCGCGATTTCCTTCCCTTCCTGTGCGCGATTTCTTGCCTTGGCTCAACTTCGCGCGGAAGGTTGCAGGAAGGCGCAGAAGGCCGCGCGGGAGAAACTCCCTTCCCGCGCTGGTTTCCCTGCACACGAGGCGACCGCCGCAGGTAAGTTGGCGACGCCGCAGACGCCTAATGCCTAAGGCGGACGCCTTAGATGCCGAGGCGGACGCCATACGACACATCGCTAGGCGACCTCCGACGCCCAGCCCTTTTCCTCGCCTGGACGCCTAGTCGTCGCCTAGGCGACGCCTAGGCGACGCCTTTAAAACATTGACTATATGTAGTTGCAAAATTTTCTAATCAGACTCAGTTTCTGCAATAATCAACGCAAACTGTCGAGAAGTGGAAAAGATACAAGATTTTTGAATCACTTACTTTTTAAAGCTGGATTTAAGACTACAATCTGCGTAGGAATAAATTCAGAGCACATAAGACTACAATCTGCCACTAATCTGAACCAAAACATTTGTACAGATGCCTTTTGCAGCTTCAAAAAAATAATTTAATCCACTCCTTGTGCTCAACTCCACAAGCAACAAAGAAGCAAAAGAACAAAGTGACATAACACACCTTAGAACCAATCTGGAGATGGCTTCCATGGGAATTCCTTGCCATGTTCTTCCTAAACAAGGACACTGAAAGACATATCAAAGAGAGGAGATTCAGGAATAGAGTCATTCCTTGCTTCTAATCACACCCAGTTCCAACCTATGAGTACTACTCAAAGAGAAAATGTCATGTTGCAGTTCTGAAAGTGACCTGACAATGCAGTATTAACATTTTCTAAAAAAAAAGAAACAGGGTTCATCAGTGAGGTACAAACTCCAGAACTGAAATTGGTTCAGTGAGCTAGAGAGAGCAGTGAAAGTTCCTAGCTACAAACTCAAATTGGTTGAGTTATGGCTACAAGCACTCGAGTAGCAGGTATAGGAATTTTTAATTATCAAGTGTACCATGTATATATGGCCAGCTGTTACTTTTAGCAGGACGATGCTATGTAAAACTGAACATTATCAGCAGCAGCAGGTAGTCTGAAAGAGAAATTTGATCATTTGTACAGATGCACATGCTGCCTTTGATGAGTGGAGGTTCCAGAAGAATGATGAATGTTACTGCCTCTGGATCCCAGCAACCAGTTCCCCTGGTCCTATGGCACTAAATGTCCAATTCACGTGAAAGAATAGTGTGGTGGTAGCTAAGTATTTATAGAAATTAACAAATGAAAAAAACTCCACTCGCTCACACGTTTGATGACATTTGTTAGGTGAGACATTTCATCAAACAGGATGTGAGCACAGTTTTAGGTGAGACATTTAATCAAATAGCATGCCAAAAATTGTATTGATTTTGCACTTCAATCTATTATCTGTTCAATCTCAGAATCGATTGAACCCCAAAGGAAGCCATCCCTTCTCATCCCAAACCAGAAGATATTACCAAGCTAAGCAACGGGAAGCATAAATGGTGAGTTCAACACTTCAGCTAGACAGAGAAATAGGGAGGGGGAGAGAGAGAAGTGTATCAGGCCAAGGAGGCGCAGCGGCTGGGTCGGAACCAGTGGTGGAACAAGATGCACGATCGGAGATAGCAACAAACACTGGATATGTCCACCCGGCGAACCTGCGTCGTCGTCGTCGTCGTCGGGGCCTGCTGCGCTCTCCACCCGGCGAGCCTGAGGCTACTGCGGGGATCCGTCGCACCCGCACCGGCAGCGGCGCCTGCTTTGCCATAGATACGACGTAGACCCGCTGCTGCCGTATGCCACTCCGGCTCCGCCTGATGCCCTGAGCCCCTGACCAGCCCGTGCACGTGGGCACGCGGCCAAGCGCAGTCACACAGCGCAACATAGCCACCCGTCGCTGGCCGCCCACCACGCCGGGATCTGGGAGGAACGGAAGAGAGCCGCTGCATACCGCAGCCCCGCGCCCGAGCGGCCCAGCCGCACGCCGCCAAACTCCCGAAGCCGCGCCAGCACGCTGTCGCCTCCGAGCGGATGTGTGCTCTACGCCCCTGCCTCTTGGCAAGCGCAAGCGCGAGGGCGAGGGCAGGTGCGAGGGCCGTGGCCGATGCATTTCGAGCGGCGGAGATTGGGGGCTTGGACGAAGGCGGAGAGCTCGATCTGCTTGGTCACCGGGGGATGCACCACACACACCGCGGCGAAGGCTTAGAGCACGGGGCGCGCGGCGCCAGCGGCGGTGGCCAGGGGAGGCGCGCGCGACCAGGGATGATTGGGGTTTTGGGGGTGCCGGCCGGGGAATTTCTTTTTTCCCGCGAGGCCGGGCGGATCCAAGGCGGGGAAGGTTTCGCTCTAGCACGTGGCCCACGTGTCGGCGCACGGGAGTTACTGAGGTGTCCGGGCTTCACCGGCTTCACCACACCAACGGTGTGGTGAGCGGGTCCAGTTTTATCTTTTTAGGAGTAGAGACAGAGAGTGCGTAGTGTTGTCTTCAGTTATTTTTTTATGCATATTTAAAAAGAAAAATAAATATGTGTCTAGAATCACATTATGCTACCAATAAACTTATGATGCAAACTTAAAATAAGCCTATGATAGGGAATTATTAATGGTTCTCAACACATAAGCACGTAGTAGTTATTTGATCATTACCAATATTTTGGACTTATATGAGTACACATTGATTCTGGATTGTTCTTTTTATATTGTCTTGGCGATGATACATCTTGATGTGTTACTAAAACCAAAATATGCACTCTTACAAACACACAATCACATCTTGAGTGAAGTCAAGGCAAGGCAAGGCATGAAGAACAGTTCTCCTCATGGATACAGTCTAGGATAATCAATTGTATTTTTCTCATTTTCTTTGTTTCCTTTTATTTCTTAAATCTCTCTCCTTCCTCTCCCACTCCCCCCCCCCTTTCTTCTTCTTCTGCCTTTAGCTTTTTTGTGTGTGTGTGGATAACATTTGTTTCTTTAATAAATTTTTTTTTACTGTAGGGGCTGCGGCCCCTCTAGACTCTTAGAAAAATAATTGAAAATACTTCATGAAAGGTCTAACATGTTCGATGTCAAAAGCATATTTTTGACATGTATAATTTTACGTTCTGGTGTTGATCGCATTTCTATTGTTGCTTCATGGTGCCCGGGGCACCCTCACATAGTTAATTAGGTACCTCGAGCTAATTTGCAGTTTTCTTGCTGCTACGGGAAACATTTTATTCTTGATATGTGTCGCTGAAAAGTCATGCATAAGGCCCGGTTTAGATGTATGTGTATCCACTCCAATCTACTTCAACACACATAAGTTGATACATACACATGTGCATTCAAACAAGACCTACTATAACTTAGTGCCTAGAGCCTATTAGATACAAGCAATCATGCGTGGCGTTTACTAGTATATAAGGAATTTGTTATTATCCTCAGCAATAGTCTTGCGTACACCAGTAGTAGTCTTTCATGCAACAGTACCAGGACACACGGGCTCCAAAGGATCTTGGTGGCGGTGGCACGTCTCCCCCCTTTTCTTTCGGCAACAGCAGCTGGCCTCTCCATCCGGGCATTTCGGCCGTTTGATGATACATTTGCCGCAGGGGTCTGGATCTGGTGGTCCACTATGAGGAGGTCCCTCTTTGTCGGTTTCCCCTATTTCAAACACGCCGGCATATTCTGCCGTGATCCAGACAATGGTTACGAGCTCGCCGCCCTTGCCGAGCTGCCTGGCATGGGACTCCCTGCTGCATTGGATGACCGCATACAGCAGCTTGTCCACCCAGACGTCAAAGACGAGCTCCACCACTTGCTCCAACGGTTGGGACTGCTGCGCCTTCAGGAGCTCAGAGGCAAGTCGAGTTGCATACGAGATTAGACTTCTATTGGGATCCGACGAAGGTAGGCCACTGGGCTTACCATCATTTGCCTTGTCCTTCTTCTTCTTCTTCTCGTCCTCACTGTCCTTCTTCTTCTTCTTCTTCTTCTCGTCCTCCTCACTACGGCGTAGTAGGATGTCGGCAAGCTTCTTCTTTGCTGATGCACAACAGAGGCGGCGGCCATCATTTGCCTTGTCCATCTTCTTGTCTTCCTCGTACACCTCTTGCAAAGCTCTTTGGGTGACATCGTACAGCCTCTAGAGGCGAGGGCCCGGGAGCATGTGCGGGCACGCAGCGGCGAGGAACATGAAGTACTCCGACAGCGCCTCGATGACGCCGGCACGCTTTTTGGTCTCAGCCGCTGCGCCCTTGATGTGTTGCTGCTGATCGTCGGAGTAGAGGTAGATGGTGGTGGCGATGTGCCACAACAGGATGTCCTCCTGGAATACGCTGCCGAAGAAGTCCAGGTTGATCCCGTGCCCGCGGAATGTCTCCTCCCTCCTCCTGACAGCCACTTGGCCCCAGAAGGCCCTGATGTCCTTCTTGTCGTAGGGCTTGGCTTCTTCTTCCCCTTCAGAAGCCGCGACCTGGAATCTCCCCTTAATCCGTCCGAACAGCAAATCCGTCTGATCCTCCAGAAGCTCAGACAAGCACTTCCAAGCGCGGTAGTCACTCCAGACGGCATCCTCTCCAACGATGCTCGTCCACAGGGATCACAGGCGTTCCACGCAACCAGGAGCACGGGTGCACTCCAGCAGCAGGTCGCGCCGCCCGATATACCTCGAGCACGACCAGTAGGCATTGGGATCGATGCCAATGTACCGCCCCGGATGGAGACGCAGAGCGAAGCGGTTGAGGCGACGCCACCAGCCTCTGCACAGGATCTCATGGCGGAACCAGAACCTCGGTCTTGCCTCCACGAAATCACGTGCGGAGGTCGAGGCTAGGACCGCCGCCAGCCAGCACACCATCCGAGAAACAGAGCGGCGGACAGCAGGACGTAGGTGATGGCGACGTCGACCTGCTGCACGCACTCCTTGGGGTAGAGGCCGAAAAGGATGAAAGCCGTGGCTGTGGCCAACGGCGAGAGGAGGCGGAGGAGGTAGCCTCCCCAGGTGTGGACCTGGACTGCCTTGCTGTAGAGTTCCTCGTAAATCTTATTGGCCTTGTCTTTGACCTCCTCCAACGCCAACAGTATCTTCCCCAAGAAGCTGGAGGAGTCAAAATAACATGTCAGTGGACCGTTGCTTCTTCTTCTTACTGTCGGGCGGCTTCTTATTCGTCAGCGCTCGCACCATGGCGACCACGTTTTCCACGAACCTGAAAATGCCGACGACGAACATGATACCGGCAGCCGGGATGAGGAGCCCGCCGTCGTCGGCAAGCCATATATTGGTGAGGACAACGTAAAAGGCCGACGCCGCCGTGGGGACGCCCCCGAAGGCTTTGCGCCAGCCGATGTTGTCGTCGTCGAGGGAGTAGGCGGCCAGGTTGTCTGGGCCACCCAGGTGCAGCAGGAGGAAAGGGGCCCAGAACGCCACCAGCAGCTGCTCGCTCTCCGCTACTCCGCTGTCGAGCGAGAGGTGGCCGAGAGCGTAGCTCCCGACGATGTTCAGGAGCTGACACCCCACCTACAGGAACAGCAACCAGATCGGCGACTTTTTATTACATCGGCGGAAGTCGGCCAGGACGAGCACGACGATATGCAGCAGCAGGCTTAAACCGGCCGCCAACCGGATCCCCCATTTGCCCCACCAATCCATCCACCAACAAAGCCATGTTGGCACCCCATATATATATATATATATATATATATATATATATATATATATATATATATATATATATATATATATATATTCCTCGATCGCTGCCAACATGTATAATGAGGGTTAATTCGCTTGTTAACAAAAGCAAGGGATGAAGACGAACACATAGCAATGCATGGTCGATCGGAACCAAAAAACCAAAAAGAAGAAGAAGAATGTGATTAAGACTAGCATACCGGCAGGCCGACGACGATATTGTTAGCTTGGTATATATGCGTTCGTTTATTTTAAACGAACAAGTGTCGAGCTGGTTCCATCGACTTGCAAAGCAAACTTCTTCCACGACTGTGAAGCTTCACTGCATATATGCATGCCTATCTCATCACTACCATTTCCTTCTTGCTTCTATACACGTACGGCTTGCACCTTAGTACTATTTATACATGTACACTATAGTACATGGCACCAACAATGAGCATGTCCAATGGGAGATAATACATAAATTACCGTTACACCAACCCCAATGTCCCGCTCATGATTTGAATTGATTATAGCCATGCCCTGAATTGATTGATGGCACTACCAATAGACCTTCATGGAAACATTTCTTTTCATATATGTACTCTATCTATAGTAGGTTCATATTGTGGACTGCAACGTGGTCGTTGTAGTGATTGATGACAGGTCACATGTAGAAATAAAGCTGCAGCAAGCAAATTTTATGCTATACAGTATAGGTTTAATTTAGAGCCAGGTTTAGAACCAGAAAATTTATCTATTTTAAGTCTCTTTACGTTAGTGGATGAAACAGACCGGCATTTGCGCTGTTTTTTTTTTCATGATCAGGGCAGCATGCCCGTATTACATTAGAGAAAGTCAAGTACACAAACGATCGCGAGGACGAGATCAAGGCGATGTCATTCCTTCGTGCATCTGCGATAGCGCCGCTTCAACCATGGCTTGCAGGATTCCGACTCGTGCGCCCTCTGCGACCAAGCATCCGAATCCATCGATCACATCGTGCTGGGGTGTGTCTACTCCAGGGAGTTGTGGACCGTGGTTTTGGGTAAGCTGAATCTGACTCCGCTAGCGCCGAATCAGGGCGATAGCATCTTCGACTAGTGGCTTCGTGCTCGGAAGCTGGTACCCAAGCTCGCACATCGTGGCTTCGATTCATTGTTAGCTAGCCTCCTGTCGCACCCTCTGCTTGTGTTGTAATAGTGTAAAGCGAAGTACCCTCCAGCGTGCAGGGGGCACTACTCGTTACTCTGCCCGCTAGCTCCCTGTAATCCAAATTCCACTTCTCGTAGATCTCAAAAAAAAATAGTCCTAGGATACTCGAGCTATCGCGTATGTCCATTCAACCCAGCAAATAAGATACATCAAGTTCCAATAAATGAAAGTACATCGATCTCATAGTCTGAGTAATTATTACATCACGGGGCATAAATTAACCGATTGAAAGCCCTAGTTTGGTTTTGGCTAATTGATGAAACCTAGGACTAACCCTATTGCTAAGTGTGTAGCATTAGAGAAAGGGAAGGTCCAAGCCAAGTGGTGGAGTGGTGATCAAGATGATGGAGGTGACCACAAATGATCAAGTACCACACTTGGTGATGAAGGAAGATGAGGAGCAAGATGGAATGCTAGAGGCAAAGGTATATGCTAGGGCATTTTCATTTTGCCGGCCATAGGCGAGTAGAGAAGTTGATGGCCGAATTTAGGATTGATAACCATACTATTAAGAGGGGCGATGTCGCGCAATATCGGTTATCTTAGTGCCACAAGGTGAGCAATGACTTTGCATATGCATTAGGGATCTAGTGTGCTAACTAACTCTTGCAAAATTCATTTGAAAAGGCTAACACACGTGCACAAGTGCAGAGACACTTTTGTGTTGGCACATGAGAGTAAGAGGTGATGGTGTTTGGGTGTGAAACTGTTGGCATTTCTAACGTCACTACTAAAAAGCAGAGATAAACCCTACTCCTAGCAATGACCCCGGAAATGGTTGGTATATAATTACTTGTCATTAGCAACTAGTCACTCTTGAATTACTAACATTCCTAAACATGAAGTAGGTTGTCATCCCCAATTATATTGCTAGGAAATTAACATAGATTTATATTGTACTATTGTGACTAGGCGTATAAAATATATGAATAAGATATAAATGTAAACTAATGGGTTCTCGCAAGCGGACGATAATTATACCGTTGTAACATTTTACCTAGGGAAGTCTCCAGGTTGTCGATTTATAATTATACCTCTGGGAAAGCTATGTAATAAACTATTATTGTCATATTGATGTGAAACTATGTGGACATGATAAACGATACTACCTAAGTCGTATACTCTACTTATAACAGGTAGAGGTCACAAGATAAATAAAGATAAATGCGGGTGATAGCATAATCATTAAATATCATAATTAAAGATAATCATCGAGCATCTTACTAGTCATAATCATAGCTAGCCATTGGATAAACTACGGAGATAGGTCTATAACTACGTCAATTGAATAACTCTAATTAGTGCAACTACATCTAGTAATCATTGCTAAATCAACCCTAAATCATCATTGCATGTAAAGAGGTATCAACTAATGAGGGTATTAAGACCTAAGTCACCTCCTTCGCGACCGTGCCCATGCTAGTCCTACATACGGGGGGGTGGACTACGAGAGGAACTAACGTAGCTGTCACCTACGCAGACTACCACACGTCCCGCATATCGAGGTGCACTCGCAGATAAACAAGACATCTAGACACCACGTCTACATATCGCCTATCATCTACCCATTGTACATATGGATAAACGCTATACGAGCAATTACATGAATTCAATAAGATCGAAGTAACTAAAGTAGACATATAATCAAAGTAGACAATGACTATTGCAATTAAGAACATATGAATATATTTAGAGTAAAGTCTCCCCTAATCTGAATAATGAATACAATAAAGTAATTAAGAACTAGATCTATTACCGAACTCTCGCTCGGCCAGGCACGCCGGGGCTCCGAGATCCGATGAAGAACTAGATCTCCTCTACTTCTAATCTAGCTAGCTAATCCTATGAACTAGAAGGCTCTTGATGAACTTAAAGGCTCTTGATGCTTGATGGCTTGAGACCTTGATGAATAATGAATTGGCTCTTTCCAGGGGGGTCTACCCTCATATTTATAGTCCGGTGGGATGCGCTGCGGCGCCGCAGATCAAACCGACGTAACGTAGGGGCCGAGATGCATCCTTGGAGGCGGTGGAGGAACATTCCGGAAGGGGGAGCCAAACCCTAACGAGGCGCCGCCGCCATGGTGGGGCCGGCCGGCCCACCGGCGGCCTCGGCCCCTCGCTCCTTCCTGTGTCTTCGAGTCTTCCCGAGTCTTCCCGTGATGTCCTTCGTGGCGGATAAGTTTCGTGGTTATTTTGCGTTAGAATCCCTCTTTTTCGACTTTTTCTCGAAATCACCCCGAAATTACGAATATGCAAAACTCGTGGAATTTGTCGATAAAGCCCTAGACTAGTGTGTTATCTTGTTGTCCATCGGGTAAAAAGCCCTAGTAAAAGTTGACGCTAACAGGTGTCAACAATACCCCCCAAGCTTTACCTTTTGCCAGTCCCTTGGCAAACACACCAAGTCTAGTTGATACTTGTATTTGGATCAGGAGTTGCTACAATATCATTATACTTTCCAAGTACACATGCTTTCAAACAAAATTTCCTCCTGATCAAACAATATATGCTCTAATCTTTAAACTTACTCATTTCACCTGTAATATGGGGTTTCACAGCTTTTGCATAAGTCTTGAGCAAATCGAAAGATAGAACAATTAAGCTAAGTGCTATGTCTCAAATTCTTTGCAATACTAACATTCTGAAGTTTTTGATAGGTTTTCGAATAAAACTCGAGCTTAATTGTATGACACCCTCAAGTCTCTCAATGTATGTGGTATTTGTGGTTCTCTCTTGAGGCGTTAATGTTGTTATGCCCCCTATAGCTAAAGGTATATATAGTGGAGCTTATAGGATTGGCATTAACAAGGATAGGCATACTTGCAAAACACGTATTGTAAAGTCAACTAGTGGATCCACAGTGAATCGAGGCATACAATCAAACCAAGATGTGCATGTGTATGGAATATGGTGGATGGGTGCATATGTGTTATTTATGGCTAACTCCTATTTCTACTTTTGCTCTTTTGGAATGACTCTCTTTTTAAAATCTTTCTCAGGAAAGACATGGGCTATCTTTATTATTTCTTTTTATTCGGGAGGCGGGCATCTAGTACCCATTGTTTTTTTGATTGCTTTGGGACACTTGTCCATCTTTTACTCCTTTTTCTTTCTTCTTTTTTTTTCTTCTTTTTGCATAGCCACATGTATCCTTTGAATACAATAAATGAATCGAGAGATATAATCGGGACTTAGAGCATTGAAGACAGGGGGTTATTCCTATAGGGTGTGTATATATTTTTTGCGTCCTCTTCCAAAGTGTAGGAGGTGAACATTTTATAATAAATATGTATGGAAGTATGGTGAATGATTGCAATTACTCCTTGAAGTAGAAATAATGCATATGTGAACTGGAGTGTGCAAATGATTCTTAGTTTTAAAAGCATGACAAGACTCTCATAAGGTATACAACACAAAGTTGATCTGAACTCAATGTAAAGCAAGCAGCTTAGATGTGAAAGGGTTTTCCTATCCTCTAAGATATTAATTTGGCTTTGGTAGGAATTCACATTTGTCATACGAGAGCTCATCATGTATTTTCTTAGATTTTTAAAAACAAAATCTCTAAAACTTAGTAATGCTAGGAAGAAGATAAATAGCAGCTCAACCTTTATGAATCATATCAATCAACTACCTAGACTTAGCGCAAGCTTATACCTCCATAATTAATGGTTCGAATAAATTCTCCAATTAAAACAACAATGCTTAGAACCAAAGAGATTTTAAGTTTGGCAAGTAGGTACTTTAGTAAGCATTATAATAGAGCAACTATTCATCACATCCAAAACAATTTTAGTGTTCATCGATTTTAATAGCTCTAGCCTGAACTAATTATACTCTAATAAATATAGAACTAAATATTTATTTAGTTTTATTAGTTATATATCTTTTATAGTTTTAAATTAAACTCCTAACAAAAAGACTCTATGACCTTGTGGACCTTCATGTGCCCACATATTTTTGGTATTTTATGATTATATAAAGTAGACTCAAAAATCGCTTAGGTGTAGTCACCGATAACTAGGGGATGCTCCTCCCCAAGCTTGATGATCGCAATATCCGGTGTAGATTCCTTTTAGAGCGGACCAGCTAATAGCGAACCCGGTGGTCACCACCGATAGTCCCTCCTTGCTATAATGTTGTTCGTGCATAAATACTCCACAAGAAACCAAAACTCGAGGCTCGAATTGAATAATGGGTTAGCGGTCACCCAAAGAGTAATTGATCACCTTTATTAGTTATTTTTATGTTGTCTAATTTAAGCAGGATTCTATTTTTTTTTTTAAGATGCAAGAATTAAATATGAATGCTATATATATTTATTTATTTATTTTTTATTTCTATTTTTATGCCACCACAAAGTGGGTATTCCTTCTAAAAATGCCATAGGGTATCCACATGGGGCTTTATGATGCCATGAATAATGCAATAAATATTTTTATTATTTTTAATATATGAACAGATAATGCTACTAAATAAATTGAGTTTACTAATGCATTTAATGGGATAGCTACCATTCTGACCTTATGGCTAGGGTACGGAATTTAAAGTCTACCGACAGGACTTAGACAGAGTGAGCACTTACTCAGTGGGTTCATCGTCTGAGGTAACCTCAGTCAACTCCCCATCTTGCGGTGATGCGTCGTGTGCCTCCTTCCATCTTGCTTCGGTCTCTTTTGCTTCTTTCTCTTCTAACTCTTGCTCTTCATTTTTGTTTTCCTTCTCCCACGCTTCTAATCGTGCTAAGATCTCCTCCATTTCTTCCTTGGCGATCCGGTCCATCCTTTCAAACTTCTTACGCCCAAATTACTCCAAATGAGGTGCTTGTTTGTTCTCTTCTTACTCGGGGAAGCGATCTTCATATTTCACGATCTTGCCAGAAAGTCTTCCCATCCACAGTGAGGCCGAGCAGCCGATGGTGTGCTTGGCGTCTTCTCTCCCCGCGTTGCTTTTTCTCTGCCCGCTCATGGTTATTTAATGTTCTAAATTGACAACAGTACCTTTCCGGTAGGTAGGTTGAAGTGGATTTGTCCGGACCCAATGTAGATGTTGGCGTTAGCAGTGTAGAGGAACGGTCTTCCCAAGAGGATCGGGGAATCATCGTCTCCCTGCATGTCAAGGACTAGAAAATCTGCAGGTATATATTGTCCTTGAATTCTTACCATGACATCCTTGACTACTCCTTCAGGGACCCTTAGTGATTGGTCCGCCATCCGCAACCGAATACATGTTGGGTATAAAGGTAAATTAAATAATTCATCATATACCGCTTTGACATTACGTTGCGGCGATCCAAGTTGTCGCAGACGGTGTGAGGAAAGGTGGTGTCTTTGATAGTGCATTCAATGATTGGGACACCGGATCACCTCTCTTGATTGGAAATGGCTTGGGTAGCCTTGTGATCGTTTTTTCTCGTGTTGAGAGCAAAGGATTAGTTGAGTTGTCTCCTCGGTGCATGCTTGGTCCTCCTCCATCTTCTTGTTTTCTATTGTTCTTCTTCTTTGGCATTGGTTGCTGTTCTTGCTCTTCTTGTTGCTGAAATTGCTTCGGGGCTGCAGGAGCTTTCGGGGATGCGGTTCTTGAATGTGAATCTCTCCTTCTTGTCTTTGATGGACAGGACGATCTTGGTGAACTCCGCATAGATGATGGCTTTTGTTGTGCATAGGAATGGTCGGCCCAAAATGATGGGTGCCTTCTCATCTACTCCTGTCTCCATGACCACGAAGTCAACTGGGACATATGACTGCCCCACTCTAATAACTTCTTCTAGTACTCCCTCAGGGTAGCAAATGGACTGATCTGCAAGCTGCAAGCGCATGTTTGTGTACAATAGGGGATCATTTAATATTTTCTCATAAATTACCTTGGGCATGATGTTGACACTTGCGCCGAAGTCGCAGATAGCCTCTGGAAAACTGTGGCATCCTATGGAGATAGGAATAACAGGTTTTCCAGGGTCTCCCATCTTCTCTGGTAGAGAGTGGTCAATCCACTGTATATCTGCAGGCTCAATATGATATTGGGTTGCATTATGAATATCAATAAGGTTAGCAGTTTCTAAATCTTCTGGTTGGCCTGGAATCTTGCCTTTCTCTAGTGGAGGAACAGCAGCAGCTAACTGAGCTAATTGTGATTCTAACATTTTATTAAAGCTATGCTGATTCTTTATGGCAGAAGCAAAAGTATCCATTCTAGCATGTATGTTTTTCCAAAGTTTTATCATTTGATGTTAGCTTCCTAGTCATTTGATCTAGTAGTTTGGATTGACTAGTAACTAATTCTCTTAAAGGTGGAAGGTTATAATTATTAAAGTTGTTACCTTGGTTGTTACCTTGGTAATTACCTTGTCGAGGTTGTTGATTCCACCCTTGATTTTGCTGAGGACGATAGTAGGTGTTATTGTTGATGAAGTTCACATTCTCTTGTAGTGTAGGGCAACTGACAGCTGAGTGCCCGTAGTCTCCACATTCTTCACATGTCATATGGGAATCATTGACGTGCATGACTTCCTTCTTCTCGATATCGAGCTTTTTCATGATGAGGTCTAGCTTAGCAAAGGACCATGTCGGCTTCCTTGAGATGATGGATTCCTCCTCCCTTCTTGCGAGGTTGAGTACGTTCTTCATTGCATGTTGAGTTTGAGGCCATCTTCTCGAGAAGTGCTTTAGCATCGCGAGCTTTAGTGACAGGAAAGCTCCCCCAACCGCAAAGATCAATAGACTCACGGGTGCTAGAGATAAGCCCGTGATAGAAAGTCTGCATTAATAGCCACTCCTCTATCCCATGATGAGGGACAGTCTTCAATATAGTTCTAGAATCTTTCCCATGCTTCGATTGAATGATTCATCATGTTGTTGTTGGAAACTTGAAATCTTCCCACGAGCATTGGTCTTGGTCGTAGGAAAGAATTTTTTGCCGTGAAAGCAATCGAGCATAGGTCCCATGTAGTGTGCTTATCTTTGTTGATGTAGAACCACTGCTTGGCTTTCCCCAATAATGAGAACGGGAAAAAGACGGAGTAAGATAGCATCTTTTGATACTCCTCCTCGATAGTGAAGGTGCCGCAGATTTCTAGAAAGTGTTGTAAGTGTGCACTTGCATCTTCATGCCCTTTTTCCACGAATTGGCTGGCTTGAACCATGGTGATGAGAGCGGGCTTGAGCTCGAATCCATTCTCCCGGTGTTGACCGGGTCCAAATCCGGATGTTTGTTGTTGTTGGGGCGTAGAACTCTCGCAGTGACTTCTCACCCATGTCTTCAAACACGTGGAGCTAGGTTTTCACCTAAATACTCTTACGCTTGTTCTTCTACTTCTTCTTCGAATTCTTCTTCCGGTGTTGGGCCGGCTCCTCCGAAGAGTTAGCTTGAGCAAAGAAAAGGGTGTTCTTGATGGTGACTCAAATTTCTCCCTTATTTCTGCAAGCCTTTTCCTTCTAAGGAGTTTCTCTGGATCGTCGGTAAAGTTCTTTGGAAGAGAAAACCATTCATTCATCACCCTGCATAAGATAAGAAAATGATAACAACGAAGGGTGTACCTGATAGAGTTAGAGATCGATTGGTAATATGACTTTATCCATGTGTATATAGGTCATCAATATGTTCTAAGTTTATTGTGCCTTCCCCGGCAACGGCGCCAAAAATGCTTGTTGGCATTTCTAACGTCACTACTAAAAACCATAGATAAACCCTACTCCTAGCAATGACCCCAGAAATGGTTGGTATATAATTACTTGTCATTAGCAACTAGTCACTCTTGAATTACTAACATTCCTAAACATGAAGTAGGTTGTCATCCCCAATTATATTGCTAGGAAATTAACATAGATTTATATTGTACTATTGTGACTAGGCAGATAAAATATATGAATAAGATATAAATGTAAACTAATGGGTTCTCGCAGCAAGACATAATTATACCGTTATAGCATTTTACCTAGGGAAGTCTCCAGGTTGTCGATTTATAATTATACCTCTAGGAAAGCTATGTAATAAACTATTATTGTCATATTGATGTGAAACTATGTGGACATGATAAACGATACTACCTAAGTCGTATACTCTACTTATAACAAAAGAGGTCACAAGATAAATAAAGATAAATGCGGGTGATAGCATAATCATCAAATATCATAATTAAAGATAATCATCGAGCATCTTACTAGTCATAATCATAGCTAGCCATTGGATAAACTACGGAGATAGGTCTATAAATACGTCAATTGAATAACTCTAATTAGTGCAACTACATCTAGTAATCATTGCTAAATCAACCCTAAATCATCATTGCATGTAAAGAGGCATCAACTAATGAGGGTATTAAGACCTAAGTCACCTCCTTCGCGACCGTGCCCATGCTAGTCCTACATACGGGGGGTGGACTACGAGAGGAACTAACGTAGATGTCACCTACGCGGACTACCACACGTCCCGCATATCGGGGGTGCACTCGCAGATAAACAAGACATCTAGACACCACGTCTACATATCGCCTATCATCTACCCATTGTACATATGGATAAACGCTATACGAGCAATTACATGCATTCAATAAGATCGAAGTAACTAAACTAGACATATAATCAAAGTAGACAATGACTATTGCAATTAAGAACATATGAATATATTTAGAGTAAAGTCTCCCTAATCTGAATAATGAATACAATAAAGTAATTAAGAACTAGATCTATTACCGAACTCTCGCGCTCCAAATTGGCCGCCCGGCTCCGGATCCGATGAAGAACTAGATCTCCTCTACTTCTAATCTAGCTAGCTAATCCTATGAACTAGAAGGCTCTTGATGAACTTGAAGGCTCTTGATGCTTGATGGCTTGAGACCTTGATGAATAATGAATTGGCTCTTTCCAGGGGGGTCTACCCTCATATTTATAGTCCGGTGGGATGCGCGTGCGCCGTGTTGACGGTCCTTAACGCCTATTTTATACCATCAACTATTGCTCAATATAACATGATATTAACCATAAAAGCATAGTTGTAGGGTTCGATTCTAACGAGTTCCCACGAGTTATGTTGTTCTTGATCGTTTTGAAGGTATATCCAATTTTACACAGAATAAAAAGTATCTCAAATGATGAATTGGACTGCACCATTGCGACGGGCTCGTCGAGACGATCGAAACGGACATATCATTTGCTATATTCGGAGTTCGTGAGTCAAAAGATATGAATTCTACACCGAAACCAACACTAGAAGACTCTAGAAGACACGGGAAGGCGATCAACCGAAGGTGGGGCCCACACTTTCTGAGGGTGGGGCCGGGCGGCCCCCCCCCCCCGGCCGGCGCCTTCCCGAGCCCATTCGTGGCCCGCTTCGACGGACGGCCTCTTATCGCCTCGGGGTTTGCATCTCCACTATTGCCGAAGTCGAATTAGTCCCACATCGCCTGCCTAGAAGAGGTGGGGGCTTTTCTAGACTATAAATAAAGAGGTAGACCCCCCCCTCCCCGAGGGCACCACCACATTATGGAGATGTAGAGGCGTCCCTCGAATGGATGACCTCTCATCTCTAGAGAATTAGGGCTAGACTTTCCAATGTAGTTCTAGTTGAGAGTTAGGGAGAGCGGCGCTACGCCCGGTTCTCGGAGGAGTCTTCGCAGAGTCGTCGAGTTCGGTATATCTTTGTATCTATTCTTGTAAGACTTATGCTTTAATATATTTATCTTCTCTATTTACTTTATGCCTTTATATTATGTTCAGTATAGTTGTTATATTTTAGCATGGGATCTCCGCCTGTATTAGGTGCTCTAGTTAGCGACCGTGACTAGAGTAGTAATCGTTAGCGTAGACGTGGTGTCTAAGCTAGTGTTTACCTGAGTTTGCGCCCGATTCTTACGGTTAGTTGTGGTAGCCATCGAGGTGACAGCTTTGTTGGTCTTCGTATTCCACCACGTCGGAGTTGGTGTTTCATAGAGCTTTTGGCAGCCTTACCCAGCTACCTTCTTCCCAGTCTTATTCGAGAGTTGGATAGGTACTGTTGCTCCAAAGTGTTATTGTGTGATTGCTTTATCTATCATAAATCAGTTATTATAGAACCTTGGTAATAGAGAAGTATTTAGGAACCTTGAACTCTCCCGTTGTCCTCTCACTTTAGCTATCTATTTACTTATCATAGAATTCTCCTGTGTGTGTGTCATATATACATAATTCCTATCATCTATCATTTACCCCCTACTTTAGTCTAGTTGGTGTATTAAGTTAGTAGATACATGATGGTGAACTATCAATGTCTTATTCCATTGTTTCCCAGTGGTAAAATATAAATAACGATACCTGGAATACTTCCGGTAAAATGCTACAATGGTTTTCTCGTGGCGCTATGAATCCTTTATATTTTAGTTGTGCATAAGAAATACCAACAAGCATTTTTGGCGCCGCTGGGGATAGGGATTTACCTCTATTTCTAGTAGCGACGTTAGAAATATCAACACGCCGCAGATCAAACCGACGTAACGTAGGGCCGAGATGCATCCTTGGAGGCGGTGGAGGAACATTCCGAAGGGGGAGCCAAACCCTAACAGGGGGCGCCGCCGGCGCCCTCTGGGGCCGGCCGGCCCCACCGGCGCCCTCGCCCCCCTCGCTCCTTCCTGTGTCTTCTAGAGTCTTCCCGAGTCTTCCCGTGATGTCCTTCGTGGCGTATAAGTTTCGTGGTTATTTTATGCTAGAATCCCTCTTTTTTCATCTTTTCTCGAAATCACCCCGAAATTACGTAATAAGCAAAACTCGTGGAATTTATCGATAAAAGCCCTAGACTAGTGTGTTATCTTGTTGTCCATCGGACGGCGTGCGCCACTCAGACGACCGGACATTAATCCTAGTAGGGACGGACGCCCCGTCAAGTCCGGGCGTCCGTCGGTTTTCGGGAGTGACCGGATGGGCGGGCGGGACGATCCGGTGCCGCGTCCGGCCAAGTGCGCTGGTGTGGCCGAGCTGTGCAGTGAGGACCAGACGGCGCGTCCCGGCCAAGGGGCAGCTGACGCCCCGTCAAGAAAATGCGCTTCGAGTTTCTCGGTAACGACCGGACTCTAGTGTTCGGGCGTCCGGTGGTTGTAGCGGACGCGTCCTGATGCCGATGCCGAAGCGCGCGAAAGCGTGTTCTCGACGCGGGGCGAAAATGGAATTCAAAACGGCTAGTACACGGACCTTTATGTTGGACCGACGCTGACCGACGCTGTCCGGCCGTATGCGTTTCAAGGCCCCCGTCAGCCTTGCGAAACCTGTTCTTGAGTGTAACGGCTAGGTGTCTTTGGTGGCGCCTATATAAGTTGATTGGCCGGCTTGGGGGAGTCTCCCTTGGCACTTTGACATACTTGACATCCCCTAGAGCTAAGAAAACCTCCTCCCTCACTTTGCATTCATCTTGATTGATCTAGAGAGTGATTGGGAGAGCTTCTAGTGCATTTGCCTTGTGATTGAGCATCTAGTGGTACTAGTGAGCGTTCTTGCTGCGATTGAGCTTATTTCTCTTGGTGGTTGCCACCACCTAGACGGTTGGAGCAAATGGAGCCGGAGTTGAGCAAGCTTGGAGATTGTTCTTGGCCACTCCGGAGGTGATTGTAAGGGGTTCTTGACCTTGTCCCCGGGAGATCGCAAAAGGTACTTTAGTGGAATGCTCGTGACTTGTGTCGCCCTCATCTTGTGGTGATTCTTGCGGTGCCCGTTGGAGGCTTGGTGTGGTGCCAATTAGCCGCCGAGTCCCAAGTGAGTGTGCCGGGTCACAACGAGGACGTAGCGTGTTGGCAAGCACGTGAAACTTCGGTAAAAACTCCTGTTTCATTTAGGATTGATCCATCGAGATCATATTTGAATTTCATTTGATTGATTGGATCATCACCTTGGTTTCTCATTGTTGATCAAGAAGGTGATTGGCACGACATCCCAAAGGCACGGTTTGCACACTTAGTTCCCTTCCTAGCGATTATATTTGTGAAAAGTAGTGTATTAGGTTGTGTAGCATAGTTGAATTGCTAAGGACCATATTCGTAGTGTGCCTAGTGTATTAGGATTGCTAGAATTGGTTAGGTTGGCTTGCAACCCCCCACTAGGCTAGTGCAACACTTGCTTCGCCATTTGTTATACTAACCGGTTTGTTTAGTGCTTTGTAGAAATTTTAATTAGGCTATTCACCCCCCTCTAGCCATTTAGGACCTTTCAAGTGGTATCAGAGCAGAGGTCACCGTTGTTTAAGGCTTAACATCCTTCGGTGTTAAAATGGCTCAAGTCAACCATATCGACCATGTGGGGAAGCCACCGCACTTCGATGGTACCGGTTATGATCATTGGAAGAGAAAGATGTGTGCATACTTGAAATCACTCAACCGGAAAGTTTGGGAGGCTGTGGACAAGGATTTTGCCGTGATTGATCCAACCGATCCAACTCCAAGAGAAGAAGAGAAGCTCCAATTCAATGACATTGCAATCAACACATTCTATGAAGCATTGGAGTCAAAGGTATTTGAGCAAATTAAGGACTTAGAGAGAGCTCATGATGTGTGGACTAGGTTGGAGGAGACCTATGAAGGCATACAAGCCATGAAGAGTGCCAAGCTATACATCCTCAAAGACAAGCTCTCAAGTTTCAAGATGCAAGATGATGAGAGTGTGCCGGAGATGTACCACCACCTCCAAGTGATTGTCAATGACTTAAAGAGTTTAGGTGAGAAGTTGGATAATGCGGATTTCTCTCACAAGTTTCTAAAAAGCTTACCATCAAGATTTGAATTCTTGGTCACAATGCTAGTGAGAGAAGGGTTGGACACTAAGACCCCTAACCAAGTACTAGGTGAGGTGGTCACACATGACACCTACCGTGTGGAACGGGAAGGGGGCTCTCAAAAGGATGAGAAGAAGGACAAAGAGAAGAAGAAAGACAAGGAAGTGGTTGCATTCAAGGCTACTTCATCAAGAGGCAAAAAGAAGCAAGAATCAATTGATGAAGCTAGCACAAGCTCAAGTGAAGCGGATGATGAAGCAATGGCTCTTCTTGTGCGTAAATTTGGCAAGTTCATGAAGAAGAAGGGCTATGGTTCTAGGAAGAGAAGAGATGCAATCAAGACCAAGAGATGCTTTCGGTGCAAGAGCAAAGATCATTTCATTGCCGATTGTCCTCTCTCTAGTGATGATGATAGTGATGAGGATGACAAGAAGAAGAAGAACAAGAAAGAGAGGAAGGACAATAAGGAAAAGAAGGAGAAGAAGCTTGAGTTCAAGAAGAAGAAGAAGAGGCAATCTTATTGTGTCACATGGGATAGTGATGCCTCAAGTGATAGTGATGATGAGAGTGAAGATGACAAGAAATCAAGAAAGAAGACACTTGCTAGTCTTGCCATCTCCAACAAGCCTTCACTCTTTGATGCTCCATCGACATGCTTAATGGCTAAGCCATCTAAGGTACAATCCGATGATGAGAGCAATAGTGAGAGTAATGATGATGAGGAGTACTCAAAGGAGGACCTCATGAGCATGCTACGAGATGCTCACTCTTACATTGAGGAAAAGAGGAAGGAGTGTAAAGAGTTGCGCAAGAGCAAGAAAGCTCTTGAGCAATCCTTTGATGAGCTCAATGCTACTCATGAGAGGCTAATAGAAGCCCATGAGAAGCTTGAGAAAGCTCACACTAAGCTTGAAAAGGCTCACTCCTCCCTCCTTGATCAAGTTAAGATTGAGGATGTCGTAGACACATGCAACGTAGGAGTAACTTGTGATATTCTTGATGAAGCATTCTATACTCCTATTGTTGTTGGTCCCACTAACCCCTCTTGTAGCTCAAGCAATGCCACATCTACTATTAGTGATGGTTTCACTTGTGATGCCTCACTCATGGTGGAGAATGAGACTCTCAAGAGAGAAGTGAATGAGCTCACTCATGCCCTAGGCAAGGCCTACGATGGAGATGCCCGCTTGCTAAAGTGCTTGGGTAGCCAAAGGTTCTCCCTAAACAAAGAGGGATTGGGCTATACCCCCAAGAATGGCAAGGCGGTCTTTGTTCCTCACAAGACTAGTTTTGTGAAGGGCAATGGTCAGTTTTGCTCTAGTTGCAAGCAAGTGGGGCATGTAGAGCAATATTGCAAGAACAAGAAGAATGCTAACATATCCTCTATTTATTATGATTCTTGTTATTTGCTTACCAAGGGTACTAATGGTGTGAAGGCTAAGTTCATTGGTGCTCCCATTGTTGGCCCAAAGAAGAAGGCAATTTGGGTGCCCAAAAGCTTACACTACTAGAAATACCCCCCTATAGTGACGCTTTATTTATATGGTAGATACGTTTTTTGTCGTCTCTAGAAGACTGTAGGTACATTTTTATAAAGCGTCTTAGAAGCGTCTTCGCATGGACCGTGTCAGGACTTGTAGAGACGAGTTCTCTAAACGTATCAACGTGATAAAGAGACATTTTATAGAGACATTTATTGCATGTCTACAAATATTGATACACTTTTATAGATACATTTATATAATGTGGCTACTTGTGTAGTTACGATATATAGCAGCGCTTCATATGTGCTAAGAAATGTAGAGACGTTCTCATAGATACATTTATATTATGTGTGTATTAATGTAGTGACGTTGTGTAACGATGTTTTATTGCGTGTTAACAAGTGTAGAGACGTTCCTATAGATACATTTATATTATGTGTGTACTAATATAGTCACGCTTTTTTGTAATGACGTCGTATTGTGTATCAAGAAGTACAGAGACGTTTGAGTAAATACATATGTATCATGTCTAACAATATAGATACATTGTCTAGTAACATCATTTTGCGTTTTAAGAAAATATAAAGACAATTTTATACACATTTAAATTTCGTCTCTACTAATATAGAAACGTTATATAGTAATATTTTATAATATCATATAATAGATACAAATATTTATTTATGCATCTATATAATATGTCCATTAATTTAGGCACGTTTATAATTACTTACTAGAAATAAAGAGACTAACAAATTTGGATACAGATAAATTTGAATGATTAAATAAGGAGAAAGTCAATCATGAAGGCGTTATATTGAAAAATATATTGTCTTTACAAAATAAGACTCATTAATAAAGTGCACTCTTAAAGACAAACTATATTCATAAAGCATATAGGAAAAGTGGTAATATCATACAAATATCTATATTTTTTTGCTAACATCTATAATCTATCTTGTTCTCTAAAACTTGTAGCTTGTCCTTCCATCCACGTCTAGTTATACGTTTCCATCATGCTGCAAAATAAAAAAAGATTGTGTTGACAAAAATGAATTCTAATCAAGCAAATATGGCAAGAATGAAACGTACCAAGGTTGTACTAGCTTGAACTGAACTCTTAAGTGTTTTAACCTACAATGAGACATGTTTGGAGGGATATTATGTATAATTTCAGAAAGTTACAAAATCATAAAAATCATACAAGTATTTGTTAATATAAGAGAAAACTTACATGCGAACGAGGCCAAGCAACAACAAAGCCAACTGCATCACTTTCGAGTTTTGGTATCATAGAATGGTCTAGGTAACATCTCATCTCCACTTTGTTTCCATTTTCAAGGGCATCAACATAAACCCCAACAAATCTTTTTTCCAAGCACGCCCCACCAATCTTTCGATTTGCTATCCCTAGTCACTAAGTTTCCTTTGGCCACGACTTTACGTTGGTTTCTTAGTGAAATAAGAAAGACTTCCAGTTGGCTCTACCATTTTGCAAAACATAAATCCACGATCATCAAACTTGTAATTAATTTAGTTTCAAGATAAGAGAAACAGTGCATACCGATCCCGATCGAGCTGGAGCTTCGATTCTTTGAGATCTCTACAATAGAAACAATCAAACCATATCACTAATCTAGCAAGTTCATCCATACTATGGAGGTTTATAGTAATAGAAAACATCGACATACCATGTTGGTCATTATGGTAGCACGTGCTTGAAGTTAGACCTTCGAACCCTTATCTGCTTGACTTTGATTCTCAGTATGTGCCACCTGCAGTTGTAGTAGCATTCTCAATTTTGTGACAAGTAGCATGGTTTATGTACCACTCAATTCAGATTTTGATAATAAAAATAGATGTACATGACTATAATATTTCATAATCTTAGCACATCGGATAATAGATATTAATCAGATTATTGTTTTCAACTTCATATTGGGAGCTATAGCAAGACTGTAAACCAAATGTCAAATCAAGATCCCTCCCTGAAATTATTAAATATACTAAATGGAGCTAAGGAAGCTACATATTTTTCTTTCAAATGTGTTTGTGAGCAGCATTGTGTCTACCAGTCTTGCCTATCCGAGCAAGCCTAGTATGATATATTTGATTGAGAAGTAAGAATTACTTTTACTCACATGCCTATTTACTTGCTATGACAATTTTTCTTTTTGTGTGCAGTAAGGATGACAACAAGTTAATTATTGGTGCATGTGACAATAAAACAAAGAATGCATTGGAATATTTATTCTGTGCTTTCATCGGATGATGCATCCAAAGAGACCATTCTATAATATTTTTACGTAACTAAACAATAAAGAGTGTGATTTGTGGGTTATATCTGCAAGGGTTTAATTTTCAGATTTGTCTCCAATTTTTTTGAATTAAAATCTACAAGGTTTTGTTTTTAAGTGCAAATAGGTGAGCAAAGTTTAGCAAGGAGTGTCCCCGAAAATCATAAATGCAGGAAAGCTAAGAAGTAATCAGCAGTAACTTGTATTGAAGCTACATGGACAGCCAGAAAGTGCAGACCTTAATTTTCTTGCTCACTGCACATTTCTAACATACCTTTGCAACCAATGGCTCACATGGTAATGATGACAGGGAACAATCCTTGTTGACTTGACTACAATTCTGGGTATCTGCCCCCTGCATATTTGTAATCTTAGAATTTAGGACATTCACATGTACTTTACATAGTATATTGTAGCTTAGAAATTAGAAATAAGAGTAGTGCTCCCTTCTAATTCCTTTAGCTGCATCTTATACCTAAAATCATAAAGAATCACAAACAAGCAGGTTGAACAAAGGTATAGTGATACCTGAACAGATGTTTCTGGAGAGTATGCACAATCATTGTTGATCTCGATATCATTATCACTATATGCACCGTGGGTCCTATCATCACTGCAGTCTTGGTCAGTATCAGTGTGACCATCTATTTCATTATCAACAACCTACAAAAAAAAAATTAACATCCAACACTTAGTTACAAGATACAAATTGGTTGCAAAAGAAGTTAGAAGATACAAATGAGCTCATCCCTAGGACAGGGACACATGGAGGCTTACTTCATCATGTAGGGCTCTTTCCATTTCATTTATCCAAGGGTCATTTGGATACTTTTGTGACATAAAAGAAATCCAATGATTCATGACACTATTGATGCGCTGCATCTTATTTTCCATTGTATTTACTTTGTCATGGTACCTTCTTTCTTCCTCGGTTTGAGTACCAAAAGTAATACCTTTAGAAACTTGCACTTGACTCCAATACTTATCATCATAGTACCCACGTGCTTTTAGTTGTTTAGCAACAATCTCATCGAACACCTCATTAAAATCATTAGCTGAAAGATCACCATTGTTCAGCTCTTTCCTTTTTCTAATTCCTCAAATGATGCATCCTATTGAATTAAGCATATAGAAAGATCACATAATCGTAACAATAATTTTCAGAGCCAATGTTTATCACAAGGGTGCTCAGAAAAATATACCATTACTAACTTCACTTTGTTGGTGCTGTATCTCCCACTCTTTTTTTCTTATGAGCAGCGTCCCCATAATTCTATCCTATGAACCTTTCCTTTCTTTCGATCTTCCCCGCACAAGATATTAAATTTGAGGATCCAATCACTTCTTTGTTACATGATCATTGAATTTGACTGATAACAACATAGTTAGAATATATATATCACCATCTCTTTCTTCAATCTAGCATGGCTTTTCCTCCCTGTTGTGTGTGTATTCTTCTGTTCGTTGCGAGAGTTTGTTGCACACAATTTCTGTAAATATGGTAAAGTGATAAAGCATGAGTGTTACATCACTTTCTATCCAAATTCATGTAAATGTTAGGTAAAATGATATCACCTTATGTGTTTCTTGACACCAAAAGCTAACAAGAGATCTCCACTGATGTTCATTAACAGTTCTTGGTCTACCTTGTATTATTTGTTCAAGAGATCTTTGTTCACGATTGAAATGTTCTTTCTTCAACTTAGATTTGTAGGCTCGCCATCTATTGTTTACAGTTCTTAGGATCCAATCTCTTGTAAGCTGTAGCGTTTGCCTAGGAAAGACAAATTTTGACTGTACAAAGAAAAAGTAATTAGTTATTGATTGGGACAAAGAATAGTGCACTTTTTTGCATTGTACAGATTATTTTACCTCAACATCCACGATTACTTGTTCCTTGTGTTTATTGAATAGAGCATTGTCCCATCTTGGAATGTGTAATGGGGCAAATGTTGAATTTTGTGCTAGATCACCAAGGTGTTGTCCAAGAACGTAGGCTGACCTTTCATTTGGCACACCATTTTCATCAGTTCCTACAATTACCTTCCCTCCTTGTAATTTCAATAAGTCTGATAGTCCAAAATCTCCTAAAAATTGTCGTGTCTGTCCATTTGGCCCTACATATATGAAATTATATGATTTAACATTGTATTTAGATGTGTTGCCAAAAGAAATATCAAACTTACATTTTATATTGATCGGACTTGCACGCCGGTTTGGCATGTGGGCTAATATATTGTCAACATCTGGAGGACCTTGTAAATTTTCATCGATCTCATTGTCGCCCAAATCGTCATGCTCCCCGCTGCTCCCTGTTCTATTTCTTGTGCTTCCCGGTTCAAGTTTCTTAATCTTCGAGGTCCCCTTGCCATGATTTCTACTACAATAGAGCAGTTTCAGTGCTGATTTCACATAGATGTTGCATGGAACTTAAAAGGTGAATGCAATAGAGAAATCCTGGAGAAAGGGATAAGTGTAAATTTGTAGTGCCGATCGCACCGTAGTAATCGACACAACAAAGCTCATTAGTTGTGTCACAGAATGACAGAACCAAATAAAAAGTCATAGAAAATAAATAATCCATACAAAATTCAGGAGCCAAACAATTACTCTATACAAATTCAGAGAAATTGTAGAGCCAAAGCACTACAAATATAATCAGAATCATACACTCATCCTAGTCAAAACATAGGGAGACATATAAGGTGGATCTGGGAACACCGACTCATGTAATGTATCCTTGAAACAAAATGAATGCAGTTTATACAAGAAACACCGAAATTTCATGGGATTTGGGAGCAGATATAGCCAAAACTGCATTAAGTCATGCCTAAAACAGCCCTTGAACCTTAAAACGATCCCCAACAATAATTCAGGATATAGGCATTTAGAACAGTATATAGCCGGAATTATTTTAGCAATTCAGGACATAGGTATTTGGATTAACAGTTCACATGCAAGTTAGAATATATCAATATACTCACTTCCAGAGCAGAAATGTGGATGATGGACAGAGTTCATTAGCCACCGTCAACTAATTGGCTGGGAGGGAAAAGGCACATTTGTCTACTGTACATGTTTACTCGAACAGCAAAACAACCCCCAATAATAAAGCCCACTAAAAACGAGATTGGTCGAAGCAAAAGTTTTACGAAAAGTAAGAAGCTAATCCAGGGGGCCGATGAGGTTAGGAAACAACTGCAGGCAGGACTGGTGGACCTGGTGGCGCACAGGCGTTCTTTCACATCTAGGGGAGCAGAGGAAAAGGGCAGCGTGCTCACCGGCCAAGCATTGGCCGGCGATTGATGCGTCAACGTCGAGGAATTGGGGTTGGGGTCTGCTGTGTGCTACAGTTTGCAGACTAAGATGTGGAGACGGGAAGGGGAGGTTAACAGATGCGTTTTTTCCGTAATCTCACGGCGTGGGGGTGGTTTAGGCGCGAAATAAAATGTAAAGCTCTACCATTAAGCGCCAAATTTTTTTACAGTTCTACACTAAAGGCGGCAAAAATATCTTCCTCCGAAATTCGATTTGAATTTCTTGTACATATATTATTATTATATTAATGAATGAATATCCATGAACTTTGCACGTATGCACTTTATTTCTATGCACCAGATCTTTTTTCTTTCAAAATATTTTTTGTACATATGTTAATGAATATCAATGGAAGTACCATCAAATTTGCACCAATCTCCAATAATATTCAGATTTTATTCAATTTTTTTCAAAAAAAAATTAGCAAAACATTCAAGAAGAATATGCATTTAAAAGTTCTAAGCTTTTCTTTATAATAATCTTATAAAGTTCGTAGGAGCTGGGCTTGGACTTATTTGAATCTTTTATGGTCTTTCAAATAAAAAAAACTTAGCTAGACTAAAAATAAAATTATTAGGCTAGCACAATAAGTATGACCTAGAGGGTAGCACAATATGGCCCAACCGTCAGCCCAGACATAGTACTACAAGGATTTGACCGTGTCGTGTCGTGCCCATCTCGACCGTGTCGCGGTCGCGCCGATGGGCACGACTAGCCACCAAGGTTGTGCCGGACTAGGAGTCGCGTCGCCGCATCCTCCTCCTTCACCAAGCCGTGAGCACACCACACCGCCACCTAGCACCAAGGTCGTCATGCCGATCTGTGTACTTAGTAGATACATGTGCTCGAAATAAAATTGCTGATTGTAATTTGTGAATTTGGTGAATATGTGTGTCTATGCAGCAAATTGATTTTGGAATGCAAACGAAGATGCAATCTAAATAGCTCGAATTAAATACCGTCGGGTCACCTTGAATTGACCATGAAGCTGAGCCTTCTTTTTTTGTGAAGATTAAATCGAGCAACAGCTTAAATTAAAATCTGATCCGCACCTCAAAACTCCTACTTTTGATGCTTCATAGCTTCAAGCACATTCCATTTAAAAATAGTTGTCAAAGCACGCAGTAATGTGAACAACAAAATAATTTCAGCAATAGAACTATAAGGATGTGAACTCCTATGCAATGGCCGAATATACATGATCCGCATGATTGATATTCGCCAACCATCTCGCTGTAATGCCAGAGTTTATTTTCTTTTTCTTTTCTAGAGCGTAATAATTGCGTGGCTCTCAAAACTCAAAGCTCCAACTATTGATATTAATCTTCTTCAGATATGCTTTCTTTTGACTAAATGTGTGATCGTTTTCATAGTCATGGTTCAGCTTTAGTAGGGACAATAATGGTTAATTTGAGTACTCGAGAATTAAGGAAGTTAGTTCATCTAGCCATAGAAACTAATAGCTTAATAATTTTGTTGCTGCCGGTGAAGTACTATTTTTGGTACTCGACGCTTATGTCTTGCAAAAGAAAAAGAAAAAAAAGAACTGATTGATTCCATTTCATTCTTACTTGCTTGTTAAAGAGAGTCATGGATCGAAGTTGGATGAGTAAGCCAAGACAGATACCGCATATCAAGATGGTGTTGAGCATTTTTTGACTTTTTGCTTACCGGACATTCCACGTGATAGCGAGATACTTTGTCCTTGCAAAAATGCAAAAACAGATTACATCGTAGTCATGATGAAGTCGGGACACATTTGAGATGTGATGGTATTATACAAGGTTATACGACACAGGTTCATCATGGAGAGATGTATGAAAGTCCACAATTTGCATTTGTTGACGTGCCAAATGTCACTACAAATTTGCCTACTTCGGTGTCTCAAGGGCTCTGCAGTACAAGATAGCATGCAAGAACTACTTCAAAGCTGCCTTTGGCGGGGCTGAAATGTTTGAGTCACTACCAAGTATGTCCGAAGGTGTAGTAGATGATATTGAATCGATTTGCGGATATGGACCAAACTGTAGCCGAGGATGTGGATCCTCCCGCAGATGACAATGCTAAGGAGAGTGAACAGGATCGTATGAAAGATACATGAAGGATGCACACACAAGCTTATATCCCGGGTGTAAGTATTCTAAGTTGTCATTTTTGGTCAACTTATATCACTTAAAGTGCTTACATGGCTGGACGCAAGAATCATTTACATCACTACTAGGTGTTCTATCAAATTCATATCCTCCCGAGGCAAACCTACCTAAGAATTATTATGAAGTGAAGAAAATCATCCGAGCTTTAGGCCTCGATTATGAGAAAATACATGCTTGCCCCAAAGATTGCATGCTTTTCCGAGGAGATTCGGCTAAGAAAGATGTTTGTGATGTGTGCCGACCTCTCGCTGGAAAGATGTTAAGAAGAATGGTTCTACAGCTACAACTAAGAAGAAAAAGAAACCAGCAAAAAGTGTTGCGTTACTTTCCATTGATACCAAGGATCCGAGAGGTTATTTGCAACTACCAAAACTTCTCGAGAAGACATGAGATGGCATGATGAAGGACGTACAAAAGACGGAAAAACCGCGACACCCAAATAGATGGTGAAGCTTGGGAAGATTTTAATCGTAGATATCCTAATTTTGCAGCAGATGCTCGTAATGTACGCCTTGGTCTTGCAAGTGATGGTTTTAACCCTTTTTCGAATATGAGTTCAAAGCACAATTACATGGCCTGTAATGTTGGTTCCTTACAACCCGCCACCATGGATCTGCATGAAGCAAACATCTTTTTATCGTTGTCGATGATCATTCCCGACCAGATTCTCCAGGGGAATGATGTAGATATATACTTGCAGCCCTTGATCGATGAGCTCTTAGAATTGTGGCGTGGAGTGCAAACACGTGACGCTTGTACTCGAAAAGAAATTTCCTCTTCGAGCTGCACTATTGTGGACTATAAATGATTTTCCTGCATTAGCTTACCTATATGGTTGGAGCACAAGTGGGAAATATGCATGCCCATCATGTGGTGTAGCAACAAAATCATTTCACCTGAAGAATGGTAAAAAGTTGTGCTATATGGGGCATCGTAGATGGCTCCCACGGAACCACATATATCGAAGGCAAAAAAGAACCAGCTTTGATGGCACGACATGAGGTTGGACTTGCACCTCAAAACAATGAGTGGTACCTCTATTTTGAGAATGTTAGAAGGCGTAGTGTTTGTTTTGGGGAAAAAGGATCGGAAAATGAAGAATACAAAGGACAAGAACAAAGGGAAAAATAAAGGAAAGCTAGATGAAAGCCATCGACATCCAAGCGTAAAAGAGGTCAAAAGAAACAGAAAAGATAGGAATTGTCGCAACAAGGAAAAGAAGCCGAAAGATTGGTTGAAAAAAGCGGTCAATATTCTTTGAGTTGCCATACTTTGGGAAAAGAACAAACTAAGACACAATCTAGATGTGATGCATTTAGAGAAAAATCTATGTGAAAACTTTATTGAAACTTTATTAGATATTCCTTCCAAAACAAAGGATGGTCTTAAAGCACGACTAGATTTAGTGGAACTTGGAATTCGACAGAATCTCCATCCCGTGGTAGATAATGAAGGAAAGCAAACCGTGCCTAATGCACCTTTTACCATGTCTCGAGAACAAAAGGAGGTCCTCTCTGCTCAATAATCCAAAACCCGAGAACACCTGATGGCTATGCATCAAACCTTCCTAGGTGTGTTAACATGAAAGATTTTACATTGAGTGGACTAAAAAGTCACGACAATCATGTTTTTACCGCATGACATCCTTCCAAAGGGCACTCCGATCATGTTACCCTAGCAAAGATGTTATGGAAATAGTTATTGGAATATCTAATTTCTTTAAGAAGTTATGCTCCAAGGTGATAGATGCCGATGAGCTACAAAAACTTCAAGAGAGTATTGTGATAACACTGTGTAATATGGAGAGAATTTTCTTGCCATCATTTTTTACTCGTCACAAAGCACTTGATGGTACACTTAGTAGAAGAAGTTAAACTTGGTGGCCCCTGTTCACTATCGTTGGATGTACCCCATGGAGAGGTACGTAATTACATATTGCGTTGCTTTGGTTAATAATTTGTTTGACTAACTTTTGTATATGATTTCATTTAGATTTTTTGTTCGGCTTAAAGCGCTTGTGAAGAATAGAGCTCACCCGTAAGGTTCAATTGTTGAAGGATATTGCATGGAGGAGTGCATGACTTTTTTGTTCTAGATTTCTTGATGGAAATACTGCTTTTTACTAGACCAGCTAGAAACCCCGAACCTTCGCACAATATGAAAGACATGTACTTATTTGAGAGTGCCGGAGAACCAATTGGAAAGGCTACTATTGTAAGCCAATTTGATAGCCTCGCTTCTTGTTCAGCACATCGATACGTGTTGCGACAATCGCGATGAACTTGAAGAATTCCGCAAGTGTGTAATATAGTCCCCTACCTCTATTTTTACTTTTTAGTAAGTTGAAGTCATGAAACTGTATATTGAATAATCCTTTTGCTGTAGAGAATTTTTGGATGAGGAGAAAGGAAAATTGTGTCCTTCAATGATTTTGACTCCAGCTTCCATGCGTAAGTTGGTGGAGGAACACTTTGCGCATCGGTTGGAACAAAAGGTGCAAGACAACTAAAATGGCTTATTAGGCCATGAGTCTAATATAATGAATTTATTTATTCAATTTCTTTAATGCAGGTTATCCTAGGTGATGGACTAGGAATCACCAAAAAGATCCGAGCTTTGGCCGCAAAAAATCGAGCGGAATTAATCGTGTGAGATACAATGGTTATATTATTAATGGTTTCAGGTTCCACACACCGAGTCGTGAGGCTGCAAGGTCAACACGTAATAGCGGTGTAGTGAATATTGCGTAAGATGGAGTTAATTACTATGGCAGATTATCAGATATAATAGAACCGACATACACCGACTACAAGGTTGTTCTTTTCAAATGTGATTGGTATGATGTCCATCATCGTGCTGGTTTACGGAAAGATGAGTTTGGATTGACACAAGTTAATTTTTCTCGTAAAATACACACCGGGAGAAACCGGAGCATGATCCCTTTGTGTTTTCTTCACAAGTGGAGCAGGTCTTTTATATGGAAGACCCAAAAGCTGAAGGATGGAATACTGTGGTAAGAGTTAAGCCACGAGATACTTTTGACTTGGGCGATGATGAACTCGCCAAAGAAATGAAGCAAATTAGACCAACTGGGTTTTAGGTAATCAGGCTTTTTTTTAAGAGTATAGTGGACAATTGTGTGCCATTAATTTAATATGTATAAATATAATAACAGTGGTTCAGTTTGCACTTATTACAAGGCATATTTGTTTCAAGTAACTTTTGTATATACATGAGGGTGTGTGTTGCTCTTGTTCATACAGATGAAGGATGTGTTCATGCAAGCCGGATCATGGAGCATTGGCACTGTCTTCGCCACGCTTGATAGGCATTAAGTTTCTGTCCATTTAGAATGAAACTCATGTACTCCAGACATTTAGATTTTTCTCTTGTCATGAGTGACTCATAATACTAGTTGGTCTGTTAAAATTAGCCTTAGTTAGTCGCTAGCATGTGTTTTCTTTGTAATATATTTTTTAAGAAGTTTCATTTATATTTGGTGGTCTAACTGAGAAATTAATGCCGCTTACATGTATTGCTCGAATTATTGTGTGAGAATAATTTTGACAAACATGAACTCATTTACGATTGGTCGTATCATTGAGAAATTGAGGGGTCATATGTAAAGTTTGCCTCAAAAGCTACATGTTTTCTTATATTATCGAATTGTTGAGTTAGAATTTTTGAAAAAGCAACAGCATGTGTTTTCTTTTGCTTGAGTCATTGAGAAAATTTGGGAATCATTGAGGGTGAGAATATTTTAGAAAAATCCCATGTATTCTTTTTGCTTGAATCGATGAGTGAGAAAATGATGGAATTGTTGAGCATGACAAAAAGTAGGAAACAAGTATTAAATATTAAAAAAAAAAAAGACAATGGGGTTTTGACCTCCAGACCCCTTGAAGGATTAGGATAAGGTTACCACTACACTACATGTGTACATGCTTCCTTGAGAAGTAAACCATGTATTTAGTTTATTTAATTTTATTCAACACTATATGCATGAAGGCTATACACAAAAAAGATTTTGGACTTGATGGTCTGATAAACATTAGCTGACATGTTGGTCTCCTCTTTAAATTACCAAAAATAACTTAAAAAATAAATAATATGTACGAGAGGACTTAAGATATCTAATGGATGCTTAATATGATGCTTAATATATATTTTATAAAACATCTCCACATGCTAGCGATTGAACATCTAATTTCATTTTAATTTGACATGCTTTCAATATCATTTTAGGAAGCATGTTTACACACTATTTATGATTATTGATACGCTTTGTAACATGTATAAATTCTAATGACGATTAAAGCGTGTCTAACTTCGTGTTATTTTGAAATGACTTTAGTATTGTATCAAAAAACGTCATTAATTCTCTATGGGGTGTTGTATGATACGATTTGTAGCGTGTCTAAAATCTATTGACGATTATAAGCGTGTCTAGCACCATGTCACTTCATGTTATTTTGAGGCATATTTAGTACTGCATCAAAAAGCATCTCTAACTGATAATGAAATGTAGTTTGATACGCTTTGTAACGTATCTATACGCTATTGACGATTAAAAGCGTGGCTAACATCGTGTCATTCTCGAGACATTTTTAATATCATTATAAAAAGTGTCTCTAGGTGCCTTTTGACAATGAAAATGTGTCTAAAATCGTGTCATGTTGAGACATCTCCAAAATCATTGCAAAAAGCGCCTTTATATACTCATGTAGAGACGCTTTTAACCAAATAAGTTACTATGAAAGCGTGCCTAGAGAGACTTTTTCTTGTAGTGTTAGTGACTAACCTTAGAGGACCCAAGCAAGTTTGGGTACCTAAAAAGAATTGATTTGCTTTTGTAGGTCAATTACAAAGCCGGAGGAAGGCATTGGGTGCTTGATAGTGGGTGCACTCAACATATGACCGGGGATTCTAGAATGTTCAAATCAATCTCATCAAGTGGAAATGGTATTGATAGTATTACTTTTTGGTGACAATGGCAAAGACAAGGTTAAAGGCTTGGGAAAGATTGCAATTACAAATGATATGTCCATCTCCAATGTGTTGCTAGTGGAATCTCTCAACTTCAATCTCTTGTCCGTGGCTCAATTGTGTGATCTTGGATTCAAATGCATATTTGGTGTTGATGATGTTGAGATAGTGAGTGTTGATGGAAGCAACTTGATATTCAAAGGCTTTAGATATGAGAATCTCTATCTTGTGGATTTCAATGCCGCTGAAGCTCAATTGACAACATGTTTGATCACCAAATCAAGCATGGGTTGGCTATGGCATAGAAGGCTAGGACATGTTGGCATGAAGCAACTCAACCCAAGCTAATCAAGAATGATCTAGTTAGAGGGTTGAAGGATGTGGTATTTGAGAAAGACAAGCTTTGTAGTTCATGTCAAATGGGCAAACAAGTTGGCAACACTCATCCCAACAAGAGTATGATGAGCACAAGCAAGGCATTTGAGTTGTTGCATATGGATCTATTTGGCCCTACCAAGTATGAGAGCATTGGTGGAAACAAATATGGATTTGTGATAGTGGATGACTTCACAAGATACACTTAGGTATACTTTCTTGTTGACAAAAGTGAAGTATTTGACACATTCAAGACATTTGTCAAGAGAAGCCAAAATGAGTTTGAAACTTCAATCAAGAAAGTGAGAAGTGACAATGGTAGTGAGTTCAAGAACACAAGAATTAAAGAACTTTGTGATGACTTTGGCATCAAACATCAATTCTCGGCCAAGTACACTCCTCAATCAAATGGGCTAGTTGAAAGGAAGAATAGAACCTTGATTGATATGGCAAGATCAATGTTGAGTGAATACAATGTGGATCATTCATTTTGGGCCGAAGCAATCAATACCGCCAACTATTGCTCAAATAGGCTCTATTGTCATAGGCTATTGGAGAAGACACCATATGAGTTGTTGAATGGAAGAAAGCCCAACATTGCATACTTTAGAGTGTTTGGATGCAAATGCTACATTCTCAAGAAGGGCACTCGATTGAGCAAGTTTGAGAAGAAGTGTGATGAAGGATTTCTACTCGGTTACTCTACTACAAGCAAAGCATATAGAGTTTAGAATCTCACTCATGGCATAGTTGAGGAAGTGCATGATGTGGAATTTGATGAAACCAAAGGCTCACAAGATAAAGAGGAGAATCTTGATGATGTGAGAGGTACTCAATTGATACAAGCCATGAAGGAAATAGATGTTGGGGATATTAGGCCAACTCAAGTGGTGGATGTTGAAGATGACAAAGATCAAGTGATTACATCTCCAAATATGTAAGCTAGTGGTTCTCAAGATCAATCTCAAGCTAGTGGTTCTCAATTGCAAGATCAAGTGGCTAGTACATCATCTCAACCAAGTGATCAACCAAGCTCAAGTACTCAACCTCATGTTCTCCAACCAACTAATATTGCAAGGGATCATCCTCTAGATCAAGTGGTTGGTGATATTAGAAGTGGTGTACAAACAAGATCAAGATTGGCATCATTTTATGAACACTATTCATTTGTCTCATCCATTGAACTAAAGAAGATAGATGAAGCTTTGGTGGATTGTGATTGGGTCAATGCAATGCATGAAGAGCTCAACAACTTTGAAAGAAATCAAGTTTAGGAACTAGTTGAGCATCCTAAGAACTACAATGTCATTAGCACAAAATGGGTATTCCGGAACAAGCAAGATCAAGATGGCATAGTTGTGAGAAACAAAGCAGATTGGTAGCACAAGGATACACTCAAGTTGAAGGTCTTGACTTTGGAGAAACTTATGCACCGGTTGCAAGATTGGAGGCAATTAGAATCTTATTAGCCTATGCTTGTGCCCACAACATCAAGCTATATCAAATGGATGTGAAAAGTGCTTTCTTGAATGGATTCATAAATGAGCTAGTGTATGTTGAGCAACCCCCGGGATTTGAAGATATCAAAAGACCCAACCATGTCTATAAGTTGAAGAAGGCTCTCTATGGCTTGAAGCAAGCTTCAAGGGCATGGTATGAGAGATTGAGAGATTTCTTACTCTCTAAAGGGTTCAAGATGGGGAAGGTTGATAACACTCTCTTCACCAAGAAGATTGGAAATGACTTGTTTGTGTTGCAAATCTATGTGGATGATATTATCTTTGGATCAATCAACCAAGACTTTTGTGAAGAATTTGGAGAAATGATGGCAAAAGAATTTGAGATGTCTATGATTAGAGAGCTTAGTTACTTCCTTGGTCTACAAATCAAGCAATTGAAGAAAGGCACATTTGTGAGTCAAAGTAAGTACATCAAGGACATGTTGAAGAAGTTTAGAATGGAAGAAGCCAAGTCAATTGGGACTCCAATGGGAACAAATGGTCATCTTGACTTGGATATAAGTGGCAACATGGTAGATCAAAAGTTGTATCGGTCCATGATTGAAAGCTTACTCTATATGACCGCTTCTAGGCCGGATGTCATGTTTAGTGTATGCATGTGTGCAAGGTTTCAAGCTTCACCAAGAGAAAGTCATTTGAAGGCAACCAAGAGGATATTGAGATATCTTAAGCACACACCTAATGTTGGATTGTGGTATCCCAAGGGGTCAAACTTTGAGTTGATTGGATATTCGGACTCCGACTATGCGGGATGCAAGGTGGATAGAAAAAGCACTAGTGGAACATGCCAATTGCTAGGAAGGTCACTTGTCTCATGGTCATCCAAGAAACAAAATAGTGTTACACTTTCTACCGCCGAAGCCGAATACATTAGTGCGGGAAGTTGTTGTGCTCAATTGCTATGGATGAAGGCCACATTGAAGGATTTCAGAATCAAGTTTGGACAAGTGCCATTGCTATGTGACAATGAAAGTGCCGTGAAGATCACCACCAATCCGGTTCAACATTCAAGGACAAAGCACATTGACATAAGGCATCACTTCATTAGAGATCACCAAGCAAAGGGAGACATTTCTATTGAGAGTGTTGGCACCGATGATCAGCTTGCCGATATCTTTACCAAGCCACTTGATGAGAAGAGATTTTGCACATTGAGAAATGAGTTGAACATTCTTGACTTCTCCAACATGAGATGAATGCACCCCCAACTATATGACATGCCTCTCCTTCGACTAAAGCAAAGGTGAAATTGTTTTGGCATGATGCATTCATATTTGCTAAGGACTTGCTTAGAGTATATAGACATATTCTAGTGGTATCTCTTGTTCAATTAGGCTCATTCATGAAAACAAAGTGATCTTGAGTACATATTATGCCACTATTGCTTCTATGTCTTGTATGATCTAGTGGCTAAATATAACTTGTTCACGAGAATATGATCCTAGTGTTTAATCTAGTTAAATGAGCAAGAAAGGATCTAGTTCAACATTGACAAGATAACCATTGAGAGATGTGTGAAGAAGCTTGTCATTGGTTCAAACCGAGCTAGATTACTTATGTAAGTTTACTAGTTTGAACCACAAGAGAAGGAAATTTATGTAAACAAATGATCCTCAACTTTAAGTGATCATCTCTCTATTTCAAGCTCCCTCTATGATTTCAAGTCTACACCAAGCATGATCATATACCTTTTGTGGTCATTGATGACAAAGGGGGAGAGATTACTAAGAAAGGGGAGAGAAACAAAGATAGTATACATCAAGGGGGAGAGAAAGATGAAGATTGAAGAATGGAAAGGGATCAAAATTTTGAAGCACACAAGTGGTATCTCTCTTGCTTGTGTGGTGCTTGCTAGTATAGAACTTGTTTGATGGATTGATTACTAGCATGCATAGATTCTAGCTAGATTTAGTGTTTTCCAAGTGGTATCTAGAAATCGTGCTTTTAATGTTGATCTCACGGGGTTTCTAGCTATTTGATGTTTTTAGCTAGTTTTGGTGCTAAGGATAGTTCATAATGTGCACTAAAGGTCTATTCTATACACCTTAGCATCAATTTGGTAGAAATGACTCTCCCAAAATCGATTTATCCATCATGTGTGCAAAGCTTCTAATCCAAACTCTTAGCACACATGTAGGGGGAGCCATAGCTACCAAATGTGTTTTACATGACTTGTCCAATTCTTTTTATAAGCTCAAATTACTTGGACAAGTGGTGTAAAGCCAAAATTGTATTTCTTTCATATCTTTGTGGAGGTTGTCATTAATTACCAAAAAGGGGGAGATTGAAAACCCTAGTTTGGTTTTGGCTAATTGATGAAACCTAGGACTAACCCTATTGCTAAGTGTGTAGCATTAGAGAAAGGAAAGGTCCAAGCCAAGTGGTGGAGTGGTGATCAAGATGATGGAGGTGACCACAAATGATCAAGTACCACACTTGGTGATGAAGGAAGATGAGGAGCAAGATGGAATGCTAGAGGCAAAGGTATATGCTAGCGCATTTTCATTTTGCCGGCCATAGGCGAGTAGAGAAGTTGATGGCCGAATTTAGGATTGATAACCGTACTATTAAGAGGGGCGATGTCGCGCAATATCGGTTATCTTAGTGCCACAAGGTGAGCAATGACTTTGCATATGCATTAGGGATCTAGTGTGCTAACTAACTCTTGCAAAATTCATTTGAAAAGGCTAACACACGTGCATAAGTGCAGAGATACTTTTGTGTTGGCACATGAGAGCAAGAGGTGATGGTATTTGGGTGTGGAACCCTCCCGCCGAGCTCGTGAGGCGGGACTCGGAGGTTTTTGGACGGTGCGATCACTCAGACGTGACGGACGCGTCCGGCCAAGTGCCGGGCGTCCGCGGTTTCGGGGAGTGGACCGGACGCCGGGCGACCGGACGATCCGTGCCGCCGCCCCGGCCAAGTGCGCTGGGTGTGGCCGAAGCCGTGCGTAGTGAGGACGGACGCCGGGCGCCGCCCGGCTCAAAGGGCAGCGGACGCGGCCCGGCCAAGAAAAATGCGCTCGAGTTCTCTCGGTAACGACCGGACTCGTGTCCGGGCGTCGGTGGTTGTAAGCGACGCGCCCGGTGATGCCGATCGCGCGAAAGTGTTCTCGGGCGTTAGGCGCCAAGAATGGAATTCAAACGGCTAGTACACGTGGCCCTTTATGTTGGATCGGATGCTGACCGGACGCGTCCCGGCCCGTATGCTTTCGGGCGTCCGGCCGGGCTTGTAAAACCGTTTTGAGTGTAACGGCTAGGTGTCTTTGGTGGCGCCTAAATAAGTTGATTGGTCGGGCTTGGGGAGTCTCTCTTGGCACTTTGACATACTTGACATCCCCTAGAGCTAAGAAAACCCCCTCCCTCACTTTGCATTCATCTTGATTGATCTAGAGAGTGATTGGGAGAGCTTCTAGTGCATTTGCCTTGTGATTGAGCATCTAGTGGCACTAGTGAGCGTTCTTGCTGCGATTGAGCTTATTTCTCTTGGTGGTTGCCACCACCTAGACGGTTGGGAGCAAATGAGCCGGAGTTGAGCAAGCTTGGAGATTGTTCTTGGCCACTCCGGAGGTGATTGTAAGGGGTTCTTGATCTTGTTCCCGCGGGAGATCGCAAAAGGTACTTTAGTGGAATGCTCGTGACTTGTGTTGCCCTCATCTTGTGGTGATTCTTGCGGTGCCCGTTGGAGGCTTGGTGTGGTGCCAATTAGCCGCCGAATCCCAAGTGAGTGTGCCGTCACAACGAGGACGTAGCGTGTTGGCAAGCACGTGAAACTCGGTAAAAACTCCGGTGTTCATTTAGGATTGATCCATCGAGATCATATTTGGATTTCATTTGATTGATTGGATCATCACCTTGGTTTCTCATTGTTGATCAAGAAGGTGATTGGCACGACATCCCGAAGGCATGGTTTGCACACTTGGTTCCCTTCCTAGCGATTACATTTGTGAAAAGTAGTTTATTAGGTTGTGTAGCATAGTTGAATTGCTAAGGACCATATTCGTAGTGTGCCTAGTGTATTAGGATTGCTAGAATTGGTTAGGTTGGCTTGCAACCCCCCACTAGGCTAGTGCAACACTTGCTTCGCCATTTGTTATACTAACCGGTTTGTTTAGTGCTTTGTAGAAATTTTAATTAGGCTATTCACCCCCCCTCTAGTCATTTAGGACCTTTCACCGGTACAAGTCCATATATAGGACTAAACTAGCAGGGACCCCGTGCGATGCACGTTTTTTTTTTCTTTTATGGGGCACTTTAATGGGTTTGTACTGTTTTTTATCGGGCTAATACTGTTTATATCAGTGTTGCTTAACGGGTTTAGTACTGTTTATTATCGGACAGCACTGTTCATAGGACCCGTTATCCGACACTGTTGGTAACGGGGTTACTATTCCTTATCGGAAAACACTGTTCATAGGACCAACGGGTTAGTACTGTTAATCAGACCCAATACCCGTACTGTTGATGTTGGGTTTACTGTTCATAAGCACTGTTCCGGTAACAGTGAAATGTGAGAGCGACGGATTTTAGTAGGTAAATCTTTGGGTTTACTGTTCATAAGCACTGTTCCGGTAACAGTAAAATGTGAGAGCGACGGACCCGCATGGGAGCCTCGCTTTTAGTAGGTATCTTTAGATCAGAGTACAGAGAGCTAGCAACATGAAAAAGGAGGCTACGAGACTCCTCCTTCGGGCTAAACTGATCGATTGCAGAACGATCCAAAGCATCAGGCCTCAACGTCGTTTCACAAAAAAAAAAAAAAAAAAAAAAAAAAGGCCTCAACGTCGTCATAGTTTGCACGGCCTTCCGCCGGCAAATCCACAAGGAGAGGGAAAGAAATTAAAAGCTCAAAAGCGAGTCCGCTCTCTCCATTGGGATGTCCAATGACCAGGGACGCGCTAAGCACATACTCCTAGTTTTCACCCCGCAGGAGTTACGCACCTGTACCCACGTGTCTCCTTTCCGCCCTTCCCCAAAAAAAAAAAAAAAAAAAAAGTGTCTCCTCGCTGGCCCCTCAACCGATCTCAGAAGTCAGAAGTCACCCCGTCGTCGAACTAAAGCCTTTCGGCTCTCTACCCTCCGGGTTGGAAAGCACAACGTGCTCTGAAGTTGTTTCGGGATCTGTCTACCTCAGCGGCTATGATGCGGCTCCCAATGGCTTGAGCTGATTAATGACACATACCAATAGAGCTGATTAATGACACATACCAGTAAAGTATAAGTCTGATCGGCCGTCCATGGAGGTTTTTTTTTTTTAGATCCATGGAGGGTTGTTGTTGCCGTGATTGATATAGGTACCATAGAAAGCAGCAACTAAAAAATTTATGCTATATACAGTATAGGTTTAGAGGTTTAGAATCTCGGATTTGTCTATCTGAAGTCACTTTAGGTTGGTGTAGGACATTGAGAACTGTACATGTATATACGACCCATCGTATAACTAGGTTGTTTCCGTACTTTATCCTAATACTAGTAGAAATTATTAGACCTGAGAAGTATCACTGCAGGATGCATGTAAAGTAGCTTATTGAAACAGGGGTCCTGGGTAATAATGTACAAGTACACTAACCTAATAATATATGGATTGGGTATCACTAATAATGGCACCATATTCTTTAGAGAGAACAGTGCTATGAGCTCGAGAGATTTTATTTTTCCAAAATGAAAAGTTAGTAAATTAGCTTCCAAGTGCATGGATTTGTTGGTATCATGGTTTGCTACCGTGCCATGCACTCCCAGCCGCCACAGGTTTGGATTTATCTGACATGCATGTGCCGGTCCTACAGCACCAACAACCAATTATAAAAGGACCAGTTTGTGGAAGACTAGGACCATAAAGCCAAGAGTCTATTCTTGAATTTGTTGGCACTCAATGCATGGACAATGCACCGCACCACAGGGTATTCAAGGCAATCTTGAGCATATGGCCTTGGGCCCGAAGGCACGGCACGGGCCCGGTGATTTCGGTCCGGCCGGGCACGAGCCCGGCCTTACCATCATCGGGCCAAGGCCGGCACGGCACGATTAGCGAGCCCGTGCACTGGCTCCCGATTGAGCCCGCGGGCCGGCACAGCACGGCACGAAAAAAGAGGCGGCCCGTTAACGGCCCGCTATTTTGGGTAGGCTATATAAGCCGCACCTCCGCCTCCCCAACCCTAATCCGCCTCCCCATCCCAGCCAGCGCCCCCCGCCCGCCTCCCACTCGCGCCGCACCTCCCGAAACCCTAATCTACCTCTCCGCCTCCCCGCCTCCGGCCCTCCGCCTCCATCTGCGCGCCGCCACCGGGTCTGCTCATCTCCGGCGACTGCTTGGCTAGTTGGTGCAGCGCCTCGCCCGCTCCCACTCGCAGCCGCACCTCCCGAAACCTAATCTACCTCTCCGCCTCCGCCTCCGGCCCTCCGCCTCCATCTGCGCCCCACCGGTCCTGCTCATCTCCGGCGACTTGTTGGCTGGTTGGTGCAGCGCCTCCGCCTCCGCCTCCGCCTCCGCCGCCCGGCTCCACTAAACCCTAATCCGCCTCCATCGGTCCGTCACCGCAACGCCGGTCCCGATCCTGCTCTTCTCCGGCGACCTTTTGGCTAGTTGAACTTGGAGATGTCCTCCTCCCCGCCGATGCCGTGGCCGTCCCTGGCCGTCTCGTAACCTCTCTCCGTCTCTCGATTGTCTTATCCGGGCGACCTTCCGCCTCGCAACTCTAGATCTGCCATCTCCTTCCTCTGTTCTCCATTAGTGTTGTTCCTTACCTCATGCCCCGACCCATCCTTGTGGATCTTGTCGTTCGTCGTTCGTCGGTGTGGTGTGTTGGTGCCGGCGCAAAGGAGTGTTCATCTTCCCCAAGTCCGTCTGCCAATCTCCGGTACCGGGCTCCGGCTCAGCAGGTAAATCCCTCCCCTCTCTCGTCTTCCTTACCTCTGTCTGTCCCAACCCTAACCCCTCTCTCTCTGTTTTTCTCATTGCAGGGAACCGGTCGATGCTTTGTGTGCATCGTTACCGTGCCGCTGGTGCCGTTGAGGAACGGTGCCGAGCCATGGCGCTGGGTTGGTCCCGGACGATGATGACCTTGGCCATTACCCAAGGACCATCAACGATGAACTCCGTGAGTTGGGACAACTACCCGACGACGTCGACGACGTGGGAGATGCTCGTGCCGCCTGCTCGGGAGTGATGCTCCAATCGATGTGGACGGTGATGCGAGTGGGTGACGGGGGCCCGGGATGCTTTGCCGCCTCCACCGAGAATGAGTCACCGGCATCGACCGACACCAAAACAGTAGTACACGCCGCTCCAAGGTATGGCAACACTACACCGAGATTTTCATTACTAAGAAGGTAGGTAATCAAACAAAAAAGTTCGCACTCATGCTGATTGCCTCTACTTGCAAGACTAGACTATCTTTTTTTTCGGTGGTGGCACCGGTCATTTGACTAGACATGCTTTGTTGCTTGTTTAAAAAAAAAGCAAATCAATCTGCTTTGGTTCAATCTAGACTTGCTATGAACCCCGATGGAACATATAGGAACCGGGAATATGATCCTGTTGTAGCTAGGGCGCAGCTCGTCGTTTGATTGCTAGACTTGACTTACCTTTATCCATTCTTGATTCGATGCTTGGGATGATTATATTGTGCGTGCTCATAACCCTAGATACAAAAGAGTTTCTAGATTCACCACTGCTAGGGATCTTGATAAGTTGTATAATGAGAAAGCTAATCACCTAAAAAAGAATGTTTTCCCTGGTGTGTCATCTGTTTGTCTTACTTCTGATATCTGGTCTGGCAAAGCAAAAGAGGATTACATTACTGTTGTTGCTCACTATATTAATTCTGATTGGGAAATTAAAAAATCTATCATTGGATTTAAATTGATTGATTGTTCTCATACTGGTGCTAATATTGCTGAAAAGATTGCTGAAGTTTGTCATGAGTGGGGTTTGATGGATAAAGTCTTTTCTGTTAGTCTAGACAATGCATCATCTAATTCTTCTGCCATGCGTACTTTGACTCCTCTGTTTGCTAATTACTAGTGTTTCTGGTGCTTCTGAGCTAACTGTCTACCTAGACAGTGATAACCTTGTGGCCTATGAGGATGATTTTGATATCATCAATTGGTGGCATGAGCATAAACTAACCTATCCAGTTTTGTCTACCATGGCTAGAGATATAATGTGTGTTCCTGTATCTACTACTTCTTCGGAGTCCTGTTTTAGTCTTGCTGGCAGGGTAATTGAAGAACGACGACGGCGGTTGAATTCGGAGACGGTGGAGAAGTTGGTCTGCATCAAGGACTGGGAGCTTGGCGATCAAAGGGCGCAACATGCTGTTGAGGACAAAGAGTTGGAGGAGTCCTTCGAGAACCTGTGGCTGGAAGATGAAACTGCACCTGCTGCTGCTGTGAGGTGAATGAGAGAGTTATTGGTGAGTTATTGAGTTGTGAGCTGTGACTCTGTGAGTGAGGCTGTGATCTGTGAGCTGTGAGCTGTGTGTCACTTGTGAGGTGAGGTGAGGGTATAAACTTTTGTGAGCTATGAGAGCTTGAGTACTTGACATTGGCATGTAATAACTTTGAATATTTGAACTATGAAATGAGCTGGCCGTACTCTTTTTTCCTTTCTAGAGTTTCTCACAAGGGTGAGTTTTATCTAGAAAGGTTTTTAATGAGGCGGCATTGCACAAACAAATTCAAAATTTGATTAACTTTTGTGTCTTATGTCTTGTTTCTATGAATTTGGATATGCCATCTGTATATATGATTTTGATATGTTTAAATTCTAAATCTGTGCACTTGACTTGTATTGGAGATGTGTTTTGTGCTTTTGTGTATTGAGGGCCTAAGGCCGGCCCGAAATACCATTGGGCCAAGGCTTTTTCGTGCCGGCCCGGCCCTTTGAAACGCTCCGTAGGACCGTGCACAGGCTTGCCATCGCACGGTTTAAAAGCGGCCCGGCCCGTAGGCCCGTAGGGGGCCATGCGGGCCCGTGCCCTATAGGGCCGTGCCTAGCCCGGCCAGGACCAGGCCGGGCCGGGCCGCCCGATGCTCATGATTAATTCAAGGAAGAATAATGGTCAGAACGTGGAAATAGTCTCAAGCAATGCCTTATATCCGGGTTGTGGCGTATTGCTCTTGTCAATATAGATGAAAGTATTATTAAGATTTTCACTTATTATTTTTTTGAGAGGAAGATTTCCACTTATTAATTAGTGCGCAACATCAGCATCTCTGTCCGTGTCCTTCTCTCGCTTATCGCTCCCTCTCTAGCTGTTCTCTCTACTACGCAGGGACACAGGGAGGAAGCCCAGTAGTCCTCAGTGGGTCTAGGTGCACGACAAGGACCAACCGAAAACAGTGGGTCGAGAAAACTGCCAGCAGCCGACTAGGCGTATGGGATTGAGTGTAGCTGTGTGACTTGGGGACCAGGGGATGACCGAGCACAGAGGTAGAGAGCCAACTGTGTTATCTCAATGCATTGCTCAAAACTTTACCTCATGATTACATGAGTGGAAGAAGCAACATCGCAGAATATGATATATCATACAAAAGCATAGCGCTTTAGTTTTCTGCCAATCAAGCAGGCAGGGAGGGAAGGAAGAAGAACAATGTCACGATGCATGTACAATATAATGCCATGCATGGCAGCCATTAGCAGAAGGCAACAAGTTGCAGGATTAGGTACAGAGTCGTCTGTCTACTTGTATGCTGGCTATATTGTTGTTATGCCCCTGGTTGCTGGCTATGTTGTTTAGCTTGTAAAATTCCCAACTACCCCAATCCCCGGTAGACTGCATGCGGATACCTCTTTTTAACAAAAAAGAATCTAAGAAACAGAAGCGTACAAGGTTGGGGTAAAGGTAAATGATTTGAAAGGCATAAGTGGTTGCATCATGATATTTAAGGCATATTTGATTCCTTGTGAGGAGGGACTGCTGAGTATTTAGTATTCCCCCCATTATCTTTTATTAGACGTAGAGAATGATTTTACAGATACTAAGGGCAGTCCCAATGCTAGAAACTATGCACGGTTTTCATAGCAGCCATGTCACCAAAATATCATCTATGGAAACTATCTCTCACAATGCATAATGTCTTCACACAATAAATATTACTATTTTTTCTCTCTCCCAATAACTCCACCTTCCTTCCTGCGGTCTCTTCTTCCTCATGAACAAGCAAGCACAAGTGGAACACTGCAATGGTGAGAGCCGTAAGGGAGGGGAGGCCGTCAAACGGCAGCACCGCAGCAAGGCAAGGGGCTGGCCCACTGGCCGCGGCAAGGCTTCCCTGGTCGTCGGTGAGCCCGGCCCCGTCACGGTGTCACCAGGCATGAGCTCGTGCTCGCCCTCACCATGGAGCTCCTCGTCATCATGGAATGAAACCACCGCGACCCGTGCACACACCGCAGCAAGGCCTCCCTGCTCGACGGCAGTGCGGCCCGCGCGGCTTGTGCTGATGCGAACGATGCGGCCCATGCGGACGACGTTGACGGCGAGCAGCTGTGGCCGTGCGGACGACGCGGACAGCGAGCGGCCTGTGAGGACGGTGGCCCGGCGAGCGTGGCCTCGGCGGACGGCGGTGCGCGAGCTAGGCTCTTGCGGGCGGCACGAGCCAGCGCCGCGACGCGTGAGCGCGGCTGCTCGGGCGACCGCTCGCGGCGGCGCAGGCGAGTTCCTGCGACGCGGGCCAGCGACCGGCGCGGGCGAACGTGGAGGCGTGGTCTGCACCTACACACGAGCGCGGCGGCCAGCACGCGAGTGCGCAGAGGCGGCCGGCATGCGAGCTTGCGCAGCGGCGCGGGCGATGACGCGCGGCGGCCGGCATGCGAGCTTGCGCGGGCTGCTGGCGAGCGGGTTGTGCAGCGGCGCAGGGCGATGACGCACAGCGGCCGGGAGCGAGCGTGGCGAGCACCCATGGCGGGCCCTCCCTGTAGAAACCACTGGTTTCCTCCCAACGCGGAGACGACGGTTTCTTCCTGCCTCGGGTCAAGAGTCAACTTCGTTTCCTATCGAAGAAACCGTTTCTTCTTTTCTCAATCTCTTTCTTCATTAATTGGAGTGCCATGTCAGCAATTTGCTTAGATGGCAAGTCATTTATTAAAGATAGAAATTATTATTAATACTCCATTGGGACTGCCCTAAGAAAGTTTAGTTAAAAGAGTTGAAGCATTAATGAAAGACCAACGACTGTCCTACATTGGTGCATGCATGCATGCAGCTACGGTTGATAGACCAGTAAATCCTACCAAGCTCACCTGCCATTCATCCATCTCAAAAGGCCGCTTCGTTTTTGTTGCAGATATGAATAAATTGTGGACGCTTGCGCTTCACTCTTGCATCGGTATCTTCTCACGCCTAACATAACGTTAAAGCTTAGAAAAATACTGTACGCCTAAGAAATGATAACAGAGGGAGTAGATAGGGAAAAAATAGTCTTTTTGGGAGTGGTTTATTGGAGTTACTAGACTCAAATTACAGCTCACTAGAAAACATAGGCGCGGCGTTGCCGCGCCGACTTCAGCTCTCACATCGGAGAACCTGTGGGTTCAGTATTTGCTTTTGGTCAATTTGTTCTTATTATGACAACTGCTAAGCAGAAAGCTGGTATTAACAATTAGTCCTCACAAATGTGTCTATTGTCTTCTTAATGCAACAGAAAAGCAGAATGATGTTTATCAACTGAATTAATAGACTAAAATCAGAACACAGAACAGAGAACACAACTTTCTTTGAATCTAAATGTACAACTACAATGTTTTCAATCATTTTAGATTTGATTTTCAGACAAAAACATATTTAGATAAACTTACCAATCGTAGCTGTCGTTAGCCCACACACAAAAAACGAATCTGCAGTAGATAGCACATGGATATTTATTGGTTCGAGACTCAGCAAGTACCATCTAGCTTCCTGGCTCCTGATGAGCTTGTGTCTCATCGCATACATTGTGGAGCCTCTTAGCTATTCCCATCATCGCTAGATGAAGAGTAATCATTTTGAATAAATAAATAGTAAGCAACAATTCTGCGAATTTTGGAGTCGTAATCTTGCTAATCATGGAATAACTTTGTGAGAAGATTATAGCACTTAATGTCTTAATTCACATGGACAATCACATCATTCAGAGAGCAACTTCCCTTGCAGGCATTTCCTCGAGCGTCTTTTTGGCGCCATCCATGTGGTCGACCACTCCATCTACTAGGATGCTTGCCGGCGCGCTTTGATGCTTGCTGGTGCGCTTTGTGGCGAGGGAAGCTGCAGACGGGTGGCGGCAGGCAGGCATAAGGGGGACGAGCAGAGGGACGCCGGTGCATATGCCTTGGGGAAGGGGCGGGAGATGTGGAGCATGGCCGCGGATGAAGCAGCGAACATTGAGGAGACCGGCACGAGGAGGGGCACGAGGGGAAGGGAGCTCGTAGCATGGTCCATCGTGGTGCTTCGGTATCTCGGTGCGTGGCTGCCGGCTGATTAGCGCGTGCGGCCACCGGAGGCAGCTCGGGCCAGGGACAAGGCCGAGGCCGGTGCCCGAGGACCTATGACCTGGAATCCTCTGGAAACGATAGCTGCAGTGGCACGTGCAACACCCGATCCAAATCCGACGGAGGCGGAAAACTGGCGACGTGGCCCAATAAAATGGCCGAGCTTGGCCCTGCTTTCGTCATTTAGAGATATCTCTCTCTTTAATTATATTAATGGTTAGTAGCCTTTAGTAGTCTTTTGAACTAAATATAATCAACTGGCTACTAAATAGTCTATATAGTAAGAAACAGAGCTTTACTTCTGTCCGGTTCACTAAAATGACCACCAACAGTGTAAGCACCCTAAGTATTTTTGGCGACTGCAAAAATGTAACATACTATACTACCCCTGCCCCATTTTGTCTGACAACCTTCTACCATACCTGTTGCTACCACCCTATACCACTTATCATCTTGATAGGCTGACAAAGCTGATCCCACCTTCCAGTACAGAGAGCTGTGTACAGGATGTCATACAACAGGGAGAGCTCTATCTCTACGACTGTCCACATGCCCGTGCTTGTAACCTTCCTTACTTGCCATCCTCAGTGGGGACTCCATATCAACGTTTCCAACACATCCATATTTTGGAAAACCATGCAGAAGAGTTTTATTTTCATAAACTATCTCTACTCCTATGAAACTCTCACCATCTCTCCTTTCATTAATGCTATGTCATGTCAACGTATTTAATATCTATGAAAACTTTATAAAATTTCCATTGGGCCTGTTCATTTGTACCCAACCTAAGGGGTTAGTGGGGATTGAAGGGAATTTTGACTTTTAAGGGATTAAATCCTTCTTAATCCCCTTCAACCCCCTTGGTTTGGGATACAACCAAACAAGGCCTGAGATTGACGTTAGTGCCTTATTAAGCATCTCAAAGGTATTGTGTTCTGGATCTTTCTCCAGCCAAGAATCAACCAAAGCACGCTTGCATATATGGAACATGTAATGAGCACGGTGCAAATGCATTCGCTTCTTCATTGTTGATGGTCTTCTTGGGTAAATCTTGATCCAAAGGCCGGGTGGATGTGATAATGCCTGGCAATTGAGAGAGTGTTGGACACAAATCTCAGATTTGGAACCATATCAGGTTTAGGGATACATATAGAGGCTTCTTCTTAAGAGCCAAGAAACAACTAAAGTAGACAGCTCTTCAATGACAATACAATTGGAGAATCATCCAAGACGACGACTCGGCCTCTGATCAGATGCCGACGAAATTCAGCTGTTCGATAACCGACTAACTTGGCCTAAGGCCCAAATCGGACAACGCCCGTCACGGCCCATCAGACAATCTCAGCTCTTCCCACGCGCCACGCTTCTTGTTGTTGCCTGCCCGGCGGCGGCACATAACAGGAGGCAGCAAGCAGCCTTATCGATGGGGATGGGAGAGGATCCGGGTTTCCAAGTCCGATCTTTTGGTTTCAAGACATAGTATAGCTGGGCTGCACAGCCGGTACGACATCGAATGCCTCCCCATCTCAGGTTGCAGCAGGATGGTGATCGCTGACCACTCAAGGCGCACGTTCATTCCTCTGTGATCCTGACACGCGCCGCATGGCGACCATGCCGAACCTCTACGAGACCACACAAGCCGAAGAAAAGACCCCATCTTCCTCTTCGTCCCTAGCGCCGCCGCCGCAGGCGATGCAGACGACGATCGGCGGCGGCGCTGGCAGCCTCTACATCATGCGAAAATGGAAAGTATTCCGAAGCCAGAGGAGATTGGCAGCATGCGGCTCAGCGATCAGTTCGAGAGGCCTTGGTGTGGTGCAAGCCCAAGAAACAGCCCGTGGCGCTGCCAGCCGCTCCTGCCACCGCCGTTCGTCCGCAAGAAGATCGCAGGCTCGGAGCGTACCGCGAAGGGATCGTGGCGTACGGTGTGGTGGGCTTAACATCTGCCTATCCATCCACACTGCGCAGCTGCAGCACCTAGGTCCTGGACACGGCGAACACATGACAACGACCAAAAAAAATTTATAGTGTAGTTCTGCAGCCCGGAAAAACGCTTCACAGCTGTGGTCTGTCTGGTCGTGCCATGCTTCAAGCACGCAAATGGCCAAAACAGTGTGCGTATGCCACTACGGTAACGTGGAAAAGTTACAAGAAACCAGTACCTCGATCTAGGCTATCTATTCTCCAGGTATCACGAGCTTCTCCCAACCTCAGAAAGGACTCCAAGCAGAGCGCCACCGATCCAAAGTACAGGCAAGTGCTGACGTGCTGAATACAGTACAACCAGCAAAACTACAGACTACTGAGTGTTGTTTCTTCCATCCCCCAACAAAGAACATCAACCAAAAAGGGAACCGGCGATCCAATTTTCTTGCAGGTTCTTTCTAAGCTGTTCCAGTGCTGCCATTCTTCAGTTCCATTGCCTCCCTACAAGGTTTGGCAGTTAGTGGGAAACTCCAAAAATAGTTAGCAACCAAATAAACAACACAGTGCTAGCTACAGCAATCCTTCTACAGTAACTGGAACGAAACATAGGAAGCAATGGACTGGTCTCTTACCAATATAATGTGTCGAGCTCATCACTCATAGGGTCCAGCTCTAAGCCTTCAGAGAGTGTGTCACAGGCTTTTTCATACTCCTAAGGAATACAATTGAAAGTGCATGACCAGTTAAAATATACGAGATTAAAGAGAGGTGTCTGGGTTTAGCTTGTGGCAAAGGGTTTAGCTCTAGTAACCCTTTGCCACAAGCTTTTCATGCTCCAGTGCATGACCAGTTACAACTGAAAGCAATGGACTTTGCAAGCTATAGCCTGGGTTTTTAGTCACACCTTCAGAAGTATTAGAGCTTGTCCTTCCCGGTAGTAACCCTTTGCCCACTTTGGACGCAGCATTTTGCATCTAGCTGCATCTTTCAAAGCCCTTTTCCCATCACCTATGCTAAGCCAGCAAAGACTCCTGCTTGAGAACAATCCAGCATCATAAGGATCTACCTTCACTGCCTGCAGTAAGTTAAAATGTCAGTATATAACTGTTGCCACATTCCAGATATGTTGCATACGTTAGCACAGAGATTCCTCATTTATTTCTTAGGTAAAACTAGGTTGAAACATAATTTGTGGATCAAAGGGTAATTCTCATGCAGAATCTCCTTGAAATAGATGCAAGACCATCCAGAATATCAGTATCACTCAACTTCCTCCTCATGTCCTCAACTTAACTCAATGGATTCCATGACTAACAGGACCAAACCAAAGGCCTATCCTAGAGATACTTCGGTGCTTGCCATGTATCAGGACATAGGTTACTCAGAAAAAATATGCTTAGGGATTTAGAATTTGTAAATGTATGGCAAATACAATTAAGAAAATTAATCTGCAAAAGAGACAAATATAATACATTTGAATAGCCATCCACTACCATAACACGCACCCATCTTGTTCTACCATCAAAATGAAGTTAACGAAAGGATGTCATTACTTTCTTTTTTTGAAAGTAAGGATTTCATTACTTCAAGCAGCATAAACTTGACCAAGTGTCCCCTGGCATTCTTAAGAGAAAAATGACCTACAAGCATCAGATTCAAGCCAGGTGTACAGCCACTCAAATAGACTCTACCAACCGAGCTATTGCTTGATTTCTTTATTCTCAAGCATTACGCATTTCTTACCGAAAGCACTAGGTAATAAAAGTCTGTAATCAACACGTTCCAATGTACACAAGGAGATGATGACACTAACCACCCAATTCAACATTTTTACATTTTTTCACCCTAAGCATGTTTAATACAACATACCTGTGTGTAGAATTCTGAGGAATTTATATAATCCTCCTTTTTAAATGCATCACCACCCTGTCTTTTCAGATCAGACTTTCTCGCTTTAACAAAATCATCATCCTAAACATTTTACAATAATTTGAATCAGACAAATCCAGCATATTATAAGCAAACCTGTAACCTAGAAAAAGATTAGAAGGGTTCTCAGGTATCCTCGTATGTATGATGCATATAAAAACTAGGCATATGTCATCGATCCCGAGAAATTTGCATCCAGACTTACTGGTGGCGAACACATGCTAATGACCATTGAGGTTTAATGGTTGAACAGCTATGGACTTCTTTTTCTACAGATTTTTTTAAACCTTAACTGGTAACCACTGAATCACTGATAATTCCAAATTTCCATGGAAAACAAGCAACTGGTACTAGTCCAGGTGTAATATGCTTCCCATGACCAGTTTCTGTAATATTAATGAAAAATAACTGTAAGTTAACACAGTACATGACAAGTAAAATATCATGTCCTTTCCAAAGTTTACTAGTACTTTTTGTAACTGAAAGTAATCAGCGCATGACAATTAAACATGGAAATTAGTGGATTACTGAAATAGCCTACTTCTAAAGTACATTTTATCTAGGAAATTTAATTGGTTACCTGTTCCCTGTAATAGAATCAAACTTATGAACAATCCAACAATACAAGGTATTCGAGAAAGCATTTAAATTAAACAAGTTTTCTAGAAAGAAATCTACAGAGAGCTTTGGCATCATGCAAATATGAGGCATGCTAGCATTTCGCATCTCTGGGAGTGCTTACAGAGAAAAGGAGCAAGCAGAAGCTACTACCCTTTGGTTTCTTTTCAACTTCACATTTCTAGATAAAATTAATTGCACAGCCAAGTGAATGAACAAGATGATTTGCGACAGTGGCGTACCTCTCGTTGCTTTCTTTCCAGTTCCACATGATTGATTATTCCATCAATGCTCCAGTTTGTCACAGCTGGAATTGGGGAAGTGCAAGGAAACAGAATTTCAACATCTTCCCTTGTACCATACACAGCAGCCAACTCTATTGGAAATCTACCACACTGTTGAGAGAATCACAAACAATACATTTAATACAAAAAGAAAGGACAGGGCACTTACAAGAAAAAACATGCTTATTTCAGGATAATTATGCTCCCCAAGAGGCTGAATGAAACAATGTAGAACCACAAATAGATGCCTAATACCAAATTGCGATGAGTAATTCTTGTCTATCCCAAACTTCCCTGATCCCAAACCAACAAAATGGGCCAAAGCATTGCTACTGGGTATAACTATGCATAGATCCATACCAATAAACTGTGCATGGCAAGGGGTGCTGACGGGCAAAGTTTCACAAGTACTTTCACTAGTTTTACCACACAATAGACCATGTGTATCCAAATGTTGAGGGAAACAATAGATCCAACCTGTATATATCGATATAAATATATATAATTGAATCTACACGTAAAATGTGAGAAATGTTGAAAGTGCATCTGGATCAGATCAGTGACAATTGGTGCTCAGATGTTCAAAACTAATGTCCTTTTCCATTTGGAAGAAAACAGACTTCTACACCACTTTCAGTTTTCCTTCATGAACAGACTTCTAATAAGCATTTTCTTTCAGGAGACAGGAGCTATGTTATATAACTACTAGTGTTAAAAGGCAGTACGACCAGAACTATTATAAGTTAAGCAGCTCACAGTGATAGTGTGAACAAGACAGAAGGCTCACCCAGTCAGTAGTGTTGGGGTTTGCACCAGCCTCCAACAAGCACTTGATAGCTTCAGTTAAGCCTTCCTGTGCAGCCCTTGCCAAAGGATTACCAATGGCATTCACTTCAGCTCCAGCCTACCAGTTTATGTATCAAAGATGAGATGTTTTCTTCATATATAACTTGACTTTTCATAAAAATAATATATAACACAAGATTCATATATAGTAGAGAATACTATACCTGAATCAATAGCTTCAGACAAGACAAGGAAGGAGTGCACAATGCTACGTGCAAAGGTGTTGACAGATTTACTTCCTTGTTGGGCTACGTAGGAAAACAGAAGGTAAATTAAAAGTATAGAATAGATCACGAAAAACTTTTTTTAGTATAGCTGATATGTGTGTTCCCTTTTATTTCTCAGGAGCTATTGTTGTGTGGGCCACTGCTCACATATGCCCAAGCTTAGTCACACATCACAGCTACGAGGAACTACCGAACTAAGCATGTAAAGGTAGGAAGTAGGAACAAACTTATGGAATATCAAGCCACAATGAGTTAACAGTAAAATAGAGAATAAATTGATTAAAAAGATATAACTAGTACATCTGCATTGTGGTCCAGCAAAATCTTCAGAGTACTATCATGTCCTCCATGAACCGCAAGCAGTAGTGGTGTCATATGGCATGATTTTCCATCAACGTAAGCTCCCCTAGAAAGCAACAGTTTTGCTATTTCACACCGTCCTGAAGAAACAGGTGAAAAGTAAGATCATAATAAAGTGGACTGCAGAAATCTAACAATAAACCAATCTTCAGCAACCACAGGTAAAAAAAATGACAAAATTGCTCTTCCACTCTTCACTGAAGAGCATACAGGGAAATCTCGATTACAATCAACAGTTCATAAGAAATGAAAGTGATCCTGGTAGAAGATCCAGAAAGGCACAAACAGATATAGTAAATGCAAGGTCCACAAAGACTAACAGCAACAATTCCAGATGCAATAAGCACATGAATCTTAAATATGAGGGCAGGAAACAAAGTTTAATGGGGAAAAATTGAAAGATGGTGTACAACACATAACACATTACGAAATTGCAGTTGGGCACGAAAAGCTTATAAAACCAGGATAGTTTATAGCAACATTAGACACAATAGAAAGCTATAGAATTAGACCTAGAGAATTTTTTAGCTTGCTTAGTTTTCTGTTGAATGCTTGAATATGATGCCATTATCTGCAGTTGTGTTTGTGTGCAGATTCAACTACAGACTCTCCAAAGTAATATCCACCACAAAGAGAAAGAAGGTAACAGTAAAGACTGAACAGGAAGCCAACACATACATGTCCGGGGAGAAGAAAGAATATATGAGTGAAGTTCGTTTGGTGTTTATACCTTTCTGTGCAGCTGTATGAAGAGCGGTGAATCTGTCATGACCTTCTAGACTGCCTTCTTGATGGAGATCAGCACCATGATCAAGAAGAAACCTCACGATAGGGAGGTTCCCACTGAACACAGCATGCTGTAGTGGTGTCATGTTCTTGCCTGCGAACAAAGGCACACAATTTTGTCAACTGAAGCCAACTCAGAGTCCGTAAATGGATCAAACTTACCAAATTAATTCATCTACTATCAATTAAGCATTATATTAATTACAAGTTTGAAGAGAGCAAATAATGGAGGAAGGATCGAAGAAACCGAACGTGGGGATGGGTCTGGACTAATTAAGCTAGTTTGTACCTTTAAAGGTGTCACGCTTGTTAACATCCATCTTGGCCTCCTCGACGAGGTATCGGCAGATTGGTAGCTTGCCCTTCCCACCAGCCGCGGCGTGGAGGGCGTCCATGCCCTTGAAGTTTGTGCGACGTAGCACAGAATTGATCCCCCTCCCGTTGACGCCCATGCCCGTCGCGATCTCTTCATGAAACGACCGGAAACAGCAGTGTAGCACTATAGTGAGAAAATCGGGAAATCATGACACAAAGCGGTTGACAACCAACTAAAATCCGAGACACGAGCGCTCGTCTCAACCAAATTCCAAGCCCCACGAGCCACAGGATCGCAAAATTAAAAAAAAAAAAGATTTTTTTTTTTGGCAGACGCCAAGGCAAAAGGGAAGGCCGGAAGGGAACCAAATCGACCGCAAACGAAGTCGCGACGAGACGAAAGAGAGGCAGGAAAAGGCGCGTGCTTACTGCTTACCCTTGAGGCGGCGGACGTTGCCGTCGTAGGCCGCGATGAGGAGGGTCGCCTCCGGAGGCCACTGGTCCTGTTCATCTGCGCAAAAGAGCAAAGCGGAACGCGTGAGATCAGACCAAAGAGATTTTGGGGGGACGAGAGCAAGAAGGATGGAGGCATGGAGCGCGCTAGGTATCCCACTGGTTTCGAGGAGGAGCCCGAAGAGTTTCGGCAGCGGCAGCCGCTCGTCCATGCTCCGGCGGCAGCGGCGGCGGCGGCGGAAGGCACGGAGGCTAGGGTTTAGCGAGGTGGGGAGCAAGGTCCTGGAGGCGGCGGAATCGCTTGGAGTTGGGGAGAGGGGAGGGGAGGTCGCGGTGGAGCGAGCAATTATTGATGACAAGGCGGGAAGAGAAATGAGAGAGAGAGAGAGAGAGGGGTACTGTACTGTACTGTACGGTGAGCCGTCTAGGAGCAATGGAGGATCGACACGTGGTCTCTTGCAGTCTGCCAGGCCAGGATCAGCCGACCAGTCCAGGACCGAGTTGCTCTTTGACTGGCTTGTTCCACCAGAATCCATTTTGCTTTTTTTGCATTTGCAAATTTGCTAACGGTTGGCTTGGGCTGGCCAGGCCCCAACACGTTTGCAGGCAACCAAACAGGCCCAAGATGACCAGTCTGGGCCTAGTTTTGAGATGGGCAGGCAACCAAACACCCCATATATGTTGTTGCAAGATACCATTAATTCTAGACTTCTGGTAGCAAATGTTCCCCTTTTTTAACTTATTATTAGTTCTCACGTAAACGTGTCCTGCTAATTTCTATTGAGGGGCATGATGTTACATTTGAAATTTGGCGTATTTTTAGAGTTTGGCCATTCCAACAGCCCAACGGTTAATGCGTAGTTCTTGTGTTTACGTGCTACTTGATGTCGGCCAGCGCAAAGTTTTAAAAAAAAGAGAGTTAAAAAAAGGAGATGAGGAGAACCAAGTACTTACAGATGAATTGATATAATTTATTCTTAATGTTCTCTTGTTTTATAAGCTGTTCGTAATATTTTTTCTCTTATAACAAATCGAAAAATTAGTCGTTTTGTTATCAACCCGCTTAAAGTCCAACCTGATAGACCAATTTATTTTGAATTGTATGGTAAAATTTTATGTCGACAAAAGATATTCACTATACATAGAGGGGTGCTACCAACATATTACTCAATGATTTCCCTTTTAAATCCCATCGATTTTAACACCAAAAGTTAGAGGCCAACTAATTAATCAAATGTATTTTTTTGCAAACACTAGCAAAATAGACTGAGATATGCTGGATTGTAGTCTAACACTCATTTGAGATCTGAAATGTAGTCTAACACTCACTCATTTGAGATCTGCTAGATTGTATATTTGTTAGATTAGTTAAATGACAACTAATTAAGTCCCAATCAATTCTTTTTTGGACCACAGCCTAAGTTTTTTATTTACTTCAAGTGGCAATAACACTCATTTGAGATCAACTCTATTGTAGTCAATTCTTTTGAGAAATATCAAAGGAATTTAGAAAATATCGTGGCCAAAAAAACAAAACCAAATAGCCCACAAGCCATGGATCGAATAAGTCCTTAACTAACAAAGGAAAATATACAAGGAATACAAATTCTAACATGCATTCACTTGGTCACTACACACATCCTTGGTGAAGGACATTGTGGGTATCATGGAGGAAGAGATTTTAGATCCAAGGCTAGATAAAGATAAAGATGTGTTTTTTCGCAGTTTCTTTAAGGCTAGACTTCACAATCCCTGTTATAAGTTCATTCACAAAGTTCTTCTCAAGTTCAAGATGCAGCTATGAGGTCACACCAAATGCTTTCGAGAGGATATGAGCATCTTTGCAATGTTGGTGAAAATGCATGATTATCAAGCAAGCATCGATTGCTTTGCACAATTGTTGAAGGTTCCCAAATTGTACTGGCGAGATGATATGGAAGGGCCACTAAGGTACACAGATGATCCTACGATGCACATCAATTACCTTGTCCAAGTCGAACTAGGCATGACACAGTTTTGTTGGATGATTCGCCATGCCTATATAGTGCCACTGGATCATACTATGCACTCCAAAAAGGATGTCCAACTTGAAATCTTTCTAGCATAATGTCATCGGATCATCCACCGGTCCACACAGAACCCTTCACTGCCTCGAGGGTCACACTTCCTAACATAGAATATATTACATTGTCAATAGATGATCTAATGGACTTTATCGACTAGTATGGAGCACTTTATACTTCAATTATGGCCCTGTTTCAAGTCCAATCTTGTCTAATTTAACCCCCTATTAAGATGCTTGACTTACACTCTACATTTTTCATCCACTCCTAGTCAACTTGGCTTGGATTCAAATGCCCTTGACTCCATCCTTGATCAAGTTACTAATCACAACCACTTTCAATGATGTGACTAAAAACCAAAATATCAAATGTTTTATCTAAGTACACCTCCCCTCCCCAACACTAAGTCTGCACTTAGACACTATTATGCTTAGCCTCCATAATATCCTTGAGCCATACACTGAAACCAATCACTAAGGCCAAGAAAACCAAGTAGTCTCAGTGTGACTAAATCTTTGATTAACCCCGCAAGACAATGTAAGCCACCTCTTTTGTTCATCAATCACTAAAACCCAAACTAGGAATTTCAATTCATTCACCATGCTAATTAAGCTTGGTTCATGTCAAATGTTACTGAATTTTCATGTGGCTTTAGGAGTTGGTACATCAAAATTAAGAAGGCCAGGGGGACTCTAAGTACCACATGGACATCAATGATGACGATGACTCATTTATGGGGTCTCACTCAATCTCCATGCCAGAATGGTGGCCATAGATGTTAGCTTTAATTTGGGTACAAGCACCTCCTCAAGGGGCTAAAAATTGCATCCAAACTCTGCTATTGTTGCCTATGCTCGATGATGAACCCTTAGATAAATGGAACAGCACCATCTTCGATAAATGGAACACTTTTGCTACTTGTAGATGGAAATATACTTTTAAGATGAACTTGGAGTACTCTTAATCCATAGAGCCAATAATTCATAAAAAGTAATCACTTATTTTTTAGATAATGAAAAAAAAATTGTCTTCATCCACACAGGTGAGCAATCGAAGCACGCTTCTTACAAACAAAGTTCCATACTGAACATTCATGAGGCTTATAAACATGGAAGTTCAAAAGACGTGGTCCTAAAAGCGAAAGGCCATCCATGAGAGGCAGAAATGGCAAGTTTTTCTCCCAATAGAGAATAAGCTATCACCATTGATGGTTCGGCACTTGTGATTTCTAGTGCCAATCCATCCGTGATCTCTCATGTCTTACTCATTTTCGCTAAGAGAAAAAATCATTATAAGTAACAGGGAGACAATTGAGCCACTGCCCATAGGGGTTCTCACTAAAATGTCCAATTACTAACCATGGCCCCAAGTAGTAGTGAATCATCACGCTAAGGCCATGCCAAACATGTTTCACAAAGCTCACAAATGCGAAAGTTCAAAAAACGTGATCCTAAAAGCAAAAGGCATCCATGAGAGGCGGAAACGGCAATGCAAGTTTCTCCTAGTAGAGAATTAGTTGTCATCACTATGCTAATATGTCCTCGATCTCTCATGGCTTACTCATTTTCACACACAGAGAGAGAAGATATTTATAATTAACAAAAAAATAATTATGCCACTACCCACAGTGGCTCTCACTATAATTTCTAAATACTATCCATGGCCTCCAAGTAGTGATCTTATTTTGGCATCATTCATCGGCACATACACGCTAAGGTCACGCCGAACATGTTTCACTAGGCTAACAAAACATGACAGTTGAAAAAATGTGATCCTAAAAACGAAAGGCCATCCATAAGAGGTGGAAAAGGAAAGTTTCTCCTGGTAGAGAATTAGCTGTCATCACTGATGGTTCGGCGCTAGTGGTTTGTGTTGCCAATCCATCCTCAATCTCATGGCTTACTCGTTTTCGCAGAGAGAGAGAGAGAGAGAGAGAGAGAGAGAGAGAGAGAGAGAGAGAGAGAGAGAGATCTAGAGAGAGAGAGAAAAGAAGGTTCTTTATAACTAACAAGAAGGCAATTATTCCACTACCCACAATGGCTCTCACTAAAATATCTACTTATTGTCCATGGCCTCCAAGTAATGATCTTATTTTTGGCATGCTATGATTCATCGGCATACAAACAGTCACGCTAAGGCCACGCCGGCCGAACATGTTTCACTAGGCGGCTTGGCGCTTTGGAGAAGCCAGTCACGTCCTACCCCTCCGAACTCGTGAAATGAGAAAAAAGTTGGATCGATGTGTTAGGACACACTTGTAAGACAATCGAAAACAAGTAGACAACCAGAATACTACAGCAGCATCCGGGGCTCGCTCGTCTTCTGTCGTATAACAACATGCAGATCGAAAGAAAGAGGCCCTTAAATTCAGGGCGATAAAATGTAAAAGCGAGCAGAAACAATGTAAAAAAGCCTCACAAATCACAATGCGAAGAGCACACGGTACTACCATGACTCACGCGAGAGATCGCGCGCGCGAGCGCTAGGTACTGTAGAAGATAATCCAAATAAATACCGGTGCTTTCTTGGACGTGGATGTAAATATGCCAAGGATGGATGTTTTGGCAGGCACGTAAATGACTCCACCACTACTCCACTAGAGGCCATTAATGGAGTTACTACTGCATGCTGCTAAACATTATCGGCAACCATCCATCGAGTTCGACCCCTGCCTGCGCTGCTAGTCGATATGATCTCGATCTCTTGCCGATAGCACGCGTCCCGGCCTGCCGGCGCCACAAAACAAAAGGACACCCGGCCGGACGGGGACGCCATCTCTAACCGCGCGCACCACCATGCATGGCACTGTGCATGCCTGCATGCAGGATGACGACGGCGGCGACGACTGGAGTTGACTGATGCCTGCGGCGTCCTCGCTAGCTGCCTCTCTCTTCAATGGTGCAAGCTCTCGATCATGGCGATTGCATTGCCAGAAAAACTGCACAGGGAAGAAGAGATAAAAACTACCTAGTGCATGCATATCTGCAATCATAAGAGTGACCGATCGATTTCGAAATCAAAGAGTCTAATATTAATACAGAAGCAAATTACATTAAGTTTAGGAATTGAAACAGTACAAACATGCTTGTCCGATTCGATCCATGGGAGGTCCAAATTATTGAACGGGAATTACCCGAACGGGGAATTGAAATGCTAGTACAACATGTAAAGATACAACAAAGGAACGACGACGGCAGTAAACGAATGAACTGGCACGCCGCCCTTTTGGTTTTTGACGAGCTGCTGCTGCAGTGCTGCTACTTGCTGCTGCTGTCAATGGAACCTGGCCAGGTCGAGGGTGACCTCGTCCTCCGACGGCGTGAGGAACTCCCTAGAGGCCATCTGAACGACGTCGACGTCGTCCGGAACGGCGGCGCCTGCTGCATTGCTGGGGCCGGCGGCACCGCCGCCGCCGTAGGTGGCGTTGGCATGATTGCCAAACGTAGACTGCCACATGATGTTGTCGACGAAGGGATAGGTCATCAGCAGGTTGGCGGCGTAGGAAGCAGCAGCAGCCTGGTGGTGGTGGTGGTGGTGGTGATCATGCTCCATCATCTGCGACACAGGCACTCCCCCCATGGACGGAGCCATGAGCTGCATCATCGGCGGCGCGCCGTAGTAGGTGTTGAGGTCCAGCTGCAGGAACGGCGCCACGACGTCGGAGTTGTTGTTCATCGCGCCCAGGTTGACCGACGGCGGCGGCGCATGCGCGGACGACGACGCGTTGCCTGCCGCGGCCGCGCCCAGGTACAGCCCCATCGCAGTCAGGTGCTCCAGGCCGCCAGCAGGCGGTGGCGCCGCCGCCGCGGCGGCGGCCGCAGCAGCAGCAGCAGCAGAGGACTGTGGGCTGCTGGCCTCGCCGTACGAGTAAGACCCATGGTTGTAGGATGACGGAGGGGAGTCATCCTCCGGCGGCGGCGGGGTCGGGGCGGCGCCATCGGCGAGGTCAGGGTACAGGCTGCGGATGTACTCCTCGAGGATGGACCACTGGCCGGGAGGCACCTGCTGCGCGTTGTTCTTCTTCTTGAGGCGGCGCTTGGCCTTGAGGCTACGCTTGGTGGCGTTCCAGTGGTTCTTCACGGCGTTCTCCGAGCGCCCCGGGAGGAAAGTGGCGATGGTCGACCAGTGGTTGCCGCAGCGTTTGTGCGCCTTGATCAGCGCCATGTCGTCCTCTTCGGTCCACACGCTCTTCTGTTAACAGTTCAAGTCACAAATCGATCGATCGATTAGTGTCAGCATATGCATTCATAGAACAAGCAAGCGGTGCATACTATACGACAGCTCAAAAGATCGAGACAAAGAACGACACAAGGTTCATCGATTTTGTTTGCAGCATCGATCGACCAGAATGCTCATCGGTGCACACAGTGGTCACGAACTTGATAAGAACATCCATACACATCAAACTTGGCATACACATATACGCATAACCACAGATAAGAAATTAAAAGGATTCTCCACGCAATCAATTCGTGGCTTTGATGAAGAATTGCCACAGTTAGTGGCCAGAAGTAAAAACACATGCAACATGTACTGCTCCCACTAATTCTTACCGAGTTAATGCCCACTTTCGAATCCAGACCAAAATTTAGCAGGATTTGTACGTAGAAATTAAAGGCAAAGGAAATTCCCCTCCCCTCGCGAATCATGTGGGGAGAGCGAAGGGATATCGATCCCCCAAACCCACCACCTACACTACACTACTGCACACAGATCGAATCCAAACTTCCACGCATCAAAAGATCCATCCAAGAAATAGAACGAGACGACGACAGATCGATCGATCGATCCATCCATCCAGGAAGAAGAAGAATATGAACGCACGCACCTTGAGGTCGGGGCGCAGGTGGTTGGTCCACCTCTCGCGGCACTGCTTGCCCACGCGGCCGGGGAGCGACTGCGATATCACCGCCCACTTCCGGTCGCCGTGCCTCATCACCATCTCCCGGAGGATCCTGCAAGCCGGCGGGCACGGATCGAGCAAGCGAGCAGCAGCAGCACAAGTTCAGCACCAGCCACGAGCAAACATTTTTGTTTTGCATCGGATCGAACAAAAAGAGAAGAAAAAGAAGCGAAATCAGAACTCAGGAGTATACTCACCCGTCCTCCGCCTCGGTCCAGGGGCCCTTGTGGTGGTGCGCCCTGTAGCCTCCGCCGCCGCCGCCGGCATGGGGCTGCTGGCGCTGCGGCTGCTGCTGCTGCTGCTGCTGCCGAGCCACCGCTGCAGTTCCGTTCCAGGCGGCGCGCAGAGCGCTGGAGATGACGCCGCCGTACCCGGCGGATGACAGCGCTCCTCCGGGCATCACCATGCCGTGCGGCGCCTGCATGCCGAGGCGGCCGACCAGGAGCGAGGCCATGCCGGCGGGCATCGTCATGCCCGTGCCCGGGATCACCTGATGAGCGCCGCCGTTTCCCGGGTGCACGCCGCCAGCCGCCACGTCCTGGTGGCCGAAACGCACCGACCTCCCGTATTCCATCCCCGCCGGCTTGCCTGGCCGAGGTTACGAACAAGGGGGATTGCAGAGAGAGGTCCCCAGCTAGAATTTCTCTGCTGGGGAGAGGAGGGGGACAGGAGGAGGAAGAGGCAGCAGGGAGAAGAAAGGGCCACCACCGGACAAGTGAGAGCAGTGGGCCAATCCGGGTGGGGACATATATAGCGGGCCCGCGCCGCCATTGCCGTCGATCTCCGGCGCATCCAACGGCCAGCGGCCTTGACCGCGCGGGTGACCTTCCAACTCTCCTTTAATATTCGTGCGGGAGAGGACAAGGGGAAGTGAGGTGGCTCCTTGTCATCACTCCACATCGCTCAACGCGGGAGGCGCAGGAGCAGCGGGATGGGCCCCACCTGTCAGCACTGCTACACATGTCTTGGCACGGCTGGTTATTATTACAGTGGATGGATAGATAGATTCAATATGGATATACAGCCGGTCCATAGATAGCACTGGAGCAGATTTTGTTCATCTGGTCTTGGATACAGTTTTGCACCCCGGAGCAAGGTACTAATGCAGGGGTTGATGATTGGTTACGAAATAAAAAACACTGCATGGGAAGTATGTTTTGAGGCATTTGGCGCGGAATTCAGTTTTTTCTATATCACGACAACGCTTAGATTCGGCGAATTTAAAGGAAAAAGTGCCCGTTAGGCCTATATACGGGGAAACGTCATCTATCGAAACGGATGAGAGAGGCATGAAGCGACAATTGATTTGCGGTTACTTCAAAAAGCCGCACCGTATTTATAAAATATAAATGTCCGCCTTTGATAAGGTATGTATGCCATTTTTTGTATAAGGTGGGGTGGTAGTCCCTCAAGTTTGTTTCAGCAAAAATTCTTTTCTGTCAATTTAGTCTTGGCAATTGCCATGTGACCATGTGGGATTGGGAAATAGAGTGGATCGGAAGGATGGTAGATATGGGAACTATAAGTCACCAATGATATATTTGTGTGGTAATATAAAGTCAGATATTGTTTGCAAAACTTTCAAGGTATTGTGGTAAGTAGAACCAACGATTTTTTGGTCTCAAAACTAATCACCTTTTCATCCATTAAAATTGTAAAAGTCTCCAAACATTTTTAAAGGGGAAAGAGGGTTGCCTAGATATTACTCAAATATTTCCTTTTGAAGTTTTTCAGTCAGTTTTTAGATCAAGAGTTAGAGGATGTGGGGGTATAACCCCCCGTACCCTCAAGATGGTACATGGGCCGCACCATCATCAACGGACCGCCCATGAGTTATGACAGTCATTGTAATCTAAATTAATACCACCTCAGATACTTTACTTGTAACCTTGCCCCTCCGAATATATAAGGAGGGACAGCGGTACCCCCATAATCAACTCGAATACAGTATAGAACACAGGATGTACGGTATTACGTCACACTGACGGCCGGAACCTGTATAAATCTGTGTCTCTGTGCTTGTGTTTGGGTTACCATCTCGTTCTTGATCTCGCGCACCCCGCCACCATCATCTAATCTACTACCTCGGGCACCCCCCAAGGTAGGGGCTGCCGACCGATATCGTCGATACCGGGCGCGCGCCAGGTAGGGGTGTGCGTTCCTGATCCGTCGTTGATCGAGATGGCAATTTTTCGTCAATATCTATAATCAATCGGGTGAGTCGTTCTTCACAAAAGAATTAGATTGATTCGATTTTGCAGTTACTAATCATGAATCGATTTCTTGTTTTCAATCTATGCGACAACCTTCCACCTACCGCGACGTTCTTCGGCGGCCTACGATCCAACTCGCCGTCGAGTCAAATCGCTGGACACGGTGTCAGGGTCGTGTACGCCACCTGCCGGCGGCGACCTGGAGTCTTCCTCCCAGATCTCGTCATGGTGTCCAATCCAGATGCGTGCATACGTCACGACGATTGGATGGATCTTGTCGCCATCGTCTCGTTGTGCCTCACGCCGCAGCCATCAAGTGCTAGCGTGTATACATCGCGCCGGCAGCCGGCCGCGGTACTCGCTGCCATTCGTCTCGCCCCTAGTCTGAGATTGGAATCCGCTCTGTACGCATCTCGTATTGGCAAGTATGAACTCCAGCGTGCAGGCCCATGATCGATTAACAACGCCATCACGAAGACCATGCAAACTAGTTTGCTTGTACACGTACGTCAAGCATGAGTGGAATAATCTCCTTGCTAGCTTCTTGCATGCCATCGCCAAGAAGCCGTCCGAGGCACCACCGATTCGCCGGATTTTCCGCACGGCCGCCGATCTCTCCATGCAGCACACAAGTTCTCCGCTCGGTCGCCGATTTGAATCGTGTCGATTCCTCCGATCGGCTGGCGATTTCTCCGTACAACGTGTCGACTTCTCCGCTCGGCGCACCGATTTCTCCACTCGACGTGTCGACTATTCTACTCGGCCACGACGACTTGTCTTCACCTAACAAGCTAAGTCATATTTTTAATATTTTTTATAAATATTCTCCGATCTATATATATCTCCATATATTTCTCCAAATTGTTTTTCTCCATATCAATGCATACACGCAATGATTTTTTATCCGCCGACCAGCCGCCAGCTACGCTTTTACTCGAGTTATTCAGAAACGACCCTGGCCTCGACCTCGACCTACACATGCATGCAGCTCCGCGCTCTATGTTATGGTCGGTCAGCAGCGGTTCCTTAGCGACTCTTGTGCTCCTACGCGCATACCACGAGGCATGAGCTCCTCCACGCTATAGGGTATGAGATAGCTGGGGCTGGGTAACAAGATACAAAGCTACGCTGCAGGGCACTACTCATATTTTTTCACCATTTGGGTTGCCGACCGCCACGTTCTGATTTGCGTTATCCGTAGACGGCTCTGTTCCTGGCTTAATCCCAAAGACGTGCATGCAGCTCCGCGCTCTGCGTTAAGGGTCGGTCGACAAATGCTCTTCGACGACGCCTGTATCCCTACGCGTGCATACAGCTTCCACGCTAAGCGCTATGGGCTACGGACTAGTCGGAGCTGGTTACAATGCGATGAAGAACCAACTGGTCGTACTCCACCCATATTAATAATTTTTCGCTGAAAACAAATATAATATCGTCAATACCATCGATGTCGATTCGTGCCAAATTTTACATTGATTTTTACATCATGTACTACCGATTCTCCATATTTATTGCGGGGGCCGGTTCGGTCATCGAGCTTATTCTCTACGCTCGGGGGCGGATCAGTCTAGAAGGTCATCGGGATTATCGCCAACAAGGTGGTTGCACCACTGGGCGCTCGGATTCGCCGCCGACTAGTTGGTTGGACTACTGCTTTGCTCGGATTTTATCACCGACCAGTTGCTCCAACCATTCGACGCTCATCGCCACTTGCCGGTTGTCTCCGCTCGGTGCTCATCGCCGATCACCCCTCATCGCTCGAGGCTCCTCGCCGATCACCGACGCCGTTCATCTCCGCTCGAGACTCGTCGCCGATCGCCGCTCATCTCCACTCGGCGCTCATTGCCGACCGCCACTCGCCGTTCATCTCCGCTCGGTGTTCGCCACCGATCGATCGCCGCTCATCGCTCGTCTCCACTTTCGGTGCTCATCGCCGATTCGCCGCTCATCACCGCTTCGGGCGCCGGCGCCACTTTCTGCCACCATTCGTCTCCGCCGCCGTTCGTCATCGCCGCCGTTCGTCATCGCCGCCGCTCACTCATCACTGTTCATACAAAAGTCGTTAGCTCGCTAGTGTACTATCAAGTTTCTCCATGCTGTTCGGTTCAGGGTGCTGATCCCGTGCGGCGCTTCGGGGGTCTTGATACACACATGACAGCTAAGCCGGGGACCGACCGTTTATTCGTCTGAATATTGGAAATCTTCTATTCTTTGACCCTGCTACAAGATGCTTCGCTATCTTCCAAAGAGGCTCGGGGACTACTGGTGTACACGTCACCTCACGGTGACTTGACGGGTGTACACGTCTCGACATAAAGAAATTTTAAATTTAATTTTGAGCCCCTTGCATCCTTTTTGCAAGCCTTATCTGAGTAAGCCCGAGGTCAGCCGACCAGCTCACGCCTGGACTCGTCGCCGACCAGCTTTGCTCGAGCTTTATCGCCGACCGGTCGCATGACTTCATCGCCGACCAGGTAGCGCCCGGACTCCATCGCCGATCAGTTAAACTGGTCGGATTCTTCGCTCCAACCGTTCAGCTTCGGGTTTAGCTACTCGGACTAATTCAAGACGGCGTTGCTCAAAGGATACAAGACGCTCGGGGACTAGCTGTGGGGGTATAACCCCCCGGTACCCTCAAGATGGTACATGGGCCGCACCATCAGCGGACCGGCCCATGAGTTATGACAGTCATTGTAATCTAAATTAATACCACCTCAGATACTTTACTTGTAACCTTGCCCCTCCGGAATATATAAGGAGGGACAGCGGTACCCCCATAATCAACTCGAATACAGTATAGAACACAGGATGTACGGTATTACGTCACACTGACGGCCGGAACCTGTATAAATCTGTGTCTCTGTGCTTGTGTTTGGGTTACCATCTCGTTCTTGATCTCGCGCACCCCGCCACCATCATCTAATCTACTACCTCGGGCACCCCCCAAGGTAGGCTGCCGACCAGATATCGTCGACAGAGGACAACTAATTAATTAAGTGCATTTTTCCAAACACCCGCAAAATCGACTGATTCTTTACTAGACCACAACTCAAGTTTTTTTCTTTATTTCAAGTGACAATAACAGTCATTTGACAATTTGTTGGATTCCAGTCAAATCTTATATGGCAGTATCAAAGAAAGACACCAAAAGGACTAGTTGGATGGCTAGACGGTGTGAATAGCCGATTAAAAATTCTACAAGCGGCAACACTAGCAAACTTTTTAGATAAAAAGATGGCTCTAAATAATCACTACTCAAGCCTAGTCTAAGGAGAGCACCCCTACTCAAACTAGGAGCAAAGCTAAGCAACTAGCAAGCCGAACAATCAAGAACCTACTCAATTCTAGTGATCAAGGTAAACAACAAGCTAAGCACTAGAGCACTAAAAACTACTCGAATATAGATAATCAACTAGTCAAGCTACACAAGGCAAGCAACTACACAAGCACAAGAACAACAATAGTAAAGAGCAAGTGTAGAGATATGTAAAACATGGAAGACAAGTAGACACAATAAATTTTTCTCACAAGCTTTGGTTGCTTACTGGCAAACCTACATCCCTGTTGTGGCATATCCAGGGATCACCGCTCCCCCACAAGTCTAACAAGCAGCCCTTAAAACCTTGGCCCTGATGAAGTGGGCGCCTGCCTATGAGCCAACTCAATCACTGGGTACACTCACTACCACGAATCCACTAGAGTTGCTCTTCACGATCCCCCACGGGGATGAGCACGAGAGACCCTCACGATCTTGTCCATTGGAGCCCCCACACAATCACCAAGAGGTGGTCAATGATGCCGCTGCCTCCAAGCCATCTAGATGGTAAAAAACCCAAGAGTAACAAGAAATCCTGTTGGTATAAATTAAATGCACACAAGAAAATATGACTATCCGCAAGCGCACAGATATAATACCGATGTAGCACTTCACCCGGAGGTTTTAAATATCGTATCCACAAGGAAACGTTTGAGTATAACTACGATCCAACCTAACCAGTAGATATCAATCCTAGCTAGAGATAAGAGGAGATCACTAAAACTACGTTTACTTCAAATCTCGATAAAAAGGTATTTTCTAATGTTCTAACACGGCCAGATAACTTGAATAGGGGTAGAAATCAGAGTTCTCCCCTACCAGCACCTATATATGGCTGCCAATCCTTATAACGGGTGATGGATTACAGAGGATTCAACGAAGCTATAAGTCACCTTCGCGAGCTACCATCTACCGGAAAGACAGGGGACATTCACAAGTAATCTAGATCTAAGCACCACGCTTACACATATATTACTACTTCAATCTACAAATGTCCTATAGACTAAAGTACTCAAAAAGAATTGTGAACTAGAAGAACAATATGAATACAAAGTTACTTACATAAGAAGACGATGATTGAAGAACCTCAGAACCAAGTCCCGGGCGAGGGGTCTTGATCCCAGAGAATACAGCCGAAGAGAAGCACCGACAGGCCGAAACTCCTCTAGAACTCTACTCTCAACTCCTCTCTCTAATTCTAGAACTAGATAGCTACTCTAAGAGGTAGATCCATTCAAGGGACCCCTCTCACGTTGATCCAACTGGAGATAATGAATTAGGGTTTCAGGGATGCCTCCGTCAGGGGGCCAGGGGTCCCTTTATATAGCCCGGTGGGATGCATACGAGCCGTTCGATCAAACCGACTTCACGTACGGTAGATATGAACCCTCAAAGGCGGTGGAGGAAGCTTCCAGAAGCTGAACCGAGGAGGATTTGGGGGGAGGCCGCCCGGCCCTAGGCCCTAGGCCGGCCGGCCCTCTACTGTGGGCTCTCGGGCCCATCTTTGTCGTGGTGTCTCCTTGTTCCATGTACAGCCCAATGGCGCATGTTTAAGCGTGAGATAATTCCGCTAATTTGCTTGATAATTACGTCCTTCTCCGCGGTTTTCTGGAACACTACCTGGAAAATATGAAATCACCAAAACTCGTGGAATTGTTAGCTAAAACCCCATATGTTCTATGTGTATTGATCATATCTCATGTTTATTTCACTATAAAAGTTGACGCTATCCACCGTCAACAATCCACAACAACAATGATCCTCTCATGCCACTAGATGCAAATTCTTAATGCAAATGCACTAGACCACTCCAAATATCACCAAATGTTGGCCTCAAATATGCTTATGTGAGTCAAGTGTGTTCTTGATCTCTAATGAGTGTAGTGACCGATAGGAATGGCTGAGCTAAATAGCTTGGCTCAACCCCTTATTTATAAGCCCAACTCAAGAACATATATTATTCATTTCTAGCTCACAAATTAAACGAACTCATTGGAATTCTTCGGCGGTCATTGGTTTCAAAACGCACCACCGAGAAGCTTTCACAACAACTAGTTACAACTGGTTTCAAAACTAAAAAATATCTATTAACAAAGCTTAAGCTTCAGTGCTCCTTAGTATCTGCCACACGCACTTTTCTGGTGCGAAGGTGTTGTTCTCTCAAGAAAAATTCAGCGAATATCCACCTCTTCGCCGGTGACACTGAAAGGAATTATGGATGGCTAGAGGGAGGGGGTCAATAGACTATTAAAATTCTCTACAATGACATCAACACTAGGCAAGTTGATTAATACAAAAAACAATCCTAATAGCCACTATATGCCTAGCTAGCCTATTCACTTCAATGCAAGCCTTCCTACACAATTATAGTAGCGGGTGTAACTAACACAACTATGTCACACAAGCTACTAGAGGCACCAACAATATTAGTGAGCTACGCAAGTAAAGTCACTAAACTACTCTACTCGATGCTTGCGCGTACCACTGTTGTATTTGGAGGGTGCTTATAGTTTTGTGAGACTACACCAACTGCGTATGTGTGGCCTTTACTATGTACTAGATCGGGAGCAAGGCCCATGACATTTTGGCTAAAAGCTTGTTAGTGAAGATGGTGAGGACGGGTCGGGAGAGGTCATCTCGGAGACCCCATGCATGGAGTTACCCGATTGAGAGCTTGGCTGTTGTGAGGACATCCTTTGCGAGGGCTCCAATGAGGACCATGGTAGAATGAGAAACTTCTCGATACCTCGGTAAAATACAAGTTATCAACAGGAGTTTGCAATCTCTATCCTTAAACTTGTATTTATATTGTGTACTTGAGTTGTGTGCTTTAACTTTCTAACTTAGTTCGATAGAGTAGTTGATATATTGAAGCACTGAAGTATACAACATAACTCATTTACATTAGAGATAGCAATATATCTAGTAAAATTTTAGTTACATAATCTAGATAGTTATTTATTACATAGGTTTTGACTAGGTAAAATTAATTAGTGGCCATAATTTTATAAGTAGTTTTTTTTCAGAAAACATAAAAATTATTAGCAATAATTGTTTTATACATATATATACATTAGTACATATGTTGCAATAATTGTTATATATATATGTTAGACAGAGTATATAGGGTTTTAAGCATGTACCAAAAGTATGTGCATGGAAAAGAAAAGGAGATGGTACACGAAGGGGGGAACGGAAAAAAAATTCTCTTTCTCTGCATTGTAATGCATTTAGTGCAGCACGGCTTGGTTGCCGGCAGTCCGATATTATGTCCGGTGATTTCCGGGTTCCGGTCGGACACGGCCCACACAAGGTAGCAAACACTAGCAAACTCCGCCTTTACCTCTCGCCTCCAGCCGCAGAATAATCTGGGAAAGAGAAATTTTTTAGAGAACAAGAAAACCCTACCGAGCCAAATCAGTCCACCACAATGGCGCCACCATCGCCGCCGCCTTCCGAGGCGACTACCTGCAAATTCGATCAATGCTTCTGCCAATGGCGTACGTTCTGCTCACCACGGATCCCGAGCGTCGCCCCCGGCAGGGACTACGAGAACATGCCCGCCGGCGCAGACGACCGCGCCTCGTGGTCGCTCCTCGTCGGCTACCTCTCGTTGATCTCCACGGGCGAAAGCTTGCTACGCCTGCACCGGTTCCGCGTCGCGCGCTCGGGTCGTGTCCTTGGCCGGAGCGGCGACGCCCTCGAGATCTTGGACGACGTCGTCGACTACGAAGCCAAGGACGACGCAGCGTCATACATCTCCGGTGTGACCGCGACGCCGAGCCCCGACGACGACGGTCGCTCGGTCTGCATCTTCTGTCGGGAGATACAGCCCGACGATCTCCACCACGTCGTGCCCTCTCGTCCCTTGCAGCTCAACCTGAACCTCGGCGCCGCCGCCGAAGACGACGACAGAGGAATCATCGTGTCCCCCCTCCCTGGCCTGCCGCCGGAACTGAAGCCGGGCATGCCGACCCGCCCAATCTCAGCTGCCGGCCATCTCTGGGCGCCGTACGTCACTCTCACCAAACACTATGATGGCATGTCCCGCATCGGGATGCTACGCCTTGACAAGGACGCCGGCCTGTGGGTGGAGGTTGCTGGCATGGACTTGCCGTCGCAGAAGGGTCGACAGCCTGTGGGCGGCCGCGTCCTCAAGGGGTATGCCGTGGTCGGCAGCACCATCCTGCTATCGCTGCTACCGTCGATGCAACCGCCTCACCTCTTCTTCGCCTTCGATTGCTCCACCAACACCTTGGCTGCCGTTGCTGACACCGGCGAGGAGGGCCGGAGCCGGAGCTCCCGTTACACCACTTACATCCCTATTCATGAGCGTGGTGTGTACGTGGAAGAAGATGACACCATCTACTTTCTCAGTGGCATTGGTGTCTATGCCTACAAGCTGTGCAAAGACCAGGATCAGTACTGGATGGCGCCGCCTACCATGGTTGATTGTCTTTTTCCGCCAATCAAGGGAGGCTATGGGTTTCTCACGCATCTGGGTGGCCGGATCATGTGTGCTGTCTGGATCGGCTCGTCCTTCCGCTGTAATTGCAATACATTGCACGCGGTGATCACCACTTTTGTAGTTCAAGGCAACAACAGGAGCAACCGTGAGATGTTTGTTCCGGAACATGTTAACATTCTGCATTCCACCTGCCGACAGTTAGACATGTCCCCAAGCAAGCCCAATGACCTTTCCGAGCTCTGCTTCCTGCAGTAAGTTAAATGCTATGAATTCCCAATTTGCTATCAATTCCCTTTTCCATCAAAAGTCACTTATTCTTATGATTCTTTTTCCCTTTTGAACGCCAACTAGGGAGTACGAGGAGTTTGATCCTGCGAGTGCAATCCCCTCCCAGAAAATGTTGAGACATCACAAAATTGTGCCTTCTGTGCTGACAGATACTTGTTGCAGGTATGAATTCTTGTATCTCCATGAAAGAATCTGTATTTGACTAAAATTTCTGCTGTGGTACATCACTGTTAAGGTTCCTTGGGATGTTGAAAAGATGCCAACTTTTGTGCTATGAAATTTGTCCAGGAGGATCTTGAATGGGATTGCATATACGGATTCTATTTTGCTTGATGACTCTGCTATCCAGATCAACAAAGCCCTATATATTATTTGCCAAGTTGCTTCTCGTTCAACTGTGTATAAGATCACTATATCGGATGGAAGATTCGATTGCCAAGGAAAGACTCTCACGCCGCATTGCACCATGGACACGATTATTCTAACCGATGATGATTATGAACTGATGAAGCATCCTTTATCATGGCATTTTGTTTCTGGCAGAAAATTCATATGGGCTGTCCCAAGCAAAGAAAATGAAATCTGTAGGTGCAGCTTGGATTCAGGAACCATCAGCTATTCTCGCACAGGAAAACCTGTTCATTTTGATTCGATATCTCATGTTCTCAATGTCGGTGGAAGGATCATTGCGATAACCGATTCTCTCGAGTATGTCTATATTTTGTCTAAGCCTCCTGAAATCAGATGGATGCATCACAGAACACATGGTTCTATCGATCTGAGAAGGAAGATTAACCTGTCTGGATATGTGGTCCTAAGTGAAGATTCCTTCATGGTTTCTGATGCTGACACAAGTAGCTGTTTCGTGCTTGATCTGTCAACTTATAGATGGGCCGCTGTCTTGACAAGCAACTATCATGTTGGACTTCTATCAGGGAGATCCTTATATGTAGAGGGTTTTATTTACACATGCGCAGATGGGAGATTTGCTGCTTATGAGATAACTGAACACGGAGATTCTTACTTCTCCCTCGGTGATGAGATTAGTCTGCCGTTTTCATGGCGTATATATTGGGAGAGTGATAGAACGTGCTTTGATTATGTTGGCAAAGACACAATCTCTGGCGCCATTATGTTTTGTGTGGTGCAAGGTGATTATTTCTAGCACCTTTTCATTTAGAGCTCTGAGTTTCTGCAACTGTTCATCTAATGTCATTGCCTTTTTTTTTTTTTTTTTTTTTTTTTTTAACTATGCTAGGTGGTGATTATGACCTTGGCCGTGGTTCTCCAGATAAGCATCCTATACGTATCACCACCGTTCAGGTTAAAACTGAACGAACATGTCACGGTAATTTGAAACCCTTGGTAGTTGGCCATGTGGATATTGGGACATGTTTCGTTGAGCAGATTTCAAAAATGATTTGGACCAGCTTCTGTTTCATACCCCCGGAGAAAAGGGACGCCCCAGGGAAGAAGAATCATCCAACCACATTTCTTCATGGGGAAGAAGGAAGTGACATCCATGAAAGTCGCCATGGCCGGTGCTTGCAGACGCACCCTCCTGCCAGAGATGGTAGTTTCAGAAGCGTGCACCAGCCCACGTTCAAGATCTTCTGCAAGGCCGACGAGGGGTGCTGCCTCGCCGTCCGTGATGGCACCCTTGTCCTTGCCCCCGCCGACTCCAGCGACGAGCACCAGCACTGGTTCAGGGACACACGCCTCAGCATAGCGATGAAGGATGAGGAGGGCAACCCTGTCTTCTCCCTCGTCAACAAAGCAACCAATCTTGCTATCAAGCACTCCCTCGGCATGAACCACCCGGTAACCTTCCCTATGCTCGTCCTGCTGTTGCTTTGACTATTGTCCATATATATGTAATGGTTCTTGGATCTTTGAGTTAATTGAGAATGCAGATTGTTGGAATGAAGTGTTTGGGGTCATTTGATTTCAGGTGAGGCTGGCCAAGTTCAACCCGGACAACTACGACGAGTCGTTGCTGTGGACGGAGAGCTGCGACTTGGGCAAGGACTTCGGCTACATTCGCATGATCCATGACATCAGCCTGGGCTTGGACGCCTTCCAAATGCCAGACACGGACAGCACCACTGTCTTCGTGCTCTCTAAGCGGGCCGAGAGCGAGACCCAGAGCTGGAAGATCCTCTACTGGGACAACGAAGCCAACGCGACCTGCGGCGGGCTCTATGCCATGCCCACCTGCCGCATCTACAGCAAGGCTGGCGAGGGCTTTAGCCTCGCCGTCCGCAGCGGCGCGGTCTGCCTCGTGCCCAGCGACCGTGCCGACAAGTACCAGCACTGGATCAAGGACACGAGGTACAAACACAGAATCAAGGACAACGAAGGCTATCCGGCGTTCGCTCTCGTCAACAGATTCAGCGGCGAGGCCATCAAGTTCTCCGATACCACACCAAGACGTAACTATGCGCTCTCATCATCAGAAGAGCAACCTGCGGTAAGCAACTATGCACCTTGTCAGATCTTTATTTGATACAAATACTATTGGGATGATTAATTGGACACTGATCAATGTTTTCTTTTCTTTTTGCTTGCTTTTGTTCCAATGTGAAGCTCGTGCCGTACAATCCGAACTACGTGGACAAGTCGGTGTTGTGGACGGAGAGCTGTGATGTAGGGCATGGCTTCCGGTGCATCCGCCCGTTGGACAGCATCAACCTCAACTTGCATGTCTTCCTGGGTGACAAGGACCATGGCACCAATGTTGTTCTCAGGTTGTGTTCCGAGGGCGACAACCAGTGCTGGAAGATTGATTACTGGTGTAGTAGTACTCCCTCCATTCCAGATTACAAGTCATTCCAAGAATCTTGGAGAGACAAACTTTTTAAAATTTGACTAAAATTATGAAAAAACATAAAGATCTATGACATCAAATAGATATACCGTAGAAATATAACTAATAAAAAAAATCTAAAGATACTTAGCTAGGGTCATAAATATTATTATTTTATTAAATATATTTAGTTGTTAAACTTGAAAAACTTCTCTCCAAGATTTTAAGAATATCTTATAATTTAGGATGAAAGGAGTAAGTCTCACGATCCAGCAGTCTAGCACAAACTTTTTTCCCCCCAAAAGATCCAATTACTCGGCTTTCGTTGATAAGTGGAGGGGAAAACATTCAGTCAAAAAAAAAAAAAAAAAAAACATTACATATGCATTGCGCAAGAAATGCAGAGAATTTTTGCAGGTCGACCCTGGTTTGTCTAGGAGAGAGGTTAATTTGCTTAGTTTTTGGATTCACTACGCTAAAAAGGCTCGGTCTAGGAGAAGACCGTGGCTTTTCCTACAGCTCCTCCACTGAAGACGTGCTCCAGATCTTTGTTCTCTGCAAAACACCATGGTCGTCGCGTAAGTCACCGAAAATCTGCTGCTCAGCTCTTTGAACCGTGCCAAAAACTCTGTTGTTTCTCTCTTGCCAGACTGATCGACCAGACCATGAGAAGGCAAGTGATCTCGTACGTTCTTGGTTTTATTTTGAGATGGAGGCTCCAGTGATGCGAGGTCACTGAACCATGGTGTTAGTCCATTCCATGCCTGTGTCAGCTGCTGGGCCTCAAGCCGCTCTACCTGTCCATGAAGCTAAGCTGTCAGTTGTTTCTAATAAGTTCCGATGACATAGCTGTCAGAACTCAGTAGTAGTTATTCATCCATCCTCTGAACTGTATCCTTGCCGCTGTCCAAATTCTCAAGAATCTTAACTCTAGCAGCTCAGTTGCTACAGGGTGTTTTCTAGAATCTTTATTCTCGTCCTGTAGAAAATTTTGACATCTTACAATCAACACGATAAACTGATGGGCAGTGGGAATCGATATCTACTAGAAATGCTCGCGGCCTTGCCGCGTATGGCCAGTGTGTGTGGAGAAAGGGCTGCTTGCAGTGTTGGTTGGTCTTTTTTTTTCCCCGTAGCCTTTTACCGAGTGTAGTAGGATATGTATTTATCTATTGCAAAAACATGTTTGTTCTGTAATTTATAATTAAAATTCCCAGTAAGATCAAATTATCCCCAAGTGAGAGCATTTAATAAAGATAAAGCATCATGTTGTGTTGAGAGCAATGTTTTCAAGACGGCTGATCGAGCCTGGTCGCTTGGGGACCGTCCAGGATGATTAGTCGTCGTCCAGGACGATTAATTGACCCTGGACGAGTCCCCTGGTCGTCCTACATATGGGGACTGATATACACCACACACACACACACACACACACACACACACACACACACACACACTAGTTTTGCTAGGGCTTTCTCAACAAGAGATGCAATATCTGGAGCATTTGAGGATGCTGAACAAGCAACAGCTGAGCCTGATGCAACTGAGGAGGCTGGAGTAGAACCAACTTCTCCTTGAACGGCCTCAGGCATGTACACTTCCACTGCACGCTCCCACTGTCGATCCAGATCTACACAAGTACACAGAGAAACAGAGCATCAAGTTTCAAGCACATGTAGAGCATCAAGCTTAAACGAGGAGGTGATGATGACTGATGACTGACCTGAGGAGGACGAGCTCATCTTCGTCGTGCAGTCCTCCTCCTTTGCACAGTTGGACCTATGCACCTGCTGGATCTGCAGGCCTGCACGCCTGCAACAGCAGCCGCAAGGAAGAGAAGGAGGGCAGCTGGGAGGGAGGGAGGAGCAGCTGGGAACCGGAAGGGAGGAGAGGAGAGGAGAGAGGAGAGGAGGGCAGCAATGGAGGCGGCTGGCGGCTGCTGCTGGAGGACGGGAGGGGTGAGAGGAGTGAGTGTGTTGTTGACTTCTGAGTGAGTGATATGCTGAGGGAGTGAGGGGTACATGGGAAAGAAGAGAATCCCTAATGGGCTTGGGCCAAAATATAAGATAGCTAGCTAGGCCCAACTCAGAGATGCAGCCCACTCTCTGGCTAGACGCCCACATAGCCTGAACGACCGATTAATCGCGACTGGACAACGACTAATCGGACGACCAGTTTTCTGGACGGTCTGGCCAAGTCGGAGTGCCTGGTCGAGTAGCTTCAACCGTCCAGGACGATTAGTCGCGATTAATCGCGATTAATCGGACGTCCTGAAAACATTGGTTGAGAGAGCTGCTCCGCCGAGCAGTAGTTCCTCTTATTAAATCTCATTCATCCAGCAAGCATCAGCAACAGATCGTGCTCTTCTATCTAGCCCAAGGAGTAGCAGCAAGAAACTCCTTTCCTCATCTTTATGCTGCCTTCTTTCTTCAGTAACGCTGAGCAGTACTGCTATACAAAGGCAGTAAGGGCTCCGATAGACTAACAAGTATCATTGGAGATTGGTAATATTCAGCCTTAACAGACATTCTCAACAGAGCATACTGCTTCAACCTTGGCACTACAGAAAGTAATATAGCATGCTTTAGAAGATGCAGTTAACATAATCTTCACTCAAACTTAACTTCTGGCATCTTCACCCTGATAGTAGTCGATTAAGCTAACAGAAACAGTTTAATGTAACAATTGACGTAGAAAACAATAGACTGGTAACAGGTATTCGGCCAGGCTTTGTGTTAAGCAGGAGGGTAGAGCTTTTACCATACATAGAGCGGTAGTCTGCAACTGTGCATTGGAAAGCCTGACTGGGAAACAATGAAAGTGTAATAAATTTCAACAGTTCAACAACCTTTTTGAGCAACAAAGTGATCATTCATCGTTAGTTTCCAGAACTGCTATGAACTCAGAATTTTCGATAAAATATATATCAGCACAATACTTCAGATTTACATAGAATCAAAATAGGGGTTAATGGATGTCATTAGTCTACAAAAACATACTTGGAAAGGAGGTTTCCCCTGCTTTTGTATTTGAAAAAGCAACCAGAGTTTTTCTGAGGTACAGTGAAAGGTGGAACACTGAACTGTTATAATATGGGAAAGAGAAAGAGATATATGTGCAGGTACAGATTGACAGATGAGCTGAAAATTAAAGAAATGAGTCAAGCTTGTGGAATGAGAAAACTAAGATGGACAGCTGCTATAGGTGTGGCCAAACATGAAGAAGCCATCTCAAATATGTGAATGCAGATATTGTCCTCAATGTCCTGAAGATTAGTTTAACTTAAAAAGGACCATACTGAGTTTTTTTTTTTTCGCAAACGTGTCCTTGTGAAACGTAGAACCATACTGAGCTATACATTAAGAACTACGATTGCCATGGCCAACCTGGTATATCCATCTCCAAAGTCATTCACATTGAGCTCTCTTTGACCAGGCTCTATTTGGTTGAACAGGGAAATGCCCAACGAAAGCAACTAATAGTTGGGAATCTTGCCTCTTATTGAGCATTTTAGCAAAGTATTGATTAGAGAAATTTCATTTTAATAGGTTTCTTCCTTGGATGTAATTTTCAGCACCTAAGGTATAGTTGCTTGTCCATATAGTAATGCTAGTTTTTCGATGCAGTAATCCTCGCCTTCTTCCATCTCTGCATATAGTAATTCGTAAATAACTTTTTCAGTTAGATCAAACCACAGTTGTTAGAAGAATCCTATACAACAGTAGGCTACTCAATAATTATGCAAAGCAATAAGAAAAAGCACGGAAATGACATGTGAAGTCTTTTTTGTTGAGCATTCCATGTACTCATGTGGACTAATTGCCATTGAATGGCATAAACATCTGATATGAATTATCATTGCCAGTCCTCAAATTAAAACTTCTCTGCTCATGTTACCAAAGTGGCCTAGGCATTGTGTCGAACACATGGCATGCAGGGTAGATGTAGAAGACGTGAAAAAGAACATGTTACCAGGGAAGGGATTTGAGCAGGTAGACGAAGAAGACTTGAGCAGCTGGCCTGCTAGTGCACCATGAGTCCATGACGAACAGCTCATCGTTGAGACTTCCATTTGGGGACCACAATCCCCCATCCCGTTGCAGCAGCTAGCACCGCACGGACCGCTTTGGCTGGCCCGCGTGGACGCTGTGAAGCACGCGGACTCCGCCCCGTGCGACGCCGGCGGCCAGGCAGCCCAGGCGGGTAGCAGTGGGGCGAGGTGGCACCGGACCCCTTCATGGCGGGGCAGACCCACCCCCAACGTGGCGGCGCGGCTAGCTCCCCGATACGAGTCGAGCGAGAAGAAGAGCTGCTGGAAGAGCGAGCGCGCGAGGTAGGTTCCGCCGGCGCTGGGCGCGGGCATTTGGTCGCACGGCTACGGGAGGTGTGCCTGCGGATGCGCCGGCCACCGGAGCGATGGCGAGAGGCGACGGTAGCCGCACGCGAACACGGAGGCCAGTGGAGCGGGCTCACGCCCGAACCGTTCTGCAATCGGACGGACAGTATTGTTTCAATGCCTGATCGGACGGCCAGAGGACTAACGGGCGACGTGGCCCTATCCGTTAGCCCGTTTTTGGTGCATGAATCGTAGATAGAGATAGTATGTTTTCTTTCACAAAGAAATAGGATTATATTGTCTTATAATTGTTTTTTTCTTTTCCTTTTCTTTTCTTCTTTTTTTTTTTTTTTTGCAGAGATGTGCATTGCTAAGTAGCCCCTTGATGTCTACTAAGCCCACAAGCCGTGGGCAGTAATGTTGTTTGGCCCTTCGTTATTGACTTTTGATTGTAAATAAGCCCAAAAAAAAAAAAAATGAAAAAAAAAGAAGAAAAACTAGAAACCGCAAAATTTGGCGTCGCCCGGACTCGAACCGGAGACCTTCAGTGTGTTAGACTGACGTGATAACCAACTACACCACGACACCATGTTTCGTCTGTCATTATTTATTGCCTTATTTCACACTATGATTTCGTAACCAAGTAACATCCGGAGTGATAGATGGAGGTTAAACGTTATAGACAACCTATGTCTGATTAAATTTTGTTTATTCATATTTAATTTTTTTTAGTATTTTATATTTTCTATATCATATAATAAATGTTTATTTGGTTGTTATTAATGATGATATTGTCGTGTATGCTATTATCGGCGACTGAGTAAATCTACGCATGAGTCATCGTTATCGTGCATGGTTACAGAGTAACCAACAGCTTCAACTTCCTATGACAACTTGCAGACGGCACAACTAAGATGTGAGACCAACAGCCCCAAAGCAGGAGGCCGTAGCGGGAATGACCCGTCCTATCGAAATTGTAGTTCTCCTTCTAGCTACCAGCAACCCTGTCAAAAATATCAGCACTCGATTATAATAAGGAGGTACCAAAACAGAATCAAGGACAGGGCTATATCCAGTATTCGCTCTCATCAACAGGTTCAACGGCGAGGCCACCAAGTGCTCCGAATAAAAACCAACTGGATTAGCTGATAAGTTGGCAAATAGAGCTGTATTTTTTGACAAAGAATTGAGATGTATTTAGGGGCGGGAGGGGGGTGTTTGGATAAGAGTGCTAATAATTAGCCCTAGCTCCTACAATATATAGTCTCCAAAGAAGGCCGATCAAGTGGCTTTTTCAAATGAAAAAAAAAAAGATATATAGAAGGCCATGTATGCCAATTAAGCTGCGGCGTGAATATGTTCGGTTGGCTAAGCCATGACCTAGGTGGTGCGATACCAGTGAAGTTTTGTAACTCCAATTAACTAAGGTTAGTCACAACTCAGAAACTATGAGATTTCTTCTATACCTACCAAGCGACAAAGAAACTACACAAATCATATTCCCAAACCTAATGAATGGTTTTTCAAAATAGAATATTATCCATCAGCTATCTTCTCTCTCCTACTATCCACTTATCACATATCTACCAATCATTTCTTGTATAAGAATCATTTATCTCTTTTTCTTAATTTTAATGCCATATCACCATTTTGCTTAATTACATCCAAATTAATATAAATATATAAAGAATCTTAGTTTCCGGTTGTAACTACTACAGAGATGATGGACGACAGTGAAAGTGAGAAGGATTAAAGTGTACTACTACAAAAATAATTTTGCGAGACACTGTCCAAAAATTAATGAAGGAGGTTACAAAATGCAACTGTCTCCTAAATACCTGAGAATTTTCAGAGATGGTTATTTTATTTAAAGAGGTGGCCACGATTGTCTGTCTCGCAAAATGGATTTATGGAGGCAGACAGTTTTTTCTACACCGGTGGTCAGATTTTGCTTGACCTTTAAACTTGATTTACAAAGGTAAATCTCTTAAGTTCATCTTTGAAATGGAGGCCATTTTCAGAGACAGACCTCTACATCGGTATCGGAAAAAAATAACCCGAGGTCCAAAAGAAGCCTGCTAGCTACCTAAGTACATATAGCGCACTTAGGGTTTGTACAACCTTGGCCTCTCAAGGCGTCTCGTAGCCTCGTCTCTCTCCCTCTCTCTGCACATGCGCGGGGGAGCACGCGGCGAAGCATGCGCAGCGAAGCTCCTTCCCGGGGCGGCGTGTTCCTTCCGTCCCCGATGGCGGCCGGAGAGGACGTGGCCCGGCAACATGCAAGAGGCCCAGAGCCCTCTCTGGCGGTGGAGTAACTCGTGTCGACGATCTCATGTGACAGTGGCACTTTCGTATGCGCCACGCCGAGCAATGGCGGCGGCGGAGGAGCTCACGTGGGCCATCGCCGATCGGACAGCCAGCGGATCTCGCATGGGCCACGCCCGCCCTCAAGCAGCATCGATGCCATTCATCTCGTGGCGGGCCGGCGCCGAGCAACGGCGGGCGGAGCTCACACACGCACCGCAGCCAACCGAGTGGTGGTGAGCTCCATGGCGAGGAGTTCGTCCCTAATCTAGTGCCGGGGTTGTGCATCTGGACAGGTGGGCTAGGAGTGGGCTCGTCGACAGACCTGGAATTGGGCTCCCCCATGGGCTTCAGCTTTTTATTATTTTTTTTTTTTGGACAGGCATTGTGGCCACCTCTAAAAAAATATAACCACTAATGCAAGCAGCCATTGTGGTATGGCTGCCTCAGAAAAATAACATTAACATAGGCCTGGTCTGGCGCCTCTAGAAACCAGATCTGACTAACTGCAAAAAAATTTCTATAGTAGTGGTACATAATTGACAGAAGAAAATCGGTGAAAGTAAGAGACGATGGACTAAGAGATGGATGAATAAATTTTGTTTGAGATTGTGGCTACGATGGAGTTACAACGACACCATAGCACTTCACATCAGTTGCCGCTACTTACCATAAATAGTTGGCTGCAGCGGGTTAAAGATCTAGATGTTAGTGATAAAATCATAAACCATAGAAAATTATTTCAATTGCGAATGCGGTGGTACGGCAGTATTCTCATATAACAAATTTTTATTCCATCTCATGGTAATTATTCGTGAAGAACACGACGTTTGAACATTTGAAATAGTAGTAGACGAGGTTGGTGTTATGGAGTGTATATTATGGGGCTCGAGTAATAGTTGGTACACGTTAACAAACTAACCTACCTATCTTATCTCTGCAAAATTTATCTCAATGACCTAATCAACAATCCAGTCGCATTGAGAAGATTTAGAAAGCACTGAAACTGGATGAACCAATAATATTTACTACATCCATGGAAAATTACAGATCGAGGTCGATTTTATTCCAATGCAATCCAATCTAGAAGGATATAAACCTATTTATTACTGCTGTAGGTGATTTAAGGAAACACAGCTGCATTTTATAGCAAGACTAATATCTGGTAGTATTGAGATTTGACAGCAAATAGACCTTTCCTTCAAAAAGGATCCGAGCTCCATGTTGGAGTTCATATATGTATCCCTCCGTACGTGTATGGTTTGCGAAAACAGCCATAGAAGTCGCAGTTCATATCGACAACCCAAGCCAACAAGGCGATGGGAACCATCTCCCTCCAACTCGTCCTCCTAGTCGTCGCTACAGCCGCCGTCGCTACACACAGCTCATCAATGTCTCCGGCGGCGCCCGCGCAGTCGCCGGCATCCTCTTCGGCGACCAGCTTCCTCAGGGCATCCTGCGCCGCCACCGATGTTCCGGACGCCTGCTACAATCTCCTCCTCCCGTACGCGGACACCTTCCACGGCAACCTCGCAAGGGTCGCCCGCGCTGCCGCCGCCTTTGCGGGCGCTCGACAGCAGGATCTTGCGGATGACCTCGCCCGTCTGAAGCTCCGGGGAACTGGCGCTGGGAGGCTTGCGGATATGACGCTAGCCGACTGCTCCGACGAAGTGTCCGGAAACACCGTGTTCGCCAATGAGACGCTGGGCCACATTGACAACCTCGTTGCGCACGTCGGAAGCGAGAAAGATTTTGATTCCCAGCGGATGACAGCTCAGGGATTGCTTGGATCTGCGGCCTCGGGCATGATGCAGTGCGTAGACTGGTTTCATGATGCTGGTGAAGCCGCCGTCACGTCGCCGGTGGGGAAGGAGGTGATCGATGGGTGCACCACTGTGTCTTCTTACATGAATATCGCCCTCATGCTTGTAAATGCCATAAAGTTCTAGGCCTTGTATGGCACTATATGTCAATTTGCCGTGGGTTGCTTCGTGATCATCGAGAAAGTTTTCGGTAATAGAAAGAATGTGAATGCTGAAGTGAGGCAAATTCCTTTATATTCTTGATAATTACTCTAGCAATTTCTTTGTTTGTTAAAAGATCTGTCACACCCCCAAAATCTTCACTTTTGGGATGTGACTATAGAGAACATCAATAGGCTGTTTGGTTTGAGGAATGAGGTGCTCCATTATCTTCCCACTCCTCACTTTTTTATTTGATTTGTGGAATGGAATGAGTTGATCCATCATCACATCATTCCTCACAAGCTAACAATTAGTATATGCATGGAGAATGAATTGATTCTACCAAAATTTATGAGATAAACTTATGATGCATCACCTACTGAAGCATGATTTGGTTCCACAAATAAACCAAACACACAAATAAACCAAACACACTGTAAATAAAGTATGTAATTTAATATATTTTTCTTAAAATTTTAAGTTTGATTTAGTTTCTTGAGAATTGAAAGAGTAAAAATATGGTTTATAAATTTTTCACAAGTTAATGAAATATATGTTTTCTCCTACTCATGCTTCTGTATTAATTAATTGTATGGAAAATGTGTTTCTAAAATTCGGTTGGGCCACAAATAGATTATGTGGCTTTCAAAAGTAAAGCTTCAAATTTATGTCTCCAAACTATAAAAGCAAGTTCAAATTGAGTTTGTAATGTCATTTGGTTTTAAATATGTTTATTTAGAATGTGACAAAAAAATGGTTAAAAAATAGTTTTTTCCTGCTTTCAGGATTATATTGATTGATGGACCAAGGAATGGAGGAATAAATATCATTGTTTTACATATCAGGCTTGTCGAGGGTTAAAACCACGGTCCTCTAAGGGCCCGGTTAAAACGGCTCTTAAAAAGCAAAATTGCCAGGCCAGTATCGGCGCAATTGCAACCCGGCCCACGAGAGCCTCGGGCCAAAAATGCGTTCGGCCCAAAGAACGACTAATTGGCCACATGACCAAGGCCTTCCAGGGCCCACGGAATGAAGCCGCCGCTCGGAGTTCGACCCTCCAGGCAACCTCCGATTCGTCTGATCCCCACCCGCCAAGGGGGGTCGGAGATCGATCCCGCCCTGTGAACAAAGGCCAGGGCGTACCGTGCGGAACCGTTGTACGCGGCGTAGCGCATTTATGGAATCTGCACGGTCCCGTAGCTGCACGGGGGCGCATCGTCACCCCCGCATCTGAACAGTGGGGAAACGGGACCCCCCAAGTAACCCGTGGGTCTTGCGTTGCACCCACGCTTCTACTCTGACATATACGGCGCTGGCTCCCCTGTACCATGCTGGTACGGGAGGCAGCCCCGTGTACGCATCCCCGCCGGGGACGCTGAGCTTCGTACCTCCCCACGGACGGTCGCCCTGATGGAGCAGGGAGCGGGGAAGGAAACATCGCTCGTACTAACACCGTGACAGGAGTGCCCTGGCGGCGGCGGCCGCGACCACTTTCTACGGGGGAGGGACCGGGCACGTGAGGGATCAACTGCTTTACTGTCCGGCCTCGTCACGGCCGGCGTTCTCGCAACGAAACTTTGACCCACTGCGTTCATCGTCAAATATGCTATCCCGGTGTACTCGGGTATAGCCCCAGTACATCTGAGGGGCTACGACGCCAAGGAGGAGACTCACGGAGGGAACGGCGACATCAACCACAGTGCCTTCGACACCTGTCCGAATGGTTAAGTCCTTACTCACCACGCTTCCTCGATTCCCACACGGGCTTGCCCTCCATTGTGAGCCTCTCTTTGAACTATAAAAGGGAGGACTTGGGCAACTTAGCACGTGTGCGACTATCGCCCCAGTCTTTCTTCACATACGAAACAAACCCACCTCGAACCAAAATTCACACAGAGACTTGGGAGACTCCCTCTCTCGACCCTTCTTGTACTGCCCCATACAAGCTCCTAAGTAACACGACCTCGCTCACACTGGACGTAGGGTGATTTGCCCGAACCAGTATACATCATTGTGTCCACTAGGGAAACCATCCGGAGGATAAGTGCGCTCTCTTTTCGATTACTCATTGGTGTTCATTCTTGACACCGACAGTTGGCGCGCCAGGTCGGAGGGCAAGCGCACTTCTAAGACTCCAACAAACTTCTGGATGGCCATGCATCGCTTTAGCCTCACTCCGGGCACCCAAATCCGCTTTGGGGACCTGGACTTCATCCTCAGGGAGGACGGCGTGACCTGGTTGGCTCCCGAGCCACCGGTTGACCTCCCTGACCCCGACGACGTTGCCCCTGCTCCCGCAGAGGAGCCGCGGGCAAATGTCACGAGCTGTGGTCCCTTCCGCGGCTCTATTGACGACCTTGTCGCGGCCATGGACGACGTGAGCCTCCGGTCTCCTGCATCTCCACGCGACGCGAGGCCCGTCCGACCGTGGGCACCGACTCCCACGTCGCCACGGATCGCTAGCCGTGTGTCGACAGCACCGGAGCGGGGCCATCAAGCCCCGGACATACGAGAACTGACGGAGCTAGATTGACGGCTCTTACCCTACTTGGGACCATATCCCTCCGCCGACGAGATCTTCGCACTCTCGTATCGGTACGAGGCCATCATGGTTAGCCTCGCCGGGGGCGATCCTATTCCCCGAACGATCCTCATTCAGGAGGCGTCTAAGCCGGCCCCGTTCGGGTACCACAACGCCGTGGCAACCATGGCGCACCTCATCATGAGGGGGATCGCGCCCACTCTCGAGGACGTCGAACTTCGTGGCTGCGGGGCTGGGCCTCTCGTTGAGCCTATCTTCATGCTGGACTCCGACGGCTACTCCGGCACCGACAACGACGACGGCGGCGACTTTGACCCATTTTGGGAATGTTTCATGGTGGAAACTCCCGAGGGCCGAGTCGATGACGTCGCGCCGGAGGACGAGGGCATGCTCAACCCCGCACTAGAACGAACACCCTCACCGCGGTGATCACTAACTCCTCCGACCTCGCGCTCCGACAGCTCAGAGGAACAGCGGGAGCAGGTTCGCCGTGCCGAGCTCGACGACGAGCGGACGCAAGGCCAAGTGGGATCGAGAACATCTCGGAAGGGAAGACCCTTCACCTTACCACCGCCTGGCGAGCACGTGGCATGGCTCGCGATGTCCATCGGGCGGATTCTAGAGGGCGACGACGGCCCTCCACTCTTCGCACGCGCGCGAGCGAGCGTCGCGGCGGCGGCGGCTTTGCTTCAGCCCGGCTTCCCCCCTCAACGACCCCCCGCCGAATGGTGGACTCAAAGAAGAGATACGGCCATTTCTTTGGATCGGCGGCCGCCTGGCAGGCCGAGAGTTCGCGATCGCGACGTCACAATGCGTCTCCGAGCCGTCGCACGCTCGGCGGTCGCGAGACCGAGAACCATCGGTGCACCAACCTGTCCGTGCGCCCGCCGAAAGCCTCGCCACCCATGCAGGAATGTGTCGGGCCTATTCGAGACGCCCGCGTTATCCTCAACACCCGGGCTAGGGAGTATAGCCCCCGTCGAGGGAGGACGTTTCGACCCGAGGGAAGATAGGGCGAAGCCCTCCCCCCCCCGGCCCGCCGGCGTTCGGGCGACATATTCTCCCCGCTCGCCCTACCCACGGCGCTTCCATGCGCCGACCACCATCGCCAAGTACTCGGGGGAGACGAACCCCGGCACTGGTTAGAGGACTACCGCCTCACATGCAAGGCGGGAGGGGCCGACCACGAATACTTCATCATCCACAACCTCCCGCTGTACCTAGGCGATTCCGCGTGGACTTGGCTAGAGCACCTCCCCGAGGGGTGTATTAACAAATGGGGAGACCTCGTCGACATCTTTGTCGGCAATTTTCGAGGCACGCGTCTTTGGCGCCCAGAAACCCATGGGACTTGCGGAGCTGTCAACAGAAGCCGAACGAGTCCCTGCGCGACTACATCAAGCGCTTCTCCAAGCAATGCACGAGCCTCTCCCACGTTACTGACGCAGACGTGATCGGAGCCTTCATCTCTCGGCACATCTTGTAAGACCCCGGTGCACGAAGCCGGGGCGGCGACCCCCTCGTACTACCAAGGAACTCCTCGATGTGGCCACGAGCTTTGCGTCGGGGAGAAGACGCGGTGGGCGCCATCTTCAATTCTCGTGGCAAGGCCAAGCGAGAAGAGGACATCGACAACGATCCCTCCGACCGCAAGGGGCCAGAAAAAGAAGAAGGGCCGCAAGGGGCGACGCGGAAACGACGGCGAGTTGGTTGCCGCCGCCGATGCTAAGAGCAAGAAGAAGGCCCCCGCTAAGCCGCCTACCGATTATTTTGAGAAGAAGCTCGATGAACCATGCCCGCATCATGAGGGCACGGTTAACCACACTCTCCGGGAGTGTCGTCTCATCCCCAAGTTTTTCTGGGGCGCAGAAGGGCAAGGTGGAGGCTAAGCGGAAGACCAACTCGCCTCCCCAAGGTGACGGCCGGGGGGAAGGACGGGTCGGGGGTTCCCTCACGTCACCGATTGCCTCATGATCTTTGGGGGGCCGGACTACTACGCATGGTCTGCCAGGTCGAGCCGATCGTTCCGGCTCCCTCCAAGTGGGCCAAGCACCCCATCACTTTTGACCAATCCGACCATCCGGATTATGTGCCGAATCCGAGACGATACCCCCTCGTTGTTGATCCCATCATCGGCACCAAAACGGCTCACCAAGGTGTTGATGGACGGGGAGTGGCCTCAACATCATCTACCAGACACCTTTGACGCCATGGGGGTCGGCGGGGTGAGGATTCGTCCCGGAGGGGCCCATTCCATGGTGTTGTCCCCGGCCAACATCTTTGTACCCGTTAGGCGATTGATCTGCCGGTCACTTTCGGGATTCACTAATTTACGAAAGGAGACATTGACTTTTCAGGTGGTGAACTTCCCCGGCTCTTACCATGCAGTGTTGGGCTGGCCGTGTTACGCCAAGTTCATGGCCGTCCCGAACTACACCTACCTCAAGCTTAAGATGCCGGGCCCCCGCGGTGTCATCACTGTGCACTCGTCCGTTCAGCACGCGTACCTGTGTGACATCGAGCAGTGCGATGTCGCTGAATCAGTGCTGAATTCCCATGAGTTGTACGTCATCAACTCCCTTACCAATAACCCTGGATGAAAAACTCGAAGCTCGTTAGCTCGCTCGGCTCGCGGCCAGCTCGGCTCGGCTCTGCTCGGCTCGTTATCCTAACGAGCCGAGCCGAGCCAAGGTTTTAGCTCGTTAGGATAACGAGCCGAGTCGAGCTAGCTCGCGAGCTGCTCGCGAGCCTAACGAGCTGTGCATCGATGAATTAACGAGCCTAACGAGCTGCTCACGAGCCCTTGCGAGCCTAACGAGCCGTGCATGGATGAATTAATGAGCCTAACAAGCTGCTCGCGAGCCTAACAAGCCAAACGAGCTGTGCATGGATGAATTAACGAGCCTAACGAGCTGCTCACGAGCCTAACGAGCCGAGCTGAATGTAAGATATTCTGTATTTTATTTTCTATGTCCCTGGCTCACGAGCCAAACGAGCCGAGCCGAGCTTTTGGGCGAGCCGAGCCGAGCCAGTTTTTCAGCTCGTTAGTTATAACGAGCCAGCTCGAGCTAGCTCGTTATCCTAACGAGCCTTACCGAGCCGAGCCGAGCCGAGCCGAGCCCATTTCGATATCCGGGCTTGCTTACCAACACCGACCAAGACATGCCTGATGTCCCGAAGACAAAAGCGCGTCCTTCACGCCCGACAAGGGACACCAAGCTAGTGTCCCTCGACCCTGGCTGCTCCGACAGCATGGCGGTGCGCATCGGCACCACCCTCGACCCCAAATAGGAGGACGCGCTCGTCGACTTCCTCCGCGCGAATCGTGACATTTTTGCGTCGAGGCCTTCAGATATGCCTGGCATACCGAGGGATGTCGCGGAGTACGCCTTGTGGATCAGGTCCGACTCCAAGCCGGTGAGGCAGCGTCTTCGACGTTTCGATGAGGTAAAGCGCAGGGTCATCGGTGAGGAGGTAAAGAAGCTCTTAACGGCCGGATTCATCAAGGAAGTGTATCACCCCGAATGGTTAGCCAATCTGTCATTGTACAAAAGAAAGGCGAAAAATAGAGATGTGTGTTGACTACACTGGTCTCAATAAAGCGTGTCCTAAGGATCCGTTCCCTTTCCCACGCATAGATCAAGTTGTGGACTCCACTTCAGGGTGCGAAATCTTATGCTTCCTTGACGCCTATTCTAGTTATCACCAGATCAAAATGCGTGAATCCGATTAACACGCTACTTCGTTCATTACCCCATTCCGTTCGTACTATTACGTAACCATGCCTTTCGGGCTTAAGAACGCGGGTGCCACCTTCCAGCGCTGCATGGTAAAGGTTTTCGGCGAGCTCATCGGAGAGATTGTCAAAGTATATGTGGACGACATCGTTGTCAAGTCCAAACAGACCGGTGACCTCGTAGTCGATCTGGAGGCTGGCCTTTGCCGGCTCAAAGCAAAAGCACATCAAGCTCAACCCTGAAAAATGTGTTTTCGAGGTCCCTAGAGGGATGTTCTTTGGGGTTCATCATTTCTAGCGCGGCATCAAAGCCAACCCCGACAAAATCAAGACTATCAACGAGATGAAGCCTATTCAGGACCTCAAGGGGTTGCGGCATATCACGGGGTGCCTCGCCGCTCGATCGGTTTATATCACGCCTAGGTGAACGGGGTCTGCCCCTGTACCGGCTCCTCAAGAAAGCTGAGCAGTTCACGTGGACTGGTGAGGCTCAAGAGGCGTTAGATAAGCTCAAGGAACTGTTAACCCGTCCGCCCGATTCTTACTCCGCCCGAAGAAGGAGGAACCCTTGCTCCTCTACATTGCCGCGACCACTCGGGTGGTTAGCACTTTGCATCCGTCGTAGAGCGGAGCGAGGAGGGGCGCACTCTGAAAGTGCAACGCCTTATCTATTTTATTAGCAAAGTTTTGTCGACACCAAGACACGCTATCCGCAAATCCGGAAGTTGGCATATGCCCTCCTTATCACGAAGAGGAAGCTTAAGCACTACTTGAGGCACACCCGTCACGGTGGTCTCATCTTTTCCCACAGGGGAGGTAATTTAGAATCACGAAGCCACGGGTCGGATAGCTAAGTGGGCGCTCGAGTGATGGGTTCTGACATAACCTCTACAGCGGCTCGCCGCGGCAATCAAGTCGCAAGTTACGGCCAATTTCATTGCGGAATGGACCCAAGTCCAACTACCTCCGGCTCCCATCCAACACGAATGTTGGAAACTTTTCTTCGACGGCTCGTTAATGAAAAAGCGGGGGGGGCGGGCTGGTCTTCATCTCCCCCTCTCGGGGTCAAGATGAAGTATGCCCTTCGACTCCATTTTAAAGCTTCCAACAACATCACGGAGTACGAGGCCTTGGTAAGTGGTTTGCGCATAGCCAAAGAACTCGGCATAAAACGCCTTGAGATCCGCGGTGACTCGCGGCTTGTCGTCGACCAGGTCATGAAGGAGTCGAGCTGTCATGACCCGAAGATGACGGCATACTGCCAGGAGGTGCGCAAGCTTGAGGAATGCTTCGATGGACTCGAGCTCTGTCATGTCCTTCGACGGGACAACGAGGAAGCGGATGCTCTGGCTAAGATGGCCTCAAACCGAGCCCATCCCTAGCGGGATATTCGCCGGGGATCTCGCCCGACCATCGGTGAAATACGGCAAAAAAAAGAATCGACCTCTCCTTCTCCGACCACGAGGCGGCTCGGCCGACCCCCCGAAGGCGACCCGCCTCCTCCGACCTAGGAGCGATTCGTCCGACCCGGGGGGCGACGCCTCCTCGAACCAACTGTCTTCGTAGTGACCTTGTGGATGAGGAAGCGATCCCGATCTAGGGCCTAAAAATGATTGGAGAAAGCCGTACCTCGGCGCCTCATCCGCGAGATCTTGCCCTCTTGGCGGGGGGGCCGAGGCACGACGGTTGGCTCATCGAGCCAAGTCATTCGCCATTATCGGCGGCGAACTGTACAAAAAGGGACACTCGGGTGTCTGCATCGATGTGTTCCTGTTGCCCACGGATATGCCCTACTGGAAGACATACACGCAGGCGTCTGCGGACACCATGCCGCACCACAAACAATCGTGGCCAAGGCCTACCGCCCGGGGTTTTCTTCGGCCCACGGCGGTAGCGGGCGCGACGAAAATCGTCCGTTCTGTGAAGGATGCCGATTACTATGCCACGCGAGACGCTTGCGGCGCGGGCCTTGCGAGATGATCCCCCTCACGTGGCCATTCACGGTGCGGGGTTTGGATGCAGTCGGGCCTCTCAGGAAGGCGCCCGGGGCTTCACCCATGTTTTGGTTGCGATTGACAAGTTCACAAAATGGATCGAGGCTCGACCCCTCGCTACCATTAAGTTCGACCAAAGCGTGCTTTTTTCCACAGACATCATTTACCGCTTTGGTGTGCCCAACTCGATCATCACGGACAATGGAACCGCAGTTCACTAGGAAGAAGTTCACTAGTGTTTTTGTGATGAATTTAATATCCGTGTCGACTGGGCATCATCGGCGCATCCCCGCACTAATGGACAAGTAGAGCGAGCCAATGGCATGATTCTCCAAGGCCTCAAGCTTGGGATTTTTAATCGTCTCAATCAGTTCGGCCGGCGATGGCTTCTGAACTCCCAGCCCGATCTTGTGGAGTTTGAGAACGACTCCGAGCGAGCAACGGGACATACTCCATTTTACATGGTCTATGGAGCGGAAGCTGTCCCTACCCACAGACCTAGAGTTCGGGTCCCCTCGTGTCGGGGCCTCTGGCGAGCTGCGAACCAGACTTGGAGGATGCCATGGACCAACTCGATGAAGCTTCGCGGCGTCGGCGTTGCTACACTACGCCAAGTATCTACAATCCTGCGTCGGCATCACGATTCGGCGAGTGCGGGCGTTCAATGTTGGCGACCTCGTCCTATGACTTTGGCGGGACAATAAGGGCCGTCACAAGCTTACCCCACCATGGGAAGGTCCCTTCGCCATTCTTTGAAGTCCTCCGACCCGAGGGGCTTATAAGGCTGAAGGATGACAAGGGGCAGCTCGTCAAAAATGCACGGAACATCGAGCGATTCGTCGTTTTTATCCACGAAGATTTTTTCTTTCCGTTTCATATCATGTACTTCGTTACGTACCAATGTTTTTTCCGCTTTCAATAACTAGATGCTTAATTTGGAAGTTTTCTCTAAAAAGAAATCTCGACCCCTTGAAGTCGACTCATGTTCCTTTGTTAAGTAAAGTAAAAGCAAAGATGTCATGTCGGCTCTAGATTCCATCATGACTTTCTTATTTTAGGGATGGAGTTGGGGAAAGAAGTGATCCTAGCACCCAAAAACCATCCTGGCTGTCCTGTCAAACGCCCCAGTGGCTAACGACACAACCAGTGAGGGTCCGGCTAGCCTTCTCGAACACCAAAATGCTCCCTAGAGATCACGATGGTTATGACAGGGGAATCGGCCCGTCTAAATACACCCCTAAGTTAAGAGAAAGCCTCGAAGGGCAGGATTCGCTAGCTTTTGACACCAAATGTCATGACCGGGATGGCGCACATACCACCGGGTGTCCAAGGCGAGCAATCCAATTTTAAATTTTTTTTTTGCAAAGGGATTAGTTCAAACTAAAACGAAATGAAACAGTTATTATTATAAATAACTAATAATAGTATTTGGGCACGAAGAGTCCACTTGTCAAAAAAAGCAAATGTTTTTATTCCCGTTGAGGGAGCACCAGGTCCGCCGGCCGCTCTGCAAGGATTTCAGCGTTGTTCGCCACCACCAGCGCACGGAAGGCCATGATCTCCGCCTCGGAGGTCTCCCGGTAACCCTCGGCCCGGCACCGTCGAGGATGAAGCTCCTCCCATAGTGCGAGTGTGCGATGGCGAGCGACTCCTAGACCCCGGTCCTAAAGGCGTCACGCTCGAGGCGCCCGACACGCCCGGGCAGTAGAGACACTGCGCGGCGAGGGAGCCATCCAGAGCAGGGGGGAACGTCGAGACCGTCAAAGGCGCCCTCAACTACAGCACGCAAAGCGGCGTTTTGTTCTTGCAGATCTAGGACAGACCCACGGAGGGCCGCCACCTCCCTAAACATCACCGAGCCACGTTCTCGGCATCCATCTTCCTGCGGCGCTCTTGCTCCGGCTACCATGGAGAGTTGCGACTTCATCCCCCCGTTCCACTTTTGTCGCAAAGCTGGTCTCGGCTCTGCGGTCGTCACGCTCACAGCGGGCAGCTGCCGCTTCGTCGCGCTCATGTTCAAGGTTCTGCTCCGCCCCGAGCAGCCGGCCATAAAGCTGCTCTGTCTCTGGGCAGCTCACGGACATAGCTCTTGCGCTGCTCTAGCTCCTCTGGGCGCGCTTAAGCCTCGGCGTCATCGGCTCCGCCTACGCGGAGGGGGCCATATACCTCTCCTCCGTCGAGTCGGCGTCTTGAATGGCATCTTTAAGCCAAAGGCGGAGGTCCTGGATCTGCGCCCGCGGCATCCTCCCATTGAGGATACTGCCAATACAGGGCTGGGACTTCTCTGGTTGATCCGCATCGGCGCTGAGCGGGTAGAGTTTTGCGAGAAAATTCGGTAATCACGCACGCACAAAAGGGAAAAGCCTAGACCCGAGTACTGGTAAAAGCGTCACGTGCCTGCCCCGGCCGCCCTCGGGGGAGGCGACATCACAACCACCGCCGCCATTGTGGACTCAAAGGCGGGGCGACCTCCCTCTCGGCGCGGTCATCAATCACCGTGGGCTCCGCCCACAGATTGAAGAAGTCGGGGAGAACAACGGCGCGATTCTCCCCAAAAAAGAGAGGGAACTCCTGCGTCACCCACCGCCGTCTCGGCGGCACCGCCCGGCCGAGGGTCGGCGGCACGCCTCCGCCTCGGCCGGAGGTGTTTGCATGGTCGCATTACCCCGTCGCCCGCCTTGGCAAGAGAAACATCAGCCGCAAGATAGGAACTTCAGGTCGGAGCGCGGGGGCTCGGACCCTCGGGGCTCCGCTCCATTCCTCTCGCCAACAGTTCCGCCTCCATGGGCTCCGTCGGGGCGGAGCCGCGTAGGGCACCACCGCGGATCCCTCTCCCGGCCGGACACGGGGCTGGGGACGAGCCCGCCGGCCTCTTGCCGTTTCTTCAGCGCCTTCTTGGGCGCAAACGTGAAAAACAGGTCCGAACATGGCTACGACAAGAAAGGAAAATACGGTTAATCTCAAATGCGTATACGCCTGGAGAAGGAGAAGGTTCAGCGGAAAATTCACCTCACGGGCGCGAGAGCGTGGCATCTTGGGAACTGGCCCCATCGCCCGCCCGACTTCTGCGGTGTCAGCACAAAGGCGCTTCCCTTTCCCCCAACCTCTCGTTCAGCCATCGAGGCTGAACTGTCCCTTCATGGCGGGGCCTGCGCGCCTTCACCGGCCAGCGCCCGGAGGCGGTGGGCGCGACAAGGTGGGGTCGGGGCGAGCCGACCCCTCTCTCGAAGGCCGCGGGCGCGGCGACCTCGGGGGTGCAGGCGAGCCGACCCCTCCCCTCGGGAGCCACGGCTTGGCTCCAGCGGTTCTAAGGTAGGACCACAGGACCCCACCACGAGCCCCCCCCGGTGCCCATCGTCGAGTGCGGTCCATCTACCCACCCTCCTTCTCCTCCTCCTTCTCTTTCCCCCCCCGCGCCGTCGTCGGGGCACGAGGCCCTCGGCGGCCCGGCCCAGCGGCGCTCTCGCCCTCCGAGGGGCGGGTCGATGAAGCCTGCGCGGACCCATCGGACCGGACACCTTTGAACTCCTCCTCTCATCGAATCGGTAAGGGGGGGTCAAGTCCCGCTCCTCCCTCGAGGCGGTTCTCCGCTCTCCCTCGCCTTGCGCCTCTCCTTACAGGCATGGCGGGCCTCGGAAGGCCCCAGCCCGTTCGCCGCCCGCTTTGCACCGCCCGTGCGGGGAAGAGGCACGGATCCTCAAGGGGGAGATCCGAGGGCCGGAAAGGTGAAAACCAATCAGGCGAGGGGAGTCGAAGGGGGCAAAAGAGGGAAAGGATTCAAACAACCACACACTTACAAACTCCACGGGCCGTCGTCTGGCTTCATCGGGGCTGGCCCGGCCTTTGGCGATTCAAAGGGAATCGGTGCGCCCGTGGTGTCTTCGGGGGGCCGCCAGCGAGGTTCGGGAGGCGCCTCGTAGCCCCGCGCGGCCGGCGGGCCACCGAACGCGGTATCGGCAAGGTTCACGCCGGGCGACATCTCCCATAACGGAGGCGGCGAGACATCAGCGGCGCCACCCCTCGCCCGGGCGGGGCATCCACTATATACGCCCGGTGAGGTCGCGACCTGCGGCATCGATGGCCTTGGTGGTGCTCGAGCTTCTCGATCTCCTTGTCGTTCACCCCATGACCCCCCACTCCCGTGAGGCGTTTTGTGAGCGTCACGCCGGAGAAATGCAGGGGAGTGGTGCCGCCTCGGAGTTCTTGAGATAGAACCACCCCGAGTGCCATCCGGCGGTTCGATGTGGACATCTTCAGGTCCACGTATCCCCTCTCGCTCCCCACGGCGAGCAATGCCGGTGCATCCAGCGGGAAGAGCACGCTCAGGCGGCCCGTCCTTCGCCCACCGCTTTTTTGAAGTTCTTGTGCGAAGAAGTTTTCAAAGGCCGTAGTGGGGGGATCCCCAAATACCCTTCACACAAGGCGGCGAACACCGCCATGTGCAGAATCCCGTTCGGATTTAGATGGTGGAGCTCGGCGTGGTAGTGGAGGGGATCCCATGCACAAAATCATGGGCGGGGGAAACCTAGTCCCCGATCATGGAAGGCCGTGAATGAGGCGGTGTACCCCATCGGCGGCATCGAGGTGTCATCCTCAAGCGGCATGATCCACTCCTTCGCCTCCGTTAGCGGAGGCAAAGCACCCCCTCCGCCCGCGGCGCTCCATCTCGGCACCGTCACCGGCTGGCTGCGGCTGCCGCGGGAACGCGTCTCCGCCCGCCATCACGAAGTTGCGTAAGGCCAGCTGGAGAAGACGAGGAGATAGCTAGCAGCGGCGGCGCGGGGCGGGGGAAGTGCAGAGGAGCAAGAGGAGGCAAGGGGGCTTTGCTTTTTGGCTTAAGGTTGAAACACGAGTGCGGGCGGAGAAGCCCCTCTTTCCTCCTCCTGGCGCTTTTAAAGGAGAAATCCGCCCGTTCGGTTGCGCCCCAGTCGTGGGCGGCGTGGCCCCACCAAAGGAATAGGGAGCCGTCGCACGCCCCCACTCGCTTTAACTCCACGTCTCGCCCCCGCGACGCATTTGCGTCCTGCGGCGCATCTTCGATGGTTCCGTCCCGTCGCGTCGGCGCCGGTGGGGTGGCCCGTCATTAGCGTGGCGCCTAGCGATCTTGGGCTCGCATTGACCACGTGAGGCGGGCGGCTCGCCAACGAGTCAGGCAGCGGTGGGTAGCCGTAATGATGATTGCCCGGTCGGAAGAGAAACCGATGGCGTTTCGTCCGTTTTCGGGCTCTACGCAAAAAAACCAGCCAGGTCCGACCCTCGGGCTTTTTACGATGAGCTAGAAAACCTAACGGAGTCCACGAACACTACCTACTCGTCCAAGCGGCATGAACACCGCCAAGATCGGTGAAGCGACGGAAGTGCAAACAACGGTTCGGATGCCAATGACGGATGATGCTGAAGTGAGCATTTTTCATAATGTTGATTACGGACTAAAAGTTAAGGAAGCATGGCGGCGCCCGAAGCACAAAAAACCGTCTTGGCGGTACTATACAAAAGCCCTCGGCGTGGCTCTCCAAACCTATGACTACCGCCGGCCCGGCGGCGGGCACCTAGAGATCAACCTAGAGAACAATGCCTAGGCGCGCGGGGACTCCCGCGTCGGCTGCGCATGTCCTCAAGAAGACCATGGAGATCAACCCATGGGCGCCCGGCCGAGGTGGGCCGCGCCAGCCACGGCGGGAGGCCAGGCGGGCGCATCGGGGCGTCGTCGTGATCACCGTGTCCAGACACCTCCTCCATGACAAAGACGGGCGGCGTCGAGGTCTTGGCGCACTAAGTGCTCGGGTCCCGATGCGCTCGCCCTCGGGGGCTCGATGTAGTCACGGAAGGGTCGACCGAAACGGCGATCGCGCCACCGCCGGTAGTGGATGTCGCCCGCGGTGGACCAGCTGTGGGACACCGAGTCGCGGATCCGACCAAACCTGGCTCAATTGCTCCGTCAAAGGTGCCCCCGAGCCGGACCAAACACCCCCGATGGCCTGTTGCGGGGCCCATGGCGAGCTGGCCTCCAATTCCGCCACGCCACATGGCATCCTCCCGGAGTTGGCTCGCGTCGTCCGCCTTCCTCAGCGCGTGGCGACAGAACCGCGTTGAGGCGGGCTTGGGCCTCGGTCGTGGACCCCGGCTGGCCTCGGCTGCGGGCCCCTCGCCCGACCCGCGGCACCCCCCACGCGCCTGCGGTGAGAGGAGGTGGCGGGGAATGGGTACACTGAGATCACCCTGCGAAGAACAAAGATCCGAGATTAGATAAGAAACTCCTCTACGATCAAAGCCTTGATTGAAGGAGAAAACCCTCTTTTCGGCCGGCCACATTGAACTCACCCCGGAATGCGACGGCGGCCCCGAGGCGGCTCCCCCGACGAGCCCTCCGCAGGACGCTTTCCGCGGTCCATCTCACTCTGCTACTGGCGAGGGAAGAAGAGGAATGGATGTGAGAAGAAGCTAGTGGCCAGAGATCAGAACGGAGGCAAGAAGAAGGATGAGTGACTTCGCTCATCCCACAGCTTCTCCTTTTATAGGCGGCCGATGCCTTGACTGGATCTGAAAAAACGCCCCTTGGCGTTCCACGTCGCCCACTACCATTTCACGGCATTAGTGGTGTCGCGGAAGAGAAACCGCCGGCGTCGTGCGCCCCGAGACAGTTCTCATCATCGACCCACGAAGCCTCCCCGGACTCCGCTGCCTCGGGCGCCAAAACGGGGCGATGCAAAGACCGAAAAGCGCCCTGCGGCAAACAAGAAAATCGATATGGGCTCGGCGGGCGTCGTGTGCCCGGACACAACCGTTGTGGCGACCCACAGTCGACCCAACTACATTCTCTGAAGGGTCCACGAAAACACGATTTGAGCCTCTGCGGGAGTGTCCCACCCTCTGAAGGCTCGAGGGCTACCCGGGCGGGTGCGTTCGCGCACCCCGGATCGACTCTGAAGCGACCCTCTGTTGTTCACGTCATCGGATGGCTCGGCCGCGAAGGGAACCTAAAAAGGTTCCCCTCATTTTTCGGGGGGCTCTTGTCGGGTCAAAACCCGCGGTCCTCTAAGGGCCGGTTAAAAGCGGCTCTTAAAAAGCAAAATTGCCGGACCCGATGTCGGCGCACTTGCAGCCCGGCCCACGAGCACGTGGGGCCAAATGCGTTCTGGCCCAGCAACGACTAATTGGCTACATGACCAAGGCCTTCCGGGGCCCATGGAATGAAGCCGGCTTCGGAGTTCGACCCTCCGGGCAACCTCCGATTCGTCAGGCCCCCCCCCCGAGGGGGTCGGAGATCGACCCGCCACGTGAACAAAGGCCAGGGCGTACCGTGCGGAGACCGTTATGCAGGCGTAAGCGTTTCTGATAGAATCTGCGATCCCGGTCTCAGTAAGCACGGGGCGCACTGCCGTCACCCGCATTCGAACGATGGAAAGCGGGACCCCAAGTAACTTTCGTGGGTCTTGCGTTGCACCCAGCTTCTACTGACATATACGGCGGCTCCCCTATACCATCTTTGGTACCACGGGAGGCGCCCCCGTGAACGCATTCCCCGCCGAGGACGCTGAGCCGCATACCTCCCCACAGACGGTCGCCCTGATGGAGCGAGGGAGCATGGGGAAGGAAATATCGCTCGTACTAACAACACTGCGGGCAAGTACCACGGCGACGGCCGTGCCAACCACTTTCTGGCGAGGGACTGGGCGTGAGGATCAGCACCGCGCGTCCGACTCAAATCACGACCCCTTCACAAAGCGAAACTTTGACCCACGGCGTTCATCGTCAAATATATGCTATCCCGTGTCCTCGGGTATAGCCCTGTACATCCGAGGGGCTACGACGCCAAGGAGGAGACTCACGGAGGGAAAAAGGCGACATCAACCCACAAAGCCTTCCGACACATGCGAATGGTCAAGTCCTTACTCACCACGCTTCCTCGATTTCCACATGGGCTTGCCCTCCACTATGAGCCTCTCTTTGAACTATAAAAGGGAGGACTTAGGCAACAGCACGTGTGCGACTATCGCCCGATCTTGCTTCACATACGAAACAAACCCACCTCGAACCAAAATTCACACGAGAGACTTGGGAGACTCCCTCTCTCGACCCCTCTTATACTTTGCCCCATACAAGCTCTGAGTAATGCCCGAATCGGTATACATCGTTGTGTCCACTTGGGAAACCATCCGGAGGACAAGTGCGCTCTCTTTTCGATTACTCGTTGGTGTTCATTCTTGACCTTGACAAGGCTATAGCGAGCTATAGCAATACTATAATAGCTCACATAACTTGTCACTAAAATACCGTTGCACTAAATATATTAGGCCATAGCAATTGAACACACCTTTTTGCTAAATAACAGGGGTGGAGCTTCATTGAGACCAACAAGGGCCTTGGCCTGCTCATTTATGATTTCCACTAATTGGTTTGAAAATAGTAAATTCTTTCCTACTTAATCCATGTGTTTTCTCTATTTGGCCCCTCGAACTTTATGTCAAGCTCCGCCACTTTGCTAAATGATATAGCTCGCTATTTGAAACAATGATAAATATCATAAGGCTCCAATTATACTCTCTTTCACCCTAAATATGGCGCATTTTAGCTATTTTCGGACAAAATAAGGAAGAGTGTAATAGAGTGTAATAGACCCATGCACCGCAAACTTAACTTCCTAATATATTGAACTCCAATGCTATTCCAAGTGATTAAGGAGTGGACTCTCAGTTCCTTATATAAAAATATGACAAGCACTGAATCAAGTATTTCTATCGAGTAGTAAACGTTTTTTTTCTCTGAATCCCTTATATTTAAGGATAAATTCAAATGCCTTCATATGACGTTGGAAGTAGTTTGGTAGACATATATTATACTCCTATATACTCCCTCTATTTTATTCATGTCACATTAACTTTGCCCTAAATCAAACTTTAATATTTTTGGCGAATCATTTTAAAAATATTTATAGTTTTAAAACATAAGTGAATCTAAAAAAAACTAAATCTTATGACATGAATCTATATGTATTTATTAAAACAATGGTCAAACATACAAATATTTAACTTAGGACAAAGTTAATGTGACATTTAATAAAAACAGAGGGGGTACAACAATATCAAGCTATAGCAAACCAACCTACCTATGTTATCTCTACAAAATTTATCTCAATGATCTATAATGAATGGAGGATTCAAAATTTGTATCAAACATAAGGTAGGTCCTTAGCTCCTCTATCTCTCTCTCCTTTACTACCGAACACCTCTTTTCTTCTAGATACACCATACATTTTCTCTCTATTTCATGGCAGAGAAAATAATAATAAATCAAGATTACTTTTAAACTAGAAAAGCAATAGCCAAACTACTCATTGCCTTTTACCAGACTCCTTAATATCAAGATTACTTAGGCCTTTCACAATGTTCCTCTTAAGTGGTCCCAAAAAAGGAGAGAGAGAATTCTAGCACTACTCTCTCCATTGCAACTAGTGTAGTTAGTTTTGAGCGGTGCCTGTAAAACAAAGAGCGAAGAAAGTACTTTCACCGATGCCCATCCATGCTAGATCAATAAAATAACTTTTCCTTGTACACAACGAGATAAAGATGACAGGATGTGTGCACAAGCTACTGCCTATTTGGGTGAGTGGCTGAGTACGACATCTATTTTTTAATTTTTTTAAGTTGGATTGGTAGGTCCCACAAGTGATGCTTGGTTGTCCACTACATTATGAGCTAACGGGAGTAGTGTTAGGATTCGTACTAGGAGTGTGGTGATTTTTGGGCACCACTGTCACATTGTGGAAGGCCTTACAGGATCGCCTAGGAGTAGATCGGGGCTGGGTTAGCTCCTCGGCGTCCGCGGACGTCGAGGATGCAGAGGCGTCGGGCCCCCGGAGATGGAAATGCCGTGGCTATGAGGGGCGACGCCGGTGGTGATAGTCCCTGCAGTGGCGGCGGTGGAGCTTCCTGACGCTTCAGCACTTCCCTCTCAGATCGGGATTAGGGTTAGTCGGTGGAGATTGTGGCGGCTCAGACCAATCTCGTCCAGTGCCCTGGCCCCCACCTCTCTCTTATAGTGTTGTGCGACAGGGACTCACCAGCCAGTTGTTAACTCGACGTCCCGATCAGGACGTGGTCAAGGGGGTCCATCTTGACCGTTGGATTGAGACGGTTGAGATCAATTCCAACAGATGTTTCTTTGATAAATGAAATTTCCTCGGAGGAAGATGCGAGACACATGTGGCATGGAGGATAGTTTGATGTGGCACTTTGATTCAGGAGCGGAGCTAGTTTGTTTGGCGAGCTCTGGCAGCTGCCATACCTTAGAATCTGTAGAAAAGGTCAAATATATGTATATCTGTGATACGTGCTAGCCTGCTAGATAATCTTCATTTAGTGATGTATGTTAAATATAAATGCTTTACTTTTGGATTTCAATTATATTTGCTGAACGCAAAGTCATATATATTTATATAAGTTCTAGTGAGCCTTTGCATAGTACATGATATACATGTTTGATTTTTATAAACGGCTAAAAAGTTATTTCTGCCTCCAAAGATCTCAAAAGAGTTTTTCTGTTGAAGATTGGATGCTTCCATCCACAACCATGTTCTAAGTCCCAACAGACAAAAGGAACAATCAAGAAGAAGACATTTGGGTCAATCCAGTACCAAATCTAATCATTTTTCTGTAATTTCAAATGTTCTAAGTCCTAACAGGGAACAATCAAGGAACCATTCATTAAAATGTTCATTTCTGTAATTTCAAATGGGTGAAACGATCATTTTCACCAAGGGTGAAACGATTTTTTTTTTTTGGAGATTTGCACATAATAGTATTTAGCTACGTATGAATATCCCCACGCCGGCGAATGGAAAGTGATACAAGATGCCCCAGTCGTCGGCGTTTAATCAGTATGAAGGAATTGTTTTCTTAAATGCAAGTCTGCCAAGAATCAGTACTCGCCTCTGTGTTTGGTTGAACTGAACTCTGAAAAACAAGTTGTTTCCAAAATTCTTTCTTTGGATGATGATAGAAAAATCTCTTGTCGTGATTAGTCTTCTATGGGCATTGTGGTATGGACGAAATATGGCGAATGCTGAGGATAAGATGCTTTCCACTAAGGAGATAATATACAATGTCAAGCCATGAAATCTGATAAAAGTACATATGCAGAGAAGTCAAACAAGAAACTCAAAATGAAAAGAGTCTGGACTCCCACCGATCGGCATCCTAAAGACTGATTTCGATGGGGGCTTATTTACAGGAAGAGAGGAAAGGTGCATGGGGGTTTCATTGTGAGAGATCAAGAAATATGAGCGGTGTTGGCCAGGTGTGTGGAGGATCAATGTGGTGCAGGATGCTTTAAGTGTAGAGATCCATGAATGCCTTGCAGCTCTAACTGCAGCAATGGATCAAGGTATGTTTCGTATTCTCCTAGAAATAGACTCAACAATTCTAGTAATGGAACTTATGCAGATTCTCGAACGGAGAGAGATCTTAAGTGTAAAACCAAAAATAAATGAATTGTTGATTGATTATGTTGGGGATTGTTTATTTAATCATTTTTTACTTAATTAAGCACTTGATAATGTGGAAATATGAAAAAAATATGTGTGAGACATGTATTTTAGTTTTGGACAAAGGCAGGCTAAAATTTTGGTTTGCTTCAAAATACAACCTCAAATTTGAAGAAAACTCTGAAAAACCCAACAATTCATTTTTCCAAAGTCCTATAATAAGTAGTAACCATGAATCAATGTTTGGAGCCCTATTTCAACAAACGTTATAAAACACTTAACAAGCTTTTGAAACAAAAGTTGTAGAATGGACTAGTAACTTAAGTTTGGCCAAGGTCTTGTTGAAAAATAAACATGTTTTGGTCAGGTTCTATGCACCTAAAAGTTGGCATGAAATCATCATCTTCCAACACAGTCATATTCTTCAAAGTCAGAAAACAGACTGACTGGCTGACAGTAACCCACTGACATTAACTTTTCTTCAAGTTTTACAGGTAAACCTTGCCAATTCATGAAAATTAGAAGTTAAAAAACTATTCTTTGAACTAAACATAAAAGGTGAACTTGATCAAGTTTAAACACGATTTGACTACAAAATCTGAGCACAATTTTAGCCAAACAACACTAAGTCGGGATATGGTGTTTCATGCTGAAACAATTTATTTTCCAGAACTTGAGCCCCTGCATCTATTAACCCATGAATTGGATCATCATATATGGTTAAAGCCCTTTGTACCCTCGACAAATCTTAGTTAAACCTATCGATAAGGTTTCGCATAAAAGTTTAAAGAAAATCAAAGAATAGAGTGAGTTCAGACTGGAGCATGGGGACAAACTTTGAAGCAATCTGGGAACCAGTATAATTCATCAAGGTTCATCAATCTTGGTATTTTTTAGACCTTTAATCAATCAACCTTGGTATCCATAAGACCTGTAGCTCTACATACCAGGTTCGAACTTTATAGTAAGCCAATGGAAGTTGGCAATACACATTCATCCATGACAGATTCAGATACCAAACATCGTATTGCGACCTAGACAGATAAATACTACTTGATACAAGAACACCTACAACTACAATCAGCTAATCAAGAGCACAGCCTTGTGCATGTGCACCGTCACACCAGGTGTGAACTCCACACCTGTCCCTGGCAGCCAGCTCTGCCCGTCCTTTAAACTCGCAACTGTGAAGTTGGCTGCTTCAACTGCAGTGAGGACGTGGAACCCTGGCCAGGTTACCCTGCCCTTCACATCAGAGCCAGGTCCAGAGTTCTTGTACTCGCCATAGAAGAGAGTATCAAGACCCATCATAGAGCCATTCAAGGCAGGTAGCCCCGGCGGTCAACCACAGAGTCGATGAAGCACTCAATGAAGGCGACACGGGAGTAGGGCTTCCAGGGGCGCCCTAAATACGTCTCCACAGCCTTCTCGCGTAGAAGTGGCTCACCAGTGATATTGCAGAACTGAAATACAAATCCAGAACCACTGCTCCCCTGGTAGCGTCCTTGTGCTGTTATGACATTCTGCTGGCCTGGGTGAGGAACGCGCCCACCAGCGTGCAGCTCTGGAAGACAGCGATCGCGTCCCCAAAAAGACGAAGTCCACCGTGCCTGATATATTGCAGGCATGGTAGAACTGGTAACCGTGCTCTGCGTAAAGCGTGTCTTGATGGGCTTCCAAGGACACTCTGTACACCACAGACCAGAAGGAGCGGGACCGAAGTGCCAGCGCTTGTTGCTTCGCAGAGCCAGCAGTGTTCTGAATGGTCAAGTCGTGCGCTATGAAGCCGGGCCATCCACACCTATACGCAAGGAAAATTGTTAATTAGTACTAGTGAGGATTGATGAAATTATACTTATAGCGGATCCAACAAAAAAGTAACCTAGCTTGCTCATAATTTTTTTGAAACCAGGATACCCCTATTTTCATTACCATGGAAATCAATACAGTTACAGAGTTTAACAGGACATGAAGACTACATTCCCATTACCATGGAAATCAATACAGTTACAGAGTTTAACGGAACATGAAGACTCCTTTTTTTATTTTATAGAAGTTTCATAGAGCAGCGAAAGACAAAGATACTGAAGCACCTGTTTCAGGTGAGAACCAACACTTCTAACAGAGAGAACTACAAGCCTCATCCATTACAATCCCAGCAAACAACAGCATCAAAAAAGGAAACATGTAGGAAATAATATTATATATTTAAGTATATTGTGATTATAAGGCAATAATATATTTACTCCTAATAACACCTCTATATGGATAAAAGATTTGATTCACGCATTGATATATCAAAAAAGGAAAAAAAAAAAAGAATCAAACTTTGCTTTGGACAGCAATGAGGCCCTAAAGACACAACTTTGACTGTTAATTTGTTTGATAACATGTCTACAGAAAACACAAAGATATAGAAATAGATGATGGCTTGTTGATTGATCCATCAATGTGCAATCTCAAATAGTAAACAGAGTGCTGTTTTTATCTGGGCAACACATCTTGCAAAATCTTGAAAAATGCTTTTTGCCCAAAAATATCAAATCAAGATTAAAGATAAGGGAGGGACCTGTACCAGAACTTGTCCATATTGGTGAGGAAGGAATCGAAGAGAAGAGGGGCAACTCGGCATGAGTATGTGGGTGCTAGTCTGCTAGATGGTTATGCCGAGGTGATTGCTGCGATTTATATCATCGGAATGCAGCTCTGAATGAGTCAAGATGCGGCACTGCGTGCCTTGTATCTTATCTTGAGGGAGGCATTTCGTCGAGCAGTTGCTGGCCGTCGTCCATGTCCACGGCCGCTCCAACTGTTGGGGGGCCGGCCGGTATGCTCTGAAGTGCGACCGAGGAACCAACTGTTGGGGCGCCGGCCGGTGTGCTCTGCGGCGCAACCGACGAACCAATTGTGGCGGCGTCGGCGCCACGCGCCCGCGCAGGCCGGTGTGCTCTGCCTCTGCGGCGGGGCCGAGCACCGAAGAACTTCATTTCATTCAGAGAAAGCGGGCAAGCTGCTGCTCCTGTAGGGAGACGAGCTGGGGACTGGGGTGGGTGGGTGTCGACGCGAGCCTGAGGACATCCTGCGCTAGCAGCGCCCGTGGCCCGCATGCATGCATTGTGGTCGAACCTGTTTGACAGCAGACCAGAAGCGATGGAAGACAATTTAACTGGGCCAAATGGGTCGACCAAGAGAAGCAAAAGGGAACCAAGGCCCAATCCACGATATTACAGCGAAGAAAAGTATGACGATGTCCCGAGTCGGTGGCCAGGAAGGACTTTGCGTTTCCCTCAAAAAAAAAAAAAAGGAAGGACTTTGCGTGTGTGTTTTGCTTTGGATAACAGAGGGAGAGATGTACGAGAAGACGACGACGACATAGGTTGGAACTGGTGAGTCTGGTGGTGAGCGGCAGAGCTTCAAATTTAACTTGGTTTATAGAAATACGTGCAATATTTATATATCCAAATAAATTTGTTGATACTAATCAATGGTATTTATTATTTATAAAAAACTACCAACAATTATTTCTTCAAAAGCGAAAGCGACAGATTCTGAGACGAAGAGAGTAATATTGTACCTCGTAGACACTATCTATATCTATATATTCCTTGTGAGAAGCCCAGAACCAAATGCGCAAGGAAGAAGGCAGTAGCGGCCCAGCAGATGATGCCGCCGCCCTTGCCATCCCTTACCCCCTGGGCCGTTTGGGCCGTCACACACTCGCACCTTGATACCAGCCCAGACATCAAGGCAATGGAACAGGAGACACAACACAACTAGTACCAGCTACGCTTCTCTTCTGTTTCTCAAAAAAGCTACGCTTCTTCTGTAGTACTATACCAGTAGTATACGTACGGACTATGGAGTATACACACGATGCAAAGCATGTCCTCGTTACATTAACATTATGAGTCTACGACTAAAAAATAATCATATGCATGCGTTAATTTGTAAGCGTGCGAAACTCACCGACAGTGGCGGTCTCCGGCATGCTGTAGCCGTCATCAATGGCACGGCTGCCAGTGACAACGGTGATGCCGATGCCGTCTCCAAGCAGGGTGAAGTTCCACAGGTCGGCTGGAACTCGGACGATCTCTTCGTACAATCCTTTTGCAACTCGGACGACGTACCTGGCAGTGCTGTTCCGCGGAGCTGCGTCCACGGCGGCGCTGATCGTCGTAAAGTCACCGCTGCCATCCTTGGGCGTCGACGGCAGCTACTCCATCCTGAGGCAGGGCCCACTCCGGTGCAGCGCTAGCATGCCCCGTCGACCCCGACGCCTGCATGCATGGATGGTTACGACATGATAATACGGACTACTGCAATCATCGGCGTCCTAGCTAATACGATACGTGTGTGTACCTGTGCGAGGAAGACGAGGAAGAGGAAGAGGAAGAGCTTCATGGTGGCTCTTGTGTGCGCGCGCGTATGTGTGGTGTGGTATGTTGCAGTGCTTTATTACTACGCCTTTACTGTACTCTTGATGTATATCGCCGGCCGCTGTCATGTTCGTTCCAAACAGCATCTGCTCTCAGTGTCTGCAAGTTGGGGCCGATCGACGAGCAAGAATAGCAATATGTAAAAATGTTTAGGAAATCCCCGGAATAGGGCCGGCACAGCTGCCACACTAGTTCGTCAGCCAGTGGCAGCAGTGCACGCGGTTCCTCTTTGTTTTGCAGCTACTTCAGTTAGTTTTTCCTTGTTCTTTTTTTTTTTTTAGTGTGCATGGTTAGCTTTTACACTAGGCACAGTTTTGGAGACCTTCCCGATTTTGCTTCCGTGAGGTACTAAGAAAGTTCTTAACCATTCCTAGGGTTAACCAATCACTAGTTGGCTTGTGTGCGACCTTGATTCGAAAAAAGGCGTGTTGGGTTGTGGGACATAGGCTAAGTTTTTTGTGGAGAACTTTAATTGGCTCACATTAAACACCCTCCCTCTGGTCACTGTTTCGGTCCTAAACATATATATTTTAGATGTTTTAGCTTCTAAATACGTTCCAAATTAACCCGGATTCTCTAAATAGGTATCATTTTCAAAGAAATGGATTGTTAACGTGTAGCTTATGTGACTTTTTTCAGATTGCTACCACATTATCCTCCTGTGTTCTCAATCAATAATAGCTTCTCCTTTCATCTATTTGCAGGGGAAGATAGCTCTTTTGTTGTCCTGCTGGCTGTGATGGCTACAAGTGGACATTTCAGTAGATTTGTCCTTGTCTAGTTGTTGATTATCTTATCAGTTTAGCTTGCATTGTGTTCATCCTTGGTTGAGGACCGGGCCTTGTGTTGAATCAAAGTAGGCAGTTTGTTTATTGCTTTATCAGCGCAAGAGTGTTTTGACAAGTGAATTTGTAGATGACCCTTTTTAAATATGATACATATAAGGTACTAGAGAAAATATAACCATGGTACTAGAGAAAATAAAGGGGAGAAATCCCCCGGCCCTTGCGATTTGAAAGTTTGGTTAGAGTTTAATGCCTTTAACATATATAAAAGCTAAGTGTCAAATGCTTTGTACTTGTGGTTTGAAAAATTTTAAGACATAAATATAAAGTTAAGGAAAGCCTTTTGAATTGATTTCATAGTTTTCTTATATTTCTATTTTTTTTTCCTAAATGGATTGATATGTCAACTGATTTGAAAGTCAATACAAGTGTAGTCTCAGCACACGCATATACTAGTAGTAGTCTCCAAGAATGTTCCAATGAGGCATCAAGATTCTAAAATTACCATGCACACAAACGCAAACAGCACCTCCTTTTCGTACATGTCCCCACATATCTTCTCTCTCCCCTTCTCTTTTAGCATGTCATTTTCAACAACCCTCTTTTCTCTTTGAGCACTACCCTCTCCTTGGTAATTCCAGATTTTTTCATTAGCATTTCCAAAACCTTGAATTGCAATGATATTGTGCTTATAACAAAAAAAAAACATATTCCAACCAAGACTACAAAACTATTAGTCTCACAAATGTAGCCTATCGTCTTATTGCAAAATCTTCGAACTGAATGAATTGAAGAAGAGTTTCCTAATTACAGACATCGCTCACAATATGCTTTCATTCAAGGTAGAATTAATGCTAATAATTTCCTATGAAAGTCTGTTCTTTTTAATCAGCATGTTTTTACGTTAAAATGTGGAGCTTTTGATATAATTGAATGATCTTTTCTGATTCAAGCTCTTCGATAAAAGAGGTTTCATGATCGTTTTACGAATTTTATCCATGTACAAATATCTTCTATTTTCTTTTCTATCAACATTAATGGGCAAATAAACCTATAGAATTCTTTCTGCAACACAACGAATCAGAAAAGTTGCCCAACCTTTTTGTCCTCTTAGTGAGTTGTCAATGAGATTAAAGCGGACACCAGTACCAGCTTAAGCATTTAGCCACCCGCGTGCTTAGTCGTCAGGTCATCAGAGTCCCTGACAGATGTGCATGGATGCGTGCACCTTCTCCCCATCTGGGCTTCACAGGGGAATGAAGATTTTCCACATAATCTCAGCCACTGCACAATTACATGAATTAACAGTGGATAGGATGGACCGGATGACGCCGACATGGGGCTCAAGACTGACTGATGTGTTAGCTAGACCATCACTATCTTTTTGTAATCCGCCCCCTCAGCTATAGGAGCTTCTTTCTGATACTCTATGTATGTACTATAGATACACAATTCGAGCTTCACATTGTCTTTTTTAACCCCTATTGCAAGCCTGACCGTTTGAGCTCAGGAACATGATACACTAAAAAAAGCGGACTATATGGACAATGCAGATCTTTCAAGTGTTAAGCTAGGCTCAGGTCGTCCGCTAATTCATTCCATCCTCACTGATATCTTAGCGTGTGTTTAATTAGTTTTGGGACGGTGTACTTTCTTTATTTTCTCCTTTGTCTCTTGAGGACTTTCTACTTTTCTTCCTTGTCTTTTTTTTGGTCTGGTATTGGCATGTTTTGTTTTAATTGAAGCATTTCAGTAGGGGCTGGCCCTCGGTCCCTCCTGCGATCCTGTCCCCTCAAAAAAAAACAACAATACAGCCGTCATAGCAGCACGTCCGGTATGTGTTCACGTAATACTATTTCTTTCACCACCTCCCACACGTGAATGTGGTCAAGGAGAACATGCACCGTTAGCGCCCCTTTGATGTCACGTATATATCCTTCGTCTTGAAATGCTGATCTCTCTCTCTCTCTCTCTCTCTCTTTTTTGCGCATCAGAAATTCATTCATTGATTACGGTTCTTCAGGATTACAATCTTCAGACAAAAGATAATCGATGCAGGTTGGGTGGGCTGACTGCCACTCACCCAGCCTGCATGTCATCATCTGTGACTTGCTTTGCTAGCACATGAGCTACGCGGTTACAAGAGCGGGGGGGCGTACATCAATTTGAAATCAGCAAAAACAGAACTAAGCTCTATAATGTCTCTAATAAGCGCTGCCACATGTGATCTTTGGTTACCTCCTCGCGCCCACATGTTGGCCAGCTCCTGAGAATCAGTTTCATCTTTCAAGTTGGAGCCTTGTTACTCCCTGTTCCCTGGCTAGCTGCACACCATCCCGGCATGCTAGGCCTTCCATCATCAACGCATCCAGGCCATAGCCCATGGGGTACCACCGAGCACGCCCACCAACAAAATTTCCCATGGCATATATCCCGGAGCACTATCCCTGATGCTCCCTGGTGGTTCTGCACATCAAAAGCCCCATCAGCATTGCATTTGCACCAACCTGAAGGCGGTGGTTGCCATCGATCTTTGCCGCACCACAGCCGGCTTCGTCACCTTCTTTTCCTAGGAGACATCAACCACAGGTCGTGCGCCAGGTCGACTGCCCACTGTACAGCAGAACGAACTGGTAGCTGATTTTCCCCATGCCGCCGTCGGTTCCGTTGGTGTTGTGTCCATAGCGTGTACATGCCAATGCCCAATGGTAATGACCCCTCTGTCTTTGTCTGAGTAGACATCAGGCCGCAGGATATCCGAGGCCTATGAAAGAGGATGCAAGTTGGGCAATTTATAGTACCCGTAGCCGTAAGCATTCTGACTTCCCTCCACTCCAGAACCAGAACAGCTTCGCAACTGAGCATTCAGTAAGGACATGCTTAATTGTCTCTCTTTCAGCTCCACAAAGATCACAAAATGCCAGCGGCTCAATATGGCGTTGCTGCAGAACTGCCTTGGCTGGTAGAAACTCATGGAGGACATGCCACCAGAAAGTCCTAACCTTTGGAGGTACATCCAGCTCTTTGCCACGAAATGTCACCTGAACTTTGTGGTAGTATCTGCTCATCCTGCAACTCAGCGGTTGCCAACTTCCTGTTCCTGTAAGCCGATTTGACAGTCCTCCACTTGTGGTCTCACTGGAATGCGCAGGATAGCATTTGCATCAACTGATCAACTGGAATAAAAGTCTCACGGATCAGTTCTGAATTCCAGCTTCCAGCCTCGGTCAACAACTCCGACACCGGTACCATGTCGATCTCATCTGGACCGTTCCTTGGGGTGAGTGGTCTAGCATCAAAATGCAATGGCATCCATCTTTCTTGCCAAATGTTAGTCGAAGCTGCGTAACCGATTCTTCTAATGTCTTGTATTGTTAATCTCGCCCTTTTCTCCCTTTTGCTACGTTGATATTGACGGCTGGTTCGGGTTCCTTGCCAAGAATCGGATGCCCAACTGCCCGTGACTTCCCAAGGTTTGTGCCGTTGGTTTCTTGCCTGAAAGAAACGGGTATGATGAATTCCCTTCATCAAGCGACACAGAGTCTGTTGCTGTCTTGGATCCGAGCAGTGGGCATTTTTGGGCAATCACATCATAGCAGAATATTCCGAGCAATCGCTAACAGTTCTGCTATGAATATGCATGGTTTGTAACGATTTTGCTATAAATATGGTTTGTCTATTCGTCTAGTATACTCATGGTGTGCTTGGTCGGTCCGCTTCACCGCTTGTTAGTGTAATACTATCTTCGTCTTGTGTAATACTATCTTCGTCATTTCTATAAGGCGCGATTTGAAACGTCATGGTTTCCTGAATAACACTTTGATTATTTATTTAATCTTTATTATTATATTATTTATGTTTTATAAAATTATAATTATTGGATAGTACAATTGTTATAAACCTAACCATATCAAAGTTCATATTATAATAGTTAAAATTTGTTAGTCAAAATTTTAAAGTTTAAATCTTGATATACTGTGTTTTACTACAATCTAACATCTTTTAGGTGATCTATGCTGCTTACCACGGTAAGCCAGTATTTACCATACGGCTTTTTTACTCGATTTCCTCCTACATCACGGTTGCAAAAAAATAAAATTCTGAGGAAATCGAACTGCAATACCGTTTCTAATTCATCATTACATTCAAACAGCCCCGAAACTAGAAGACACCCCCATTCCTGGTACAGTTCTGAGAACCAGACGGAGCCCATGTAGTTTCGGAAATCTAAACTGACATAGTGACATGCAGGTCTGAAGTGCCGAACAGTAGAAAGCAAGTCAAACCCGGATGGCTCGAGAATCCGTCTAGCTGCTCAAATCAGCGAACGAACTATGCAGCTTCGGTTTCTTAATCTATCCAGAAAACAAAACAATGAAGCATATGCTGAAGCCAGAGGAAACCGCACAAGTCATCAATCGCTGTCTGTCACATCACATATCCTAGTCAACCTTCAACAACATTTTGTAGCTTTCCCTTTTAAAATGAAAACACGGTATACAAGTATAACAGTAACAGTAACACACAATGAACAACCAAGACACCACAAACTAACAAACAAACAAATCGTGTAACAATGCACGAATAGCTACATGGAACTATGCTGTAATTCCCTTCAACTATCTGATTACAGAAGTCTAACAGAGCTCATATTATACACACAAAAAGAATCAATACACAGCGTCCGACCATGGTTTCATTAGCAAGGTCCTAAAAATACTTCGTGGTGTATCCCTGTTCTTCAAGGATGTCCAAGCAAGATGCTACTTGGTATTTCCAACTTTGTATATAGAACACACGGCAATAATGTACGGAGTGTCAATAAAGTCACACTTTCCCAGCTGTGACGCCAACTACAACACTGCTGACCTGTGTGAAGCGAACAAAACGAAGTTAATCAAACGATGGTTCAATCAACAATGCAAAATATGCAACTCAGTAGGTCAAAAAGAGCTTACAAGTTTTCCCTTATCATCAACTGTCATAGGGTTCTCAACGACAACAGTTACATTCTGAGGTTGAGATTTAGGCTGCAGGATGAAAACAAAAAGGTAAGAAATCACTCTACATTTCAAGAATGACTAGTTAAACCATTGAATTTCATTGATAAGGACTTACAGCAGGAGTAGATGAGCCACTATATGACGGCTGATTTGATGTTGGCCTGGCAGATGGAGTGGGTGTCACAGTATTTACCTGAGATTCAGAACAAAGGTCAGTAAACTTGGCATAATACACTGATTGCATTTGCATTGCAAGTAGGCAAAGAATAAAACATACTCCAGTAGTCGTGACATAATTGCATATGGCACATTTTACTGAACGTGCGCCATATGGATACATCAAAGTTGTCCGGCACTGGCCGCAGTTCACATGAGCTATATTATTCACTGCACAAGAGAGAAATTGCTCATCATAAGGGTTAACCACACAAATGGACATGCATCCTATAAGCTCCATGCCCAACTAAATTTTGTTGAAAGAAAAGTGGCAGGAACTCTGTCTTGCATTAAAGGACAGAAGGAAAGCTCCTAATTTTTGCCTCAATAGCAGAAACGCCCTCAGCAGGCTACAAAACATCCCTAGCCACTTAAAGGACAAACCGCAAAAAAAAAAAAAAAGAACAAGATACATAAAGGCCCACAATTACAGGTTTAAAAAGCACACTGCCATTATTCAGTGTCCTTTTGCCCAACTAAATGGAGCATCAAACTATTCCTGGTCCGTGCTAAAACAAGTTACCAGAAAGAAAAGCATGTGCCACATGTCCTGATTACCATGTGAAAATATCATAACTTAATTTAGCATAATAATATATTACATAAAGTTATGCCATTATGCATAGATTTTACTCAGTTTCATTGTGAGTAACAATGGTCAAACGGAGTAATTCCTTGTTAAACCTTCTATGTAAAGAGAGAATGAATATCTGAACTAGTTCTGTAAAAAGCTCACAGAGGGAAGGATAGGTGGGAAATAGTACCAGGTCTAACAAGATTGACTGTATTGCAACATGAACACCTTTACGGTGTCTGCACTGCAAGTATACATCAGCAAAGTTAGACAACCACCACATATAAGCTGAGCCATCTCCATTCCTGCAATAATCAAGTTAAAAGAACATCAAACAAGTGTGCAAAGGACTATGAACCAACTATAAATCTCATAATCATATTCGGAAGACCTTTGTAAATCTTTCTTACATGCAAAGCAGGAGAAAAACCTCCATTGGAACAGAGAAGATAAGACATACTAAGTCATAGGATGCATGGTGGTAGAATGACTGGAACATAGAGGTGAACAGATAAAACAAATTGCGAACAGAAAGGGACAGAAGGAAAGGATATAGAATCTGTAGCTTGATAGAAAGATAGAGCTTGTTACCAAAGCTGGGAGGGATTAGCTTGATAGCTTCTAATGTTATATAAACACAAATGATGTAGTTTTTTTTTTTCTAATTAGACCATATTCTAAGGCTCAGGCTATCTGCACCGGCTAGAAACAAGCTTCCGTATGTTTTTGTGATGATCATAGGGGCTCACCAAATATTTAGGCGCGCATGCTACTGGGAAAACTACAAAAAAGTAATAAAAGTGGGCCCCCATAATAGAGGATAAAAAGGATGGATGAGTGCGGATCTTAAAGGGGGCAGAAGAGATGGCTAGTGGAACACTACAGATAACACATGTTCTTAGAGGCTTGAAAGGTGATGAGAACCTCTGGAAAAGGTGAATAAACTGGCAATTTTGGGTTCCTATTTGTGCTTTGATGCTAGGATCACAATACATGCAATTGGATGAACACATATACAGAAAAATACCCACTGTGGTGTACCAGCATCAATCAATCACCTAGAAGCATGGACAATGTATTCAGTACCCAAATGCACATTATACAGAGCAAACAGACGGAGAATTGTCAGTGCCCTAACATGTAAACATAAAAACTGGTTTGTCCATTATTTTAGCGAAGTTCCAACTTCTCTGTTTTCCAACCAGAAGGACCCAGCAAGAGATAACCAAGTGCAAGTGCAACCCAATCAGATTATTAGACTAGCACATGAATCATAGATGACACCCAGAGGTTAAACAAAGAGATGCATACAGTAAAACTAGGTATGGTTAAGCTTACTTTAGTAACAACCTACTACTTTTCCAAACAAACTGAACAACGCAGATGCAGAAAGGATAGAAGTTACTCGTGACATGTAAATTATTGTCCATTGCATTTTTCATGTGTGTTGGTAAACACTACTAAACACTCTCACAACATGTGCCAACACCGTGAAACTCTAGTTCATCCGTACTAGTAAAACATTAATATTACTATGGTATAATTTGAAACTCAAATGTTAATTTCTCTTGTATCCCGTAGCTACGCTGTTCCAGGAGCACGGCAGTACAAATTCAGAGAAACAGAGGTATTGCCGCCTTCCAGTGCCAGAAGAGCAAGCAGTCGAAAGGGAAACCAAGCATAAGCATCCAGTACGTACCTGGCGGCGGCACGGTGGTGATGGCCTGGCAAACCGCGCAGCAGACGCTGGACGCGCCTCGCGGGTAGAGCAGCACGGTCCGGCAAGCATGGCACACGATCTGGCTCTGCATACCTGGAATCGAAGGAGGAGGAGGAGGAGAAATTAGCGCAAACAGAATGAGCACCCAATCGCAACCTGATCGAAAACAACAAAGCAATCCGGCCATCAAAAGAATCCGACCATCGGATGAGTCGAGCGACGACCCGGGGCCCAGCACTGAATTCGATTGGTGGCGACAGCGAGGTCGGTCGATCAACCAACCAACGCGTACCCACCCCACCCCACCACACCCTACCATCACCCGAGGAGCCAAACGCGTGCCAGCTATCCCCGCACGGATCCCAGCTCGATAGGGACCCCGCCAAGCGTGAGAAGAGGAGGAGGAGGAGGGGAGGGGAGGACGAGGCGACTCACCGGCGTGGGACGCGCTGCTAGGCTGTCCTGACGTCTGCGCCTCCGGTGGCTCCGGGAAGAGCTCGGCGCGGGAGGAAGGCAGGCGGGGACGGACGTTACGAGCGCGGCGTCGGTCGCTTCTCCCTGTTCTTCTTCCTTCCTCGGTGAGGCGAAGGCGAGGGGAGGGAGATGACTTCGGATTGGATTTGTCTGGGATGGGGGAGGAAGAGGAGGGAGGGACGACGAGGCGCGTTTCAACCTGTCAGCAAGGCAGCACAACGGAAAATCTGTTGCCGGCTTTATTACCTGTTAATTTATCACGCGCACGGCACGCGGTCACGCGGACGCGGCTCTCTTCCTTTCCTTCGGCCGTCGGTCGGTCGCTGCCTGCCTGTTTCCTCCGCCCGTGCAGCGGAAAAAAGGGGTCGCTAGATTTAGCGACGTCCGCACGAGTTCTAAAACAAAAGCATTAATGTCCCACGAGTTTTAAACCATCGCGCCTCTTTGAATTTTCGGCTTGTTCTTCCAGACGTGTCCTTCGATGCTGTGGGTTCAAATATGTGGGCCTGATTGGTTACTAAAATTTCTTCGTCGAAATTTATCAAGTCGTAATTTTAGTTAGTAATTGGTTGGTCAGCTTAAAAGGAATTTACCAACTACTCACATTTGGCTTGCCAAATCTTTTAACAATTTTTTTATCAAGATTTGAACTTGCCAAATCTTTGGTAGAACAAATTTTGGTTCTGCCAACCAATCGAGGCCCCGTGATCCTTCAAGTGGCAATGTAGCGAGGTGCTTCCTCTATTCTAAATCTTAACTCAAAGTTTCTTTTATGTTTGATCAAATTTATAGAAAAGTACAAAAATACTATGACACTCAATGACTATGTTATGAAACTATATTTTATAATGTATATAATGGTGTCGATTTGATGTCATAAATCTTGATAATATTTTTGTATAATTTCGGATAACTCAAAAATACTTGATTTAATAACACGAAATAATATAGGGTCAAAGAAAACAAAGAATAAAAGTATCTTCGTGTCATGTAGCTTGGACTTGATATCCAAGACTAGAAAACCACACCTGACTTGATTCATAAGAACTATCCGTATGATAGTTACTTGTATATTTTTATGCGACAACAAATTTACGAAAAAAATAATGTAATACAAAATCATTTCGACTTGAGCAGCCACGGTGTCAAAGAATATGTTATGCCGGTTGATTAGAAACAAAAAAAAAGAGAGGAATCAATGGAGGCGGGTTCGTCTCTAGAACCTTCTATAGAGGTCGTTCTTTTGTCTAACAGCATCTAGAAAAGGATACGGTGCCTACAAATTCTGTTTATGTAATAAAAATAATTAAACCTAGAAAAGTATAAATTCCACCGTAAGAACTTATGACCATGTTCAGTAGGGGCTCCTGAGCCCCTCCTGTTCCCCTCAAAAAAAAAAAAAAACTTATGACCATGTTACTCTCGCGGGATATTTTCAGTTTACACCTTAATGCACACAGGAAACCAACTGAGGTATTTTCAGGTTGTCACTAGATGCAATAGCAACACAAAGAGTCTATTTTATTTGGTTAAGAACCTAGAAAAAGTTGCCTAGTCAAGCGCTGCAATCAAACGGCCCAGAATAAAAAGGTCCTTTTAAGTGATATAATCACTTAATCAGGTTTTCACAACAGTAAGTAAGGAATGGAAGCATACCACTGGTTTTAATTAGGTGCAAAACTGATATAGTATATAAGTATTACATAAATGAAGACGGGACCTTTCATATTCAAGCTTTCTACGCAATCACACGGTGCGGTTGCAGTTCTACCGTTCTACGTAGTACGGTTCTAGCGTTCTAGAACACGTTGGAGAAACGTCGAGACCGCTATCATCTTAGTTAGCAATTATCCACTCCGTTCGTATAGCTGACAAACATACCAGACGAGCTTTGACATATAGTATTACTAACAATTAATAATTTTAGTCATAGCCTTAAGGAGCAAGTAAAAAGAGATGGATCTGTTGTGTTATGATGATACAGATGATATATATATATATACATCTGGACGCGGCCAATAATTTTAGTCAACCAAAAGGAATAAAACGTCCAAAACGACCAAACGCTGGACGCGGCCAGGATTCCAAGTTAATCCTTTTGACCTTGTCTCTTTGCCGCCACGAATATGCCATTGTTCTGCGGCCGTTTAGAAAAAAGAGGATGCGAATATGTTGTCGTTGAAATAAAGGAAAAGTCTACTTTTTGCTCCCTCAACTTTCGCGAAAATCTATTTTTTCTCCTTAAAAACCCCAAAACCGGATAAATAACCTCTCTCAACTTTTCAAACCATGCATTTTTTCTCCCTAGAGTGGTTTTGATAGTGGTTTTGCTACAGTGACGGTAGTTTTGTCTTTTTTCTTTTTTATTTATTTCGGCCGAAATTTTGAAAAATCATAGTAAATCATAAAAAAAATCATAAAATACAAAATTTAATTTTGTTGGACTTCATATGAGTACATCTACACAGTGAATATATAATATGGTATGCTTTAGTATAAAATTTTTTGCTAGTCTTTTTCTTTTTTTATTTATTTTGGTCAAATTTTAAAAAATTATAGTAAATCACAGAAAAATCAAAAAATGGAAAATCTAATTTTTTTAGACTCCACATGAGTAGATCTACAAATAAACATATAATATAATATATTTTAATATAAATTTCTTGTTGTAGCTTTCGATCTATGCTTTTACGTAATTAATTAAAATAATTCATAAATGTAGCTTCTATAACTATTTTGTTGCACTAAAGCATACCATATTATATATTCACTGTGTAGACCTACTCATGTGGAGACAAAAAATTGAATTTTCCATTTTATGATTTTTCTATGATTTACTATGATTTTCCAAAGATTCACCAAAATAAATAAAAAAAAAAAAAAAGACTTAGCAAAAACTTTAAACTAAAGCATAACATATTATATATTTACTGTGTAGATCTACTTATGTGGAGTCCAACAAAATTAGATTTTTCTATTTTATGATTTATTTGTGATTTACTATAATTTTTCAAAAATTTGGCGAAAATAAATAAAAAGAAAAAAAAGACAAAACCACCATCACTTTGTAGCAAAACCACCATCAAAACCACTTCAGGGAGGAAAAGCGCATGGTTTGAAAAGTTGAGGGAGGTTGTTTATCCGATTTTGGGGTTCGGGGGAGAAAAAAGTAGACTTCGCAAAAGTTAAGAGAGCAAAAGTAGACTTTTTCCTTGAAATAACGCGAACTCAAATAGGCGACCTGTCCTGCGGAGGCGCGGACAGCTTCACCCTAGCGCGTGCGGCCCAGGAACTCGCCGATAGGGTTGGGGGTGGGGGCTCGTCATTCGCTCCCCCCTGTTACATTACGGGTTCGCACAATTAATGTTTTTCTAGAAATAATGACATGAATTTGCTAAAAATTTGTTCGAGAATCTGCTTTCGAGTTGTCTAAAAAAAATTCTGTACTCGGAGTTCAAGTTTGAGCTAAGACATTTTTGCATTAGATTCATAGTATTTGTTATGCATTTAGAAATATAAACTATGTCTATATTCATATCATAAAAAACCAAAACGTCTTGTAATTTATAATAATGGGAGAACTATTGAGAGTTCAAAATATCCAAATCTGCAAGTATGCCATTTTAAATTATACTTGGCTTTGGTTTTATCATGATCAAACTTCTTTTAATTTTAATCAAGTTTAAGAAAAAAATCCAATAATATTTATAACACTTAGGCCACATTTGGTAGAAATCTATATTCTCTCAGAAACATTAGATTCAGTTTCTCCTTAGAAAAGTTTTAAATTTTCTAGTGAATTCGAATCAATTCCTCAAATCGTTTGGTTAGTTGATGAGATTCTAATTCTTAGAGGATGGCAAAATCATTGTTTTACATAAAAATTATAAAATATATGTTTATTTTTTATGGGTGAAAGAACTATTCAAAAGCAACCCTTTTATGGGTGATCCTAATCTCTATTAAAAGAGCGAATCACTAGATACATTTCTACCTAGAATCAATATTGTTTTTGACCCGTTGGTAGAGAGTTCCAATGACTATGCAGAATCAAAGCTACTTCTCACATCCAAATGGATCAAATTTGTTCCAGTGAATTTTTCGTGTGATATTGAACTGGTATATATCAATGTATTTTTTTTCCTAAAAATATGGTTAAAAAGTTGCTCTAAGGTGAACTGTACAAAAGAGGAATTATCTAGGTATTTTTAAACCAAAAGTGGAATCGGTCACGGATTCAACTATTCAAGGATCACGATCGCGCAATGCTCCCACCCGAATCCCATAATCCGACCGTCTCACGAATCTCGAGGCGAGGTGTGCGAACGCCACTATCTCACGTTGCTTCTTCGTTCGGCTCTTCAGTCTTCACCCCTTCCACTCGCCGCCCCGCGGGGACAGCGCTCGCCGCCGCCTTCGAGCTCGGGCGGAGCCACGCATGCCAATGGCCGTCTCCGCCGTTACCGCCTCGCATCTCGCTCCCTCTTTTTCCAGCCCGTAGTCGGCGGAGACGCGCCGCGCCCCGCGCCGCGGCAGGCGGCGTAACGGCGCGCGCACGGCGGCTGCGTTGCGAGTTCGTCGCCGGCGGTGGGAACGGGGCCCTCTCCGGAGAGGACGACCCTCGCTTCATCGACCGCGTAAGAATATCTCCTCTATTGTCCCCCTCGTGGGCCTGTCGTCCCCTCCTCCTCCTCCTTCTCTGTTGGTGCCATTTCGTCGAACATGTGAGGCGCAGTCCGCGGGAACCGCTCTGTATCGTCTTCGCTCCAATGCATGATGTCCAGAACTCAGAGTGCGGCGCGGCGATGTGGAACAGTAAGGGCAGCGGTGTTTGCTGCGGTGGGTATTGTTAGTGTTCTTATCCGTTGAGTTGTCACTGCATTGCATCTCGCACATGGTGTGCGAAGTGGCATTGCTCCAGCTGTAGTGAACTTCTGTTGCTACACTTGTCAATACTCGATAGGAACAAAAGGCATCACAGTGTTATGCTTATAGCGCTGCACTTATATAGTTATATATCGAACGAATCACATTTGTTGGAAAGTTAAGCTTGACCCCGGGCAGGCTTATCTTACTGTTAGGCATTTGGTTTCTAACCTAGTAATGTATTTGATTAGTTGATCCTGTTTTCGTGCCATTGACCAATTGAACTACAAAATAATTATGAGATATGAACTTGTGAAGTTTCAAAAAAGAGACAAAAATGTATTAACGTCCTCAGTGTGATTGGGAGAAGCATTCCATTGTACTGCACATCATTGGTCATTCATTTAATAAACTGCTACAGATGAATTCAATCCCTCAAGTTGATGCAAGGACTTCTGTGAACTGTGGCAGTCCAGGTGAAACAAAAAGCCATGGCTACCTACTACCTACTTCCTACCTTGCCTATTAATACGACATACACCTTTGACCTTATCTGACATGTAAGAGGAAGGAGAGGTGATAGAGCAGTGTGCTATCGTTGTTTTTGGTGAGATAAAAAGGAGGCAGTATTTGGATTTTCAATTTCAATATGATATGAGACCCCCATTGGAGTAGGAGAAGCTAAATTAAATCCATATCAACATCATGACCCCTAATTTTTTGCTCGAATCTGTTTTGCTGCTGTGTACTCAAATTGGACAAAATCAGTTGCTGTACTATTGATGTGAATCAAGTGAGATGCTGCAACCCATAGTTTTGATATGACCAGGAACATTAGTAGTCTTTATCTTTATCCTAAAAAAACTAGAACATAGGAGAAGAGTCTCCCATGTCTTTAAATTAAGAAGGTGCCAGGCTTGGAACCGGTCGGACGGGAGAGTCCCGGAGCTCACTGCTCTAACCGGTCACACCGCGAGAAGCTTGGCATTAGTCTTTATCCTCAATAAGGCAACTCTCTACTTCGATCCATTTAAGTTGAAAAGTTGACAATAGTGCAGTCAGATATACATGTTGGTGGCATATGGTTTAACTTCGTTTGCATATTTGTTCCTGCTTTTCTTGAGCACAGCTATCTTGAATTGGAAAGGCATTTGGGTATCTCACGCTTCACCATTTTTTTAATGGATGGCTTATCTTTGTAAAATAGTATTGTACCTTTTGAATAGTGATGTATTACATTGTTGGCTTGTTGCTTTGGTTTGTCATTAAGAGATATTTATTGCGCAATTTCATCTGCAGCAAAAAGCTCTTGATGCAGCTATGAATGACATAAACAGCTCTTTTGGAAAAGGAAGTGTTACAAGATTAGGCAGTGCTGGTGGTGCTTTTGTGTATGTTTGTAGCTTCTTGATTCCTTCACTGAAAAGTTCATTAGCAATCACATTTTTTGTTCTGTATTTCTATTATACTGATTATTACTGTCTTACCCAGTGAGACATTCCCAAGTGGTTGTCTAACACTAGATTTTGCTCTGGGTGGCGGCCTTCCAAAAGGAAGAGTAGTGGAGGTAATTTCTTATTTTATGCTGTCTGCACTAATACTGCTGGTGTAGTTCATTCTTTCTTTGATCTAAGCACACTCAGGTCAAACCATGATCTGTACAAAACACTATTGTGGTCTTACCTGTAGTTCTGATTTTGATCACCTATGCTCAAATTATTTCATTTGTAAAACCTTGCAGGTATATGGTCCAGAAAGCAGTGGAAAGACTACCCTAGCTTTGCATGCAATTGCTGAAGTACAGGTTTGTGATATTATAGTAATGACTACTTTTATGATCTAGCATTAAACAATTATGGCAATAAAAAGTTGTTCAATATCCAATTTGCAGAAGCTCGGAGGAAATGCCATGCTTGTCGATGCAGAGCATGCTTTTGATCCAGCTTATTCAAAAAGCTCTTGGGGTAGATGTCGAAAATCTAATTGTCTGCCAGCCTGACCATGGGGAGATGGCACTAGAAAGTAATCAATTTAACACATATAGGGCTCAATTCTTCTTTATATTTTTCCTCCCTCTACTTTAGTATTACTCTACAGCTTTTATCTAATAAAGCAATCATATAGTAATATTCATCCTTTTTAGTTTTTTTTCAATTCATTTATTGTTCCACTCAGGTTTGATATTCATCTTCTAAATTTAACATATGAGAATCCTGTAGAGATGGCTTGATAAGCGCAATAATTTGTTTTTTTTTTCCTTCTAAATAATTCTATTTCAGTTGAGGTTTGTGTAAACTTTCTTTTTTGGCAGATGTCTGCCATGGAAGTTTACTTTGTCATTTTGAGTGGTACAGAACTGTTACTTGCAGCCTCCGGCGCCTAAAATAATTAGTGCAATTCTAGGTTTGAACTAAGTCAATATGAACATTTATTTTCCAAATAGGTTTACTATGAAAAATATATTCCATGGTTAATCTCTTAATCTAATGATACTTATTCGATTTTTACCGTACATGTTAGTATTTTTGTATAGATTTAGTTAAACTTGAGATTGATTGACTCAGGGAATAGCTAGAATTGAACACTTTTGGGATGGAGGGTGTAGATTTAAAAGATTTTAAAACTACAAATTTAATTATTATCATATGATATGCATACATAGGCTGGGATATGTCCAGTGATCTGGACATGCTTTTTTATATTTTCACAAATAATTTACCATTTTGTACCCATTTACAACCCTACTTGTAGTGTTGAAATTTTGCCAACAATAGGTATTTCTTCTCGAATAAAATGATAGCACATGCTGGAGATTGAGAAGTATGCATCTACATGCTGTGTTGTTTTATTTTGTTTTTGGGCTTGTATATCGGTACAAATTTCTTCCTTTATTTGTTAACCTTGAAGATCACTATATATTTAGATCTTTGTTTACATGAAAATTGCTAATATATTCTTACTGTGTATCAGTTGCGGACCGTATGTGCAGATCTGGAGCGATAGATCTTATCTGTATTGATTCGGTGTCAGCACTCACTCCACGTGCAGAAATTGAAGTATGCTTCCCTCTCCCATTTTTCTTTTGGGCTAATTCTGTATGAAATGCTGCATTGGCAATGTAATCTGTCTGTTTTTCAGGGTGAGATAGGGATGCAACAGATGGGTCTACAAGCTCGTCTGATGAGTCAAGCATTGAGAAAGATGTCAGGGAATGCCTCAAAGGCTGGCTGTACTCTTATGTTCTTGAATCAAATAAGATACAAGGTGTAATACTGAAACTGTTACATTCACTGCCAGCTAATTGCTTATTTTCATTTTATTAATTCGTTGATGGATTTGGTATTCAACAGATTGGAGTGTTTTATGGAAATCCTGAAGTCACTAGTGGAGGGATAGCCTTGAAATTCTTTGCATCTGTCCGCCTCGAAATCTGACCCATCGGGAAGATAAAATCTGTGAGATCAATAAGTAAATTTCATCTATCCTGAAAATTGAGGTGGGAATGATTGTTATGCTTGTTCTTCTTTTTCTAAGCCCAAGGGAGATGAAGATGTTGGTGTGAAGGTTCGTGTCAGAGTGCAGAAGAGTAAAGTATGTCCAAATTTTGTGCAGTTCTTGCTCTGTATTTATGATTGACACTTCTGCAGTAGGCATGATATTTTTTTTCCCTTCTTTACAAGGTATCTAGGCCGTACAAGCAAGCTGAATTTGAAATCATTTTTGGGGAGGTGTTAGTAAATTGGTAAGTTCATAATTTTTTAGCCTTTGTCATTGTATCATACACTAAACAAAATATTGGACAGGGGTGTGTTCTTGATTGTGCTGAGCTGATGGATGTAGTTGCAAAGAAGGGTTCATGGTACAGCTACAAAGATATAAGGTATGCCAGGAGCTTTAGAAGAGCGTCATCTTTGGTGAATAATTGAGGTTTAAAAAATATATCTGTTATGGGAGCTATCTTTACATGTCATTTGGTTTTGAAAGCAATATTACTTCGAAAAATCTTTCCTAGTTCCATTTTTTTTTTTTTTTTTTTGGCATATTTGGGCTAATTATATGAGACCCTTGGAAAGGCCTCAATATGGGTCCTTGTCTTTTTAATACAGTTCGTTTTTTTCGCTAAGATCTGAGCCTTCATGATATGTAGTTTTCCAAGTAAAGGATCTAAATCAATTTTAAAAATTAAAAATGCTGATGTGAGTCCCCCCAATTTGTGGGACAAAAGTAGTGACCTTCTGTTGTCAATCTGTCCTGATAATTACATAAAGTGCTTCAACAGTCGTTCTGATCATACTGCATAAGAATTAAATCCAAATTGATACCGTTATTTGAACAAGAGATATTACTTATATTACTTGATTCAAACTATGGGGTTACTTTGTCCTTGTTAGTATTCTGCTTTACCTTCTGCCCTCCTTGGTTAGGTACCTACGTTGTAGGAGATTGGTGTTACAGTGCAATTATTTTCATGTTTTGGTCAAAAGATCATCTCCATGTATTGACGTAGCTTTGATTTGTGTCTTTTTTTTTCTTGAACAATTGCTCAGATTGGGCCAAGGCAGAGAAAAGGCACTGCAGTATCTCCGAGAGAACCCAACAATCTGCGACGAGATAGAAAAGGTTTGCTGGATTCTGCCTGGGCTTTCTGCATGAGCCTTTTGACAAGATTTGAATCCATTTTTTGCTGGTTTAAAGCTTCAAACTAGAGGCTTACGTGTATATGTTTTTTATATGATCTGATTATATAATCTCTTTCAAGCATATATTAGTTTTTTTTACCTGCTTGTCATAAAAATATGTCATGAATTAATGTCGTGATCTGTTATGTGCCAGCACTGCCATAGATTTTTATCAGGACTTCTTGGATTCAACGCTAGAGCCAAGTTCACTTTTATTGTTTCGTTCATATCAATATAATTACATATATAAAAAATAATTTATAGGAAGATAAATTATATGATGAACCATGAGTTTTCTTTCTATACTTGCGGGCAGAGTCTTTGTACATACCCTATTCCTTAGACATGTTTGATGAACATGCAGGTGGTTCGCGCTATGATACCAGAAGGATCCAGGCATATGAGCCTACTAGCTTTCGGGCAGTCATCATCAACTGAAGATGACCAAGTGTATGATGACTGATGAGCAATAGTGGCACTAGAGGTTCCAAAGATGAACACTCGTGAAGCCGTCAAGCACCACAATTCTGGGCTTGTCTTAGAGATAACAGGAAAGATTAGATGTAATCAACCAATATGCAGTCATGTCGGCGCTCTTGGAGGGTAGTTTGACTGATGTGTTGTACGCGTACCACCACTGAGAATGATTTAACTTGCGTGGTTATTTAGTGTAATAAGGCTATCTGCACCGGAGAACCGTAAAGCACCCGCTACTGCTCCACGTCAACGTTTACCGTAAAAAAACATCTGCACCGGAGTACGGGAAAGGATGCGCTATGCATGCGACGCCGGTATTCCCAGCGCGCGTACGGTGCTGCGCTATCAGAGGGCGGGGCCCATGGGCCGGCGCGCAACGCGCGCACGAGAGAGCATGCGAGAGAGGAGTCAGACTGTCAGAGTAGGCAGTGGCGGACCTCACTAGCTGAACAAAGAAAAAAAATACTATAACTCACAAACTAAAAATCCAAATCAAATTCCGATTGCACCATTAAATTCGTCTCAATAAATCCTTCGAAACTAGATCACACATGGATATATTTAGATAAAGTGACAAGTGGACCCCACAGTAAATAGAGGATGATATAAGGGATGGATGGGTGCGGGAGAATTGAGTATAGAGGAGAGAATCTTGATAACTAGGCCTTTTAAAGGATGAATTTAGAGTTCCATGAGTGCGGATAGCCTAACAAAGGAACTGATATTTTTTCCAGTTAATGAAGCTAATATGTTAAGTTTGGTGTCAGCCTGACTTGATAATGTGGTACTATGAGCTCTGTGAAGACGATTTGTGATATTACAATGAGCTGTAAATTCCTCTCCAACAAAGGAAAATATCAGGTGCACATGTTTGCCTTACCAACTTTGGGCACCTGCTCCATGCTACTCTCGTTATCTACCGGATTTTAGGCTTTTTTTAGCATTGCGGCGTGTTTGCTTCACAGCCAGGGGGTGTTCACCTAGGCTGGTTGATCCAGCCATCAGGCATAGGAAAGCGACCGCTAGGGAAGATCAATCCAGCTATGGCAGCCTGTGATGCAGTTCCTGCCCTTTGTATGAATCCGCCATGGCTTCCATCGGGTGATGAGTAGGCAACTAGGGACTACTAGGTTTACTGTGCAGTTAATTCTCAAAATAAATAAACCATTAGGTAGGTTCAACCATATCATGTGCAGTTCGATGTTTCCCTACAAATATAAACAACTTTACATATATAAGATAGATGAATAACTACTAGTATTACAAACAAGTTCTTTCTTCAGCGGCAGAGACTCAGATACGGCGCAGAGATGCCAGTCGCCTCTCCAGATCGTCAACTTCAGCAGAGGATTCGGGTGGTGCTGCCACGTTCCTTGCAGGAGCAGCAGCATTACTGCAGAAACCATAATTTGCTCAGAAACAGAAGCAACATGCACTGTGTTATCAGATGGAGAAAAAAAAAATCCGCATACCGTGCTTGGCTATTCTTGTTAGTTGCTCCGATGCGCCCTTTAGGAGCCGAAGAAAGCTACATTTTCACAAAAGCATTGGAAAAGATAAGTCAGAATTAAGACTCACTCAGTATCTGCACAAGATAACTGCCATATGTATTGAAAGAATACCTGAGAAGCCACATCGACGCCAATCTCGTCAAGGACCTGTATACCCGACATAGCCAGTATACCATGGATGAAATTTTTCATGATCTAGTGGAAATCAAATAAGAATTTCCTTAACTGGTATCTGAGAAGTTTGGGTTACCTGGTTTTGTAAGCTCTTCGGTTTCCTCCTCCGCCTCATCTTTGTCAAGTGTTTCATCAATGGCATCTGACATCATCTCAAGCTGGAAATGGCCATTTCAATGTGAGACAGCTATAAGCCTACCAACAACATTCTTTCAAAATTTTATAGTTTAGCACACTAAGCAAGCTGCAAATGTTGTAAATGACATTAAGAAGACAATATTTTTTTGTATGCTAAGAGGTTATGCGAGTTTGTGAATGGTAACTGTTGAACATCAGGGATACAAGCTTCAAAAAATTGAAATGTGCGACACATATCAGTCAGGACTAAGGATCAAAACACAATACACAGTGTTCTATGTGTCTTATAATGCTTTTACAATGCTCAAATTGATTCATGTCTATAGCAACTAAACAAATAACTAAGTGGGCCATGCACAAATTACATGACATAAGTTGCAGCTTTGGACTTTGAAGTAAAATAAACAAGCCAGAACAGTGTGAATGTTATTACCGTCATGTCCAACTGTGTTGATTGTTTCTGGAATTCTTTCATGACCTTTATCTGTTTTGCGGTTCCATTTGCTGAAATGTGCAGTGAAATATAGAAGTCACTGAGAAGATAGTCCAAAAGGTGTTCACAGGCAAAAATTTCTTAAGAGGGTGTGTTGATACTGAATAACAGCTATCACGGCTTACCTTATTCATTGCTGCCATAGCTTTGCTTGCACCTTTCATTCCAGCAGAGATTGAAGTGCCGGCATACATTGCCTGAACAAAGAATGGATTGTTAATCACAAGTTAGTCTTGTCCACAACCAGAACAGAAACGCCAAAAAATCAAACAGGAAGGTGGTCATGCCTGTGTGTGAGTAGCTACTCCACGAATCTGTGCCCCGTGTGCCTTGCAAATTGAGGATTTGTTGCCTCAGCCTGACAAGTTGCCGAGCTAATATTTTGGTTGCGGCCTTGAGAAATCCAGATCATCTATCATCAGAACATAGGACGAAGAGAATTGGGGACTACGGATCTCCCTCAACTTCCTAATAAACTCACCTCATTTCCAGTCTTGGCAGTCTTCTTTATCTCTGCAACCAGCTTTTTCTCCTGCATAATTACAACTATGAAATTACCAACACCAGATAATACAATCTGCACATAGATAGGTCGCATGGCCACCTGATGGGCCCATAAGTTGCCATGCCACGCTGTGGCTTCTAGTTCTAGTAAGGGAAGTGAATTAACAATAAACAAATATCAAAGGGGAAAGTGAATTAACAATAAACAAATATCAAAGGCAGCTCCATGTACCCTCTAAACAGAATAGTAGATAAACAAATTTCCTAGAGTAGGGGAAATTAAGAAATAAACTAATAACAAACAGTTGCCCCTCTAGAGTCCAGACCAGAGAGTTTTATCAAAGGCAGCTCCATGTACCCTCTAAACAGAATAGTAGATAAACAAATTTTCTAGAGTAGGGGAAACTTAGAAATAAACTAATAACAAACAGTTGCCCCTCTAGAGTCTAGACCAGAGAGTTTTATCAAAGGCCAGCTCCATGTACCCCTCTAAACAGAATAACAGATAAACAAATTTTCTAGAGTAGGGGAAATTAAGAAATAAACTAATAACAAACAGTTGCCACTCTAGAGTCTAGACCAGAGAGATTAGACTAGCTAGGAGCACAAGGATGTTGAGCTTCTGCTTCTAGATTGTGGCTAGAGCTTGGTAACCCTTGCATTATGTCAATTCACAGGTCTCAGTAAGGACACAGGATACTGTACTAAAAACTGCATCTTGAAATGACAGACAATGGTAGATTTAACAAAACCACTTGATGCCTCCACTCAAATTGTAGTTATATTAAAACATTTGGAACAGCATGCTACATACCTCCATTTGCAGGGAACCAATCTCTCGCTCGACTCTAAAATATGTAAAATAGGGAGTTGATGTCAGAAAATTAGCACACAGTTGTGAATTATGTAACCTAATTTGAAACTGAAGGGATGTGTTAATCTAATTTCTGAACTTTATAAAAAGATAAACTATTAAATTAATTTGCCAAATTTATGATATTTTGCTGATCTGATTCAATATAACAAAGATGCAGTAGCAAGCATGGTAGCAATTGCTAGATTTTTTTAGCATCGCCACAGAGAAATATGAAATAGAAGCTAAATGGGATGCTATCTAAGCTCCATTCTTTAAACTGAAGAACTACTGTAATTTGACATGCCAAATCTGTAACAATACAAGTTATGAAATATCCACCTATATCTCAGATTCATGAAACATGTGCTAGTCTAGCTCAATATAACACTGCCCTAATAACAAATGTGTCAACAATTCCTGAAACTCTCCACAATGCCTGGGTAGCAATGCGAACTAATATGATGCTAACAGTAGTTATCAGCAGTGCTCAGTTGCTCACCCCGCGTGGCGACCCCCATTTCACGTTTGCTGGTCCGGAGAGCCTCTGCAAGTGGCAAACAAACACCAATTCGTCAGCAGTGGGTTGAGCACACGAAGCTTGTGATCCGCAATTTTTTCCCCCAACGAGATCGCGGAGGACGCGCAACGCGTAACGGAAGGCTTGACTCCTCCCCTCCCCTCCTCTCCTCCCGCAAAAATGCACAAGGTTCCCTAAACCTAAATAAAACCCTGACCCCAACCAGGCTGGCCTCCCTCCCGGTCCGCGGAGGCAGAAATCCATGGAGAACCTCGCCTCCGGAGTCCGCACCGGGTAAACGGCACTTTCACCCCGCGGATAATCAAAGCTAAGCAGCAGAGAGCACCAAATAGAACGGTGGCGAAAATTCCCCAAATTTCTCGCCAATCCCGAAGGCCCCGAACGCCTTCGTGCATCGACAAAGGAAATCCAAGAGCGAGTAACCCCACCTTTGGGGTCGACCTTCTTCTTGAAGATGTTCATGGCTGCCGGATCGGTCGGGACACGAACCGCCTCGCGAGCGGGGAGGAGGAGTAGACCGCCCTCTTCAGTGTGCGCACTCCCCGCCGCAGATTTGGTCGCAGGAGAGGAGAGCGGGGGTGCGGCGCGTGCTGTGTTCGTGCGTGTGGGAGAGTGGGGAAGGACGGCGCCGCGCGAACCCAACGGGTAGTGTCAGTGAGCCGCCGACCCAGCCCAGCTTTTAGGTCACTCCAGGCTTCAGTAGCCGTTGCGGACGGGAAAACAACGCGCGACGCTACCCGCACCGGGACCCGTTCACGCTTCAGGCATGGAGCATGGGGTCCACGGAGACGTGGGACCTGAATGTCAGTGGCGTTACTTGAGAAGACTGCGGGGAGAGAGACCCGTCCGGCAGCGCCTTGGGATTGGACGAACTGCCCACTTCTCCCTGTTTTCCTTTTGTCTTTGTTGGAATATTTTTTTTTATTTATACAATTGATTTCCTGCCTTTTTTATGGACATTGGTACTGGTATGGAGGGGATCATTTCGCTGATCAAGCCAGCAGCAATTTAACTCCTCATTTTCTAAATGCAAACATTGAATTAGTACATTTCTTAGTTATGTATGTTTCCAAAATACATATCCTTTCTTTAAATCGACTAACGTGATGAAACAAACGCGGTCTTGTTTAGATTGCGCGAAAAGGTGGAAAAATTTCAACTTTGCAATTATAGTATGTTTCGTTTGTATGTAGCAAATATTGTCCAATCATGGATTAACTAGGCTCAATAGATTTGTCTCGTGATGTACAACTAAACTGTATAATTAGTTATTTTTTTACTTACATTTAATACTCCATTCATGCGGGTTAAAACCTGATGTGATTGAGAGAGAGGGAAAAAATCTAAAATCTAAACAAAGCCTGGTAAAACGAATTTAGGGTGCCGAGACTGCACTTTAACAGTGTCGACGTTAGGTCAAACTGTAGAAGTTTCAAGAATGCTACTGAAAATTTAATCATTCGCAAATGAAAAGTTTAATACAGCACGCGACCATGACTAGTGAGATCTCATTGAGAATCCTAATAAGGTCTTGTTCAGTCACGCATGGTCTAATGAGCATAAAATTTCTACTACAAGTCAAGGATGGAATGATTAAGTCAACATAAAAATTTCGCCACAAGTCATAAAAATTATAAGTATGAATTAATTATAGAACATAGATCTAAAACTAGAATAAAAAATTATACTAAGACATAATCTATACTTAATAATAAAAAGACAAATTTTCTCTCCACCTATTTTTTGGTCCGTTCCCCCTCCAACTAACTCTGTGAGTGTGCAAGTTGTCTTGCTCGTCTACATCTATAACCAGGACTTATATAAACCCATGCATATCACAGTGCGAGTTAGAACAGTTCATGTCTAACGGAACACGAAATCAATTACAAGACATATTGGATCCGCAAACTACATAGTAGTCTTTCCTTAGCTCTTCACGTTGGACACAATGTCATATCGACTCTAACTAAATAAGCAATTTGCTTTCCTTACTTTAAGATGAACGTAGCACGTCTAGACTCTAGAATTATTTTCTTCACTTGGCAGCGATTGGTTCTACTTCATTGGATAGAATCCTGAATAGTTTTTTGTTACTTGGTTAGCTTCCACTAATATACTCATGCACGGTCGATTTGGGTTTTCTATCGGCACATTTTCTATTTTCATTTTTAAACATGCACATTTCTATTTTCACTTTGCAAGAAAAATATAAGATAAATAATATAAAATATTATTATTATAAAAAACAAAGTATAATTGGTAACATATTGATGCATTTTTTGTGTGGCATAAATAAAAAAGGAATCGCCTCAACACAACGCCCGCCCGAACTCCTAGGCCTGTTGATGTTGTTGCCATTGGCGCCGGAGGTGCGAACCATGCCCCCAAACCCTAAGTCTCGATGTGCAGCTGCCCATAGCACAAGCCGTATTGTGCGCTTCCAATCTTGAATTGGCGGAGCATGACCGAACTCGCATGGGCAGCAAGATGTGTGTAACACCCCTGGTGTTACGTTAACCTAAACCCACCATGTCATCATATTATGTATTAAGCATCATGTCTATTAATTCAATGGTAATACAATTAGCATATAATCATATGCATCATTAAGTTGACCACTAAGCATTAGGTGCATTAGTGCATTTCATGGTGATAATGATCCTTGCATAAGTAATATTTTGTCTTGTATGCTAAGCGTGTTTTGAGATGCTCATCATGATTAATGATCACTAGTGTAGCTTGATGTGCTTGCTATCTAAAATAAAGTATAAAAGCACTCAAATTTCACTTACATGTTTAATCAAATTTATAAAAATGATTAACCTAAAAGCAACCTTGGAGTGATTAAGTGTTTGTCTAACTATGTTTAACTTCCTATGTTTTACAATTTAATTTATGTTAAGAAAGAATCAAAATTGGATTTGGAGCTCAAATCCCAACCCTAAAGCCAATTTGGCTAAGTGTTGGAAATTGAATATCATTTTCAATTTTGAGGAGCTAACCATAATTAATTTTCTAAATGAAAGCTGCCAAACTTTGGTACCATTTCGAAGTATGAACTTTGTATTTTGAAAGTGTGCCATTGGTTGGGTTTGAAACTCACCACAACATCATTAATTAATTGCCCAAAAATTCAATTTGCAATTCATTTTCAAAACCCTAACTTTCAAAAGGTATTTTACCTCCTTTCTTAATTGTGCTCAAAATATTCAAAATTTGGGAAAACTTCCAAAATACAGATTGTGCATATCTTTGAGCTCTACAAGTTTGGTAAATAAAGTTTTTCAAGTTTTTGAATAAAATTAAAAGCAATTTCAAAAGTTCTTCAAATTGAAAATTTCCCCCTTTCTTTATTTTTAAACTCCAATTCAAAATTTATTTAGTTTCATGCAAAACTCTCTTAATAAAAGTTGTAGATCTTGAAAAATGGAACAACTTTTATTTTTGGAGATTTTTATCTTTTATTCAAAATTTGAAAGTAATTTTGAAATCTCTAAAAAGTAGGGTTTAAACCCTTTTTTCCAAATTTGAAATACAATTTCAAAAATATTTGGAATTTGACAAAACTTGTTAAATAAAAAAGTTGTAGAGCTCATTATTTTGCACAACTTTTATTTTTAAATTTTTCAAGTTTATATACAGTTTTGGAAGTAATTTTGCAAAAAAGGAAGCAAATATCCTCTGCTACAGTAACCAACAGGGGGTTGCACCTTGCTCGATCACCCATGCCGGCCGGTCGCCCATGGCCGCCGTGGCTTCTCCGCTCCTTCTCGCGCTTGGGCACGCGGACGACTGCGCGGTCAGCGTCGCGAAGAAGCTGGCCACATCACCGACCTGCCCATACCCCTTAATTATCGAACGTTGGCCGGCAACATCGTCTTTTTCTCCTCCCCGCGCCACCATTGCCGATTCCTCCTCGCCGGCAAATTCGCACGGCATGATCCATCACTGAGCCCTCCATCTTGTCACCAGTTCCGTCAACTTCTTGCGCCCCTATTGAGCCACTCCGCACGCTCCAATTCTCACCAGAGCCGCCAAACCCGTCCTTTTCTCCTCCAGCTCCGGCAGAACACGGTCGGGAGCCGCTCTTGCCGGCCAGCTCTCTCCGACGTGTCTCGGCTCAAACCAAGCAGTGCCCGAGCACCGTCTTGAGTTCTTGATTCTTTTCGGCCTAGTCCCGAGCTTGCTACCGCCACCATCTCGTCGGAACGGGGCATCGCCGCCGTGCGCGCTCCGGTTCCGCCGCCGCTGAGCTTAGCCTCGCCCGAGGCCAGCTCCCTCCGGCGTTGCTCTGAGCCAACCAACACCACCAACAGCTACGCCTGACTTCACTGGTGCTCACTGAGCCACCCGTTTCATCTCTATCGTCCCCGTTGCGTCGGAACAGCGCCGCCACCGCCGTGCGAGGCCGAACCGCCATGGGCACCGCCGTAGTTGCTCCGGTCGCCGTAGGTGCTCGTCCAATAGCTCGTTAAGGCCGTAGGGAGGATAGGGATCCCATGGTGCTGCCCGCGTCGGCTCCGACCTTGCCGCCGGTGAGTTCTTCCCGGCCGGCTCGTCGGCGCCGTTCTTTTGAACGGGAAAGGGAGGGAGCAGAGGAGAAGCTGGGCCGGGCCGCTGCTGGGCCAGGTTGGGCCGTGGCGCAACCCACTGGGAAAGAAAAGGTTTTTCCTTTTTCTTAAATGAATTTCATTTCGGATTTTCATATTTTGATAATTAAATATTCTGGGCCAATAAAAATATGACAAAAATATATGTGTGATCCTCATGAGATGTAGTTTCATAAAAAAATATGTGTGCAGCATGTTAAGTACTTTTGTCATGCTCAATAATTGCATGCTTTAATTAATAAATGCATGATGTTTGATTTTTGTAGAGCAAAATATTGATCCAAAAATCATAAAACTTTAGGATTAAGTTTGTCATGCTAAAACCAACCTTCACTAAAAATTTGGCATTGTTTGTAATAAGTTTACTTTTTATAATTAATTCTAGCCTTGTTTAATGACCATAAAAATAGTTAATGACACCATGTATTAATTAATTAGTTGGCTAATTAATTGTTATTTAATTTATGTTTTTGTTTGGAGACTTTGGATCAACAAAATATTTCTGGTCCAAGGCATGACCATGTACAGTTATATGTAGGGTTTGCTCACATGTTTACATAAATAATAAATGCCTAAAATAATTAATTATATGTTTCACTTAGATTGATTCCCTTTTGGGTATGATTTGAAGACCATGAACCATTACTACTCTAATGATTTATGGCTCGATTGTGTGGCGTTACTAGTGGTTATCATCACATGTGTGCTGCATGATAATAGTTATCATCGCATGTGTAGTAGTAGATTAATCTCTTATTAGTAAGTTAGTTAGTGGCTTTCAACAACTGTAAAAAATGGTTAATAAATTAGTAATTAACCTTAATCACCATGGGTTTGATTGACTTTGGGATTGAGTGATGTCCCTAGGTCATTAACCCTAATGACCTTTGGCAATTCAATTACACCGATTATGTTGCGTTATCTGATGTTATCATAGCTGCTCATTATGATCCCTTGATACAACTATACCGTGAAGGAAAGTTGTACTCAAGTTAATGTGAAATTAAGTTATTTCATCCATGTTGCCCTGCATCATGCATCATGTCATGCATTTCATCATACTTAGCATACATCATTTCATGTACGTATAGTTCACGTGAGAGCGAAAGATCGCGATGGTCAAGTTTCAAAGAAGATTCACGGTGATCCAACCCTGACAAGGTGAATCCATGAAGATGTTGATGTCAAGAATAACAACTAATCTTCTTCTGCAACGCAGTAAGCCCCTGATGCATTAAACCCTTCCTTGAATTTCGAAAGTCTTTTATAATTTTATGTTGATGATATAATACATTAGGTGTAGGAGTTGCGTGATATCCTATATTGATGCATTTACCTTCTTTGATATATTATCCCTGAAACCTATTTTGATTTGAAAATACTTAGTATATACTCAGCATACGGTTTTATAGTTGAGGGAAGAAAAACTGACTTTTGTCATAGTGGAGGAGGCAAATCAGACCTTTCCACTCAACTTTGCCCATACCCATTTGAGAGGCCCAAATCACTAATCAATCTCTAGACCCAATTCAGTTTAGGCCGAAGCCATTCCTAGGCACAACTCCCAACTTAGACCGAACCCAATTTTGTGGTTGGGAACATATCCAGTGCAAACTAACTTTCTGTGAAAACCTGTGCAAACTACAGTAAAAAAGTCATCTAAATTCATCAAAAAAAATTCACATATGTAGATGATATGATGATACATAATCTTGTAAAATATCTTGTCTAAACTCGACTTCACTTGTGAGATATAAAAATAACAAATTTCAAGCCAGAAAGCTGTCCACATGAGTTTTCACGAGAAGTTAGTTTGCACTAGATACGTTTCCTTTTATGTAGCCCAGTTCACAGTGACATATATGGGCCAAAGCCCATTCCAACGATCTTTGATCTTGAAACGCCTAGCTCATGACTGAACCTCCGAAAAGACTGGCACGACGACGCCGGCGACCTCGGCATCACTACTGCTGACGACGACGCTATCTGGCACACCATCGATACGTACGATACCAAACCGTGCTGCTACTATATATATATATATATATATATATATATATATATATATATATATATATATATATATATATATATATATATATATATATATATATACACACACACACACACACACACACCTGACCTTTGATCTCGCTTCAATAATGAGCATATAGATGTCTTTCTATGCTACAATACCAGAAGCCAAGAGAGCCTAACTGTAAACTAAGCGAACAGTCTTCAATGATTAGGATTTAGGAGGCATGCATCTAGCACACAATAATGTTAGCGGCTTGTACGTATTAGTGCGTGCGTACGTGGCGATCTGCAGCCGCTCTCCCTACGTTTGGTAGTCGTTGCGCACTAAATTTATTCAGATATCCAAAGATCCCTCAAGAGGACACCTGGCCAAGACAAGGAGCTGCTAGGCGTGTGTCGTGTTGTCCACCTGTATTTTCAGCACACACAAAACCATATATACATATGCTCGATATATATATGACGATGCATGATACGGTGTTCATCGATCGGTTGTCTTGTGATTGTCTCACGCGGACGCTGTCCCCACAACAGGTTGGCGCATGTCCAAGTGCAGAGACCGCCGCCGCTATAGCTCTAGCTGATTTGTGCTCCTTGGCGGGAGCAGGACACGCGTCCACTCACCGCCGAAAGCAAAGTGGCCCGACGAGACGAGCGAGCGGCACCCCTCACAGTCTCACACTCCATACTCTGTCACCCACACCGGCCGCCGCACGCACGTTCAACCCACAGCTCACTCGTTAGCATATGGCTTTCTTTCAGCCGGCAGGTTTTCGAGCGAAAAACACCGTTAAAACTACTGATAAGCAATGTTACCATAAATTTGTACGGTATATATAGGTTACTAGCTAGTGTTTTAAATTTTAAATTTTTTTCTTTATTTATATATGATAGCGTCGAATTCATGTTCTATTATCGTATTCTTTTCAAAATTTCATAGTGATAGAGCATCATTTAATTATCTAATACTGTTGGCCTGTGCCATGATAATAAGCTTGTGAGTTAGCATTGGCTAAACGAGTTGAGGCAAACAGTGGATCAAGTACTCGCCTTTCGACAATGTTGGATCATGAGATAACTGCGATAATGTCTTGCGCTTATCATTATTTATTTGTTCCCCCATTCTGGCACTTCTCATCTATAAAAACAAAAAAAAAATTTGAATCTGAATTTGTCCTAAATCAAAAACTCTCCTAAATTTAACTAAGATGAGTATTAACATTTGCACAAATGAACGCCAACAACAACATAGCATAGCATAGCATATGTCTGGGTTTGACGCGGTGGAACTACTCGCATGGTTTGAGTCTCTAATTAACTCAGGATGGTCGATTACATTACATTAGCTAAGTATATTCTTTCAGTGATCTATGACTACTGTTGGTACCTGTGGCCGCCTGCCTATTAACGGATTCAGTGGTCTTATTGGCGGCTGAGAATCTACCCTACGCCTCCAGGATCGCTGCAACTTGTATTGTACGGCTGTACCTTGATGTCCGTCGCCCTCCAGTCCAGGGACACAGCTAGCGCCCATAGCTGGACTCGGCGACGACGTGGACTCGCCCTAGCTCAGCACAACCCAAACGGCCAGGCCGTGGTGCCCCCGTGCCCGTGCGCGTGCGCCCTTAACTGCAAGCGCCAGCGCACGCGCCGATAATAAAGTGGAGTGAGCTCAGCTGATCGATGCCGATGCGCGGGCCGGCCGTGAAAGCCGCGCGATCCGCCGCTGTCTCGCCATCCCGGGACACCCAACGACCCGACCCCGATCCGTCGGCGACCCGGGCGCCACAGGCCCGCCCGCGCAATGATCTGATTCCCGGAGAGACATCTGACACCGACTGATGGAGCCCGCACGCCAGCGGCGCACCGGGGTCGCCTCGCGGATTGCGCGGAAGCTTCCTCCGGCCACCGTCTGACGTTGAGCGTTCGCGGCGAGGCGGACCCGTCCAGCGGAGCGTTGAGCTTGAGCGTTCGGTGGCGGCTGGCGTTTCCAGCCACCTTCGTTTCAATTCAACGCTCTCAGACGGGTCAGGACACGTCCGTACGCTAGCTGTCGTCGGGCGCAGCGCAGCTACCATGCGCTGCCTTCGCCTCTATATAAAGGCTCCACTTCAGTGGACATCGAACCATCAGTCTCAGTCGTCTCTCACATCTCGAGCCCGAGTTCATCTTCTATTCTTCTGGCACTAGCAAGCAAACTTGATCCAGTTCCGGTCTTGCTGCCTCTGTGTCCGAGAGAGAAAGAGATGGAAGCGTACGCGGCAATGCCGTCGCCCCAGACGATAGCCATGAGCGTGGACAAGCTCAGCCACGAGATCTTCTCCCTGCTCGAGAGCAAGTTCCTCTTCGGCGCCGGCGCCGGGTGCCTGTCCTCCGGGCCCTGCACGCCGGCCAGGGCGTTCCTCGACGGCGGGCGCGTGCGGGTGCTGGCCATCGACGGCTGCGGCGCGGCCGCCGAGGACGCGCTCCTGGCGGCCGCGGCGCTGGCGAGGCTCGAGGCCGGGCTGCGGGACCACACCGGCGACCCCGACGCGCGCGTGGCCGACTTCTTCAACGTCGCCGCGGGCGCCGGCGCGGGCGGCGTGCTGGCCGCGATGCTGTTCCTCAGGGGCGCCGACGGGCGGCCGCGGTACACGGCGCAGGAGGCGCTCGCGTTCGTCGCCGAAGGCGCCGGGAGGAAGCAGGACTGGTGCTGCGGCCGGCGCCGCGGGCGGTGGGCCAAGCTCTTCCGCGGCGGCGGCTCTCGGGACGGCGACAGGCTGTTCCGCCGCGTGTTCGGCGACGCCACGCTCAGGGACACCGTGGCGCCGCTCCTCGTGCCCTGCTACGACCTCGCCACGGCCGCGCCCTTCGTGTTCTCGCGCGCCGACGCGGTAGAGAGCGACAGCTTCGACTTCCACCTCCGCGACGTCTGCGCCGCGACCTGCGCCGCCGGTGGCGCGCTCGCCGACGTGAGGTCCGTCGACGGCCTCACGTCGATCGCCGCGGCGTGCGCGGGCGTGGCGGGCATGGGCAACCCGGCCGCCGCCGCCGTTACGCACGTGCTGCACAACAAGCTCGAGTTCCCCCTCGCCGCCAGCGTCGAGGACGTCCTCGTCTTCTCCATCGGCACCGGCTCGTCCACCGCCATCTCTAATGTGCCGAACACGCCAGCGCCGCCCACACGCGCACTATCGCCGCGCGAGCTGGCACGCGTCACCGCCGAGGGTGTGGCGGACATGGTGGACGAATCAGTGGCCATGGCGTTCGGGCACGCCTGTGGAAGCAACTACGTCCGTATCCAGGCCGGCAGGAAACCGGCGCCTCTCGACGCGGAGACGGCGGCCGCTGCTGCGGAGCCGATGCTGGCGCAGCGGAACGTGGAATCGGTGCTATTCCGCGGGCGGAGGCTGTCGGAGCGGACGAACGCCGAGAAAGTGGACGCGCTGGTCGCGGAGCTGGTCAAGGAGCAGGAGCGGCGGAGGAGCAGCCCGTTCCCTAACGTGGCCATCAAGCAGGTTGCTACGCCGCGGCTGTCGTCGGCGACCACCGCATCGTCGGGCACCACGACGGCGCGGACGGCGTCGTCGATGCCGTCGCCGGCGTCGTGGGATTCTCGCCGGTAGTCGAATCAATTTAGGCCGTGACTTGATGAATATCTAGTGTACATTCATGACACTGAGTTTGGAAATGAATTTTATCACGACAATTTACTGAGCACAACAGTTCTAGTACGACGATCACTGGAATGCCGTCATTTACGTCACATCTGTTGCTCATCAAACGCCTACGAGTAGCAATTTATCGGTCGGTGCCATTGTGTCAACAGTCAGGACAGGAAAGGAGGGGGTTCTGTAGGCTGCACGATTAGAGCAAGGCTGGATCTATGTAAATTTATCCCAGTCCATTAATTAATCCACCTATATAGTAGTAGGCTCACAAAGAACTCATTTGTTCTGTAAAAAGAAAAATTATAACTAATTTGTTTCTCTCAAAAAGTTTCTTATAGCCCACTTATCCACTCTCTGTTTCACCACAACATAAAATCGACTCCCTCAATTCCAAATTAGGGCTTGTTTGGATCCCCTACTCTAAATTTTAGAGCTAAGGTTTTCAAATATATGGTCTAAAGTTTGTGTTAAAAAAAGATGGTCTAAAGTTAGGTCTAAGCTTTAGACCTTAAAAAATGAGCTAAAAGCGTTCTAAAGTTTTTTATCTCTAAAATTTAGAGAAATAGATAAACATGTCATTCCAACTTTCTCACAGAGTTAGAACATCTCGGGTTGAATTAAATTTATATAATAAAATAATGATATTTATAGTGCAAATATTATTAGTTTTTTTATTAATTATACTTTTATAGTATATTTGATGTCATAATTTTTGTAACCTTCTCTATAATTTTAGTCAAACCTGAGATACTTTGACACAGAAAAAATTGAAATGATTGCATTGGTGGGAGTATTTACGGTTGTTTACTATTTTTTGCTACTACAGTTGCATGCTGGCAAAAGTAGTTCATATTTAATCAATTTCTAGCTCCAAGAAAGAAAGGAACTATTCACATTTATAGCTCAAAATTAATTTATTATAAAATACATTTCATAATTAATCCAACTCCCTCCATTCAAGAAAAAGAATGCAACTACGGTTAGGTGCCGGCAAAATAGTGCATATTTAACCAATTTCTAGCTCCAAGAAAGAAAGGAACTATTCACATTTATAGCTCCAAATTAATTTATTATAAAAAATACATTTCATAATTAATCTAATAATATTTATTTGATATTATAAATATTGATTGGCTTTTATCTATACTAGTGGCAATGTACGTGCGGCACACGTGTGTCTATGGTAAGACATACTCATATCTAAAAATATGATGAAAATTGCTTTTATGACACTATAGACCAAACATTAAATATAGTTGGTATGCGTATGCCCATGTGACACGTACGTATTTATAGCTTTTTCCCTCCTTAATAGTTGAATAACCATCAAATTGAGAAAGATAATTCTTATATTTTATAAAAAATTTAATGATCCATACACATAATAGCAATGAACACCAATCACTCCAGCTATAATGGTAGGCATGTATTATAGTAGGCCTGGGTGGTACATAAACAAATTATTTTTCTTTACATGTACATGTCAATGGAAAATTTATAAACATCAAAGGAACAGTAGTGTCATTTTTTATGACTCTTCGTAGCATTGTGCTATAATTGTATTATTTCCTAGATGGAGGGGAGTATATGTGGTCTCATGTTTCCAAGTAAGCAAAATCTTGCTTGCCCCAAAAGATCAAAACACGTTAGTTTTCATATCACAAATTCCAGCCAAACAGATTATATGAACCCTCAAAACGTAAGTTTCTTGTACCGAGTGGAAGATACATGTAAGAATGAACAATATACACTACTATATAAAATCTTTTGCAAGGCACTTGGATTTTGCCCTCGGAGGCGGTTTTGGCTGAAAACCGCCTCGGTTAATCAGTGGCTGGCCAGGCTGGGTGGCCGGCCAGGCAACCGCCTCCGTTAATAGATTAACCGAGGCGGTTTTCTTAAGTAAACCGTCTCGGTTAATCATATATTAACCGAGGCGGTTTTACTTAAGAAAACCGCCTTTGTTAATCCATTAACCGAGGCGGTTTTTGTAAACCAACCGCCTCGGTTAATGGACATTAACCGAGGCGGTTCGTTATAAAACCGCCTCCGTTAATACTAGGCCCAGGCCAGCCGTCCTAGGGCCCAACACGAGACAGTTGGTATATATTTTGCGAGCACCGAAACCCTAACTCCGTCCCTCCCACCTTCAAACGTCACTCCCTCCATCCCTCCCTCTCTTCTCTCCTCCTCTCCCTCCTTCCCTCCCTTCTCTCTCTCCTGCAGGTGGAGGCGCCCCCGGGCGTGGCCCTCTCCCGGCGCGGCCGCGATGGCCCCTGCGGCCCCTTGACCCTCGGCAGCCTGACGGCCCGGCGACCCTCGGCCCCGTGCCTTGCGGCCTGCGCGCCCTCGCCCCGGCGCCATGCGGAGCAGCCGGCCTTGGCATCGGCGCGCTCCAGACGTGGCGGCGCTGGCGCCTCGGCCCCCAGCGCCCGCGGGGAGGCAGCGCCAGCGGCGGCCGGCGGCTCTAGCGGCGGCGGCTGCGCGGCCCTCGGCCCACGCGGCAAGCGGCGGCGTGGGATCAAAATTCGGTGCGGACTAGGTGGCGGCACGGCGTGGATCTAGGACGCGGGCGCGGATCCGAGGGCAGCGGCGAGCTCCTCCACCTCCACCTCGGCGGGGCGGCCGGCGAGCGAATCTGGGCGAGGAGGGCCTCCACGCAGATGGATCCGGCGGCGGCGGCCTCCCGGCCGCGGATCCAAGAGCAGCCTCCACGGCCCGGATCCAGCGAGGAGACACCTACGGCGGTGGCTCCGGCGAGGAGGATCCACGGCGGCGGCCCGGATCCAGCCCCATCCGGGCTAGGGTTTGGGGTTTTTTTTTTCTTTTTTTTTGTTTTTTTTCCTTCGATTAACCGAGGCGGTTTTTGTAAAATAACCATCTTGGTTAATATATTAACCGAAGCGGTTGGGGCCACGATTAACCGTGACCTTATGTTCGAGGCGGTTAGGAAAACCGCCTCGGTTAACCGAAAAAAACCGCCTCGGTTAAGTTTTATGTAGTAGTGATATCAATGCAATGCTCGCAATAACTCTCTGGGAAACGCAACAAGCAATCTAGCAAATTCAGTGCTCATATCCAAACTAACTGTTCATAGCACCAAAACACAAGCTTCGCTGGGGGTACCTTGCATCCTCTTGGGCATAATAAGCTACAGCTAGGAAAGATTTGCTGTTACACACCGTCTCTTTTCAGTTCAACGGGGAACAAACTTGGAGAGCAGCTGTTTCAGAATACCGGGGCAGCTAGCTGCCAAGTAGTCAAATCCATCTGTTTCCATGACTGCATCCAGAGTCTTAGCCGAGCTTAGGAACGCGAAACATGCATCCTTAAGCCCATGACAGTTGTGCTTTTCAGCTAATGCCAAGATGGTCGCAGCTGAGCTCGTATCAATGTACTTGCACAGCTTCTCTTCACAGATCAACTTGAGCCTCTCCAGGTTATACCTGTCTGCAGCAACAAGCAAATGCTGAGCCATTGCACATTCCTCTCCTTCCTTTATTGCTGGCAGGGTGTCCGTGTAAATGAAGGTGAGCAGCGCATCGAACACCTCTGGCTCCATGTCTTCGATGCGTATGGCGTTGGTGGTGGTGCTCTCTTTCATCGGACCAAAGAGCTCCGCTTTGAATACCGGCGACCGCGTCGAGAGAACAAGCCGGTGAGCAGAGAATGTCTTCCTGCCGACTCGGAATCTGACATCGGTGCCCTCCTTGCTGAGCAGGAGATCACCGTAGTGCCGGTGCATGTCGGACGGCGGCACGACCACTGACGATGTCTGTGTTTTCACGGTTTGGATGTCACGCAGGATGGTCACATCGAACCTGACGGAGAAGGAGTCGTCCCTGAGATGCTCGGATTTCTCCAGAACTTTCCTCTCGATGAACTTGGGGTACCCCCAGCTCCCTTTCTCCGCGAAGTCCACGAATTGGGTGCCTTTGGTGTAGGACGGCACCGGCTTCCCGTCCTGGTCGAGTAAGCTGATGGTGACCTGCGCCTTCACAGCCTTGCCGATGCCGGCTACTGCACCATGGATAGCGAGAAACAACGAAATGAAATCGACGTTGTCGGCGCCGGTCCCATTGGGGTGATACTCCACGAACCAGGTGTGCCCTCCCAGGCGGAAATGGCACGAGTCGATGCGCTTGGGGACCTCCTTGGTGCGCGAGTAGGACACGATCTTGAGCACGTGGGAGCCGGTCACAGCGCCGGCGACGATGGCGGAGGCGGAGTGCGAGCCGTCGCCGCCCCCATTGTAGCCATGGGCTGGAGAGGGCGAGGATCCCGGCATGGACGGCGGCAACGTAGGCGTGGCGCGCCGCGCGCCTCGATCGGCTGGGTTGGCGGCGGCGGCGGCGGCGGAGGAGGAGGAGGGGAATTGGGAGGGTTTTGCGGTTCCACCTTTTTTGCCTTTTCATCAGTGGATGAGAAAGCAATTGGATCCTGTCATCCTGTGCCGTGCGTGCAGATCGGACGGCGATAACTGAAAACTGCATTATTCTTAATTCATAGCAATACAAATTTTGGTGAAAAAATACCTTTGAATAGTCTCTTTAAATGGATATATCAAATAAAAATATTCTCTATTTCAAATTTCTCGCCAATAAAAAATATAGAGCGATGATGACTCTCTAGAATGTGCTTAAAATTTAGAAAAACTATTGAAGAATATAAAAATATAGAAAGTAATTTTTACTCAAATGACTCTTGAAATGATGATTTAGAGGGTAAATTTTAGAAAGACCTTTGAAACTCACTCTCAATCTATATTTTTGAAAGATTATTAAAAACTTATTCCGCAACAATTTTCTATCTTAATTTTCAATCTTTCCACACTGATAACTCCACCAAACCGCACGGCTACCAAAGGTGCAAGGACGTAGGGGGAAAATGAACAAGGTTTCTAACAGAAATATACAAAAGAAAGAAAATATAAAACTGGTTAGGATAATTTAGAAATAATTTAGGATTGCTGATGTGAATTTGACTTCTAAGTACAGTTTAAGTCCGTGATATTGGAAATTAAAATAAACTGAGATATTGTTTGGTTGTTCTCACCATGTATTTACTCAGCCTGGTCCAACAATGAAGTTCGATTTGGGTGTATCCCGCCAGACGTACAATGTCTACTCATGCAATTCCATTCGCTCTTGTGACATCCAGCGCCAACAAAACAGACTTCTGTTCGATTTTATATGGCTCTACCCATGCAAGATGAGTGTAGTAGACCAACCAAACAACTGTGCAACAAGGCATATGTTCCGTTGTAATGTATAGGCACATTGCTGTAGTAGTAAAATCTGGCTAAAATTTACAACCCTGCAACCATTAAAATAAGGGTTATTTGGATTGGTACCATTGCAATTCTTGAAGTTTGGAAATATACCATTACAATTCATCTATTTTAAAATGTACCATTACAATTTCTTGTTTACTGAGGAATACCATTGTATACGTATTGGAGCTGCTTGGGGCCACTGTCAGGCGCATATGTGCTATACACTTTTTCGTATGGACAATTTTACCCATGGCCATTGCAATACAGACCTGCTCGTACTCCCAGCTCTCATTCACGGACTCATCTCTCCCTCTCTTCTTCACGACAGAGCGACGGCCGGCCACACCGTAACCCTAGCCGTCGCCGCAGGTCTGGAGATCGAGCCCCCGCCCAAGTCTGCCGTCGTCGCCGATCTAGAGCTCGTCCCCACGCCTGAGTACGCCGCCGCCACCGGTCTGCAGCTCGCGCCCTCGCACCAGCACGCTGTCGCCGCCGGTCTGGAGCTCGCGCCCCCGCAGCAGCACGCACCAACCATCACCGGCTCCCGTGCTCCCCTCCAGGATGGTGTGCCACTGAGTGCAATGCCTGATCCCGCATGCTAAGAAAAGGTATTTTTGTGTGCATTAAATTTAAATCTGTCCATGTTAGTATGCTACATTTTTATGGTCACTAAATATTTACATTTACCTTTCTTATGCAGGAAAGAAGCTCCAATACATGAAGCTGGTACCTCCCACTCCCAAGCCAAGAAGCAAAAAGTTCATAAGAAAAAAAAAAAAGAAGGGCACACCAAAGAAGAAGAAGACACCCATCAAGAAGAAGCTTTTGAAATCTACAGCCAACCCACCTGCTCCTCTAGTTAGTAGCCTCAGGAAGCTTGTCTATGACAAATAGGCATGTCAACAGCTTCTGATGTGCTTTTGTAGTATGAAAACCTGAATTTGTATGCTTTTGTAAGATCGTAATGGTTGGTGTCATCCAACCTTTTATTTCGAATCCTGGAACCTACAGGTGCTTGTCACCTGGAATGTTAATTTAAGTAGGGTACCCATTTAAGTATGTATCTAAATGTGTACCTGAATTTAGAAACTGAACTGAGTATGTATCTCAATGTACCTAAATTTGCAACCTGTGAAGTTGTGGTGCCATTTAGCTGTCAATGTGAATTTTTCTAGAATGAATCTGTGAATGTTTCTGGACTGAACCTGTGAACATAAGAGAACAGCAAGATTGTTTGCTGTCATTTTTTCATGTCAATTTTTCAGTGAATGAAACTGAACAGAGCATGACACTAGATTGCCATTTTTTTTTCTAATTTCTGGATTTAACCTGTCATTTTTTCTGTGAGATTGTTCCTGCCTGCCATCTTTTCCTGTCAATTTTTCTAGATTCATTCAACATAAAACATAAGAGGCTGATGAAACAGAACATGACACATTTCATTTCATTGCAATTCATTGCCCAATCAGAACACCTACAAACACAACATGGCATTTCCTTGTGTCCACGGCCACATTCGGCTCTGCAGGTTGCACCTTCAAGTTCCATAATTCATACAACACTATCCACTCTTTGCTTCAACTCTTGCAATTCTTGTTTCAATTCAGCATAGCAGTTGCCTGAAACCTCCTGTCCAGTCTGTAGCCGGCGTTTCCTTGCTTCCATGGCCTCATATTGCTCCTTAGAGCGGATGAAGCCACAAGTAGTATCATCATCCTACACAAAACAGCAGCAATCAGACTACCATCTACAGACACAGCAATGCAATCAATATTATGAATCCTTACCTTGATGTTGTACGGGCACACTAAGAACCACTTATTCTTGGTCGCCTCCTGCTTGCTTTGGATTCGGACCAAAGGGACATGGCAATGGGGGCACTCCCTTCTGCCGGTGGCCGTAGAGGATGAGCTCGTCGAATTTACCTTCATTGGGCTTCCTAGCCACCGCTCGCCATGGCTTCTCGGTCTCGACGCAGAGAACAACGGACTCGGGGGCCAGCGCGCGAGCTCCAAATGGACGTGTGCTCGCTGCGACCTCCAGACCGGGCGGTGACGGCGTGCTGGTGGGCGCGAAGCCTGCACCAGCGGCGGGGGAACTTCGGGCGGCGGACGAGCTCTAGATCGGGCGACGGCGGCAGGCTCGGGCGGGGCTCGGTCCGGACCGGCCGGCGGCTAGGGTTACGGCATGGCCGGCCATCGCCCCCGTCGTGAAGGAGAGGGAGAGACTGAACGAGGGAGAGAGATGAGTCCGTGAGTGTGAGCCGAGAGTACGGGCAGGCCTGTATCGCAATGCCATGGGTAAAACTGTCCATACGAAAAAGCGTATAGTATGTACGCGCTGGCCGACAAAGCCCCAAGCAGCTCCAATACGTATACAATGGCATTCCTCAGTGAAACAAGAAGTTGTAATGGTATATTTCAAAATAGATGAATTGTAATGGTATATTTCCAAACTCCAAGAATTGCAATGGTACCAATCCAAATAACCCTTAAAATAAAGTTGGTTTGGTTCCTCAGTCGTAAAAATCGATGATTTAGGTAGTATATAGTTTAACTTATTTTTCTCTGAGAAATTAAATAGTAATATTGCAGATATATGATCTCATGGAAATGACCCATTCGGCTAGTTGTCGAGAAAAAAAAACTCGTATCATTTGTATTGCAAGCAGATATAAAGGCAAGGCCAGCTTCCAAAAACGGTGGAATTGACAAACGGAGAAGTGTAACGCGGGGGCGCTATTTTAAGAAACAATGACTACACCTACTTGCACTGTTCGTTCGAAGGATAGAATCTAGGCCTAGCTAGTTGTGCAAGTTATGTGCAAATTATTGACTTAAGTTATGTGCAAATTATGTAAATCATGTCAAAATTTACTAGAGAAATTATGTGCAAATGATGTAAATTTGGACTGATGATATGCAAATCTAAAAAACAATCTATCGATGCAAGTTTTATGTCCTAAATCGTCTGACTAATTGTTAATTAGACCTTGTAAAATTTGACTTCTCCTCTAGTCAAATATGCATACCATTTCTGGACGGAGCTAAGTGAGTGATGTGGGAGGCTAGATATACTATAGGCAATTGAAAAACAATCCTGCACCGTCTATAATTTATTTATTAGATTATTAGATGGATGGATATTATAGCGTTGTTAGTTTGTGCCAAAAAACTATCTGTAACGAAAGCCATTTGATCATTGGATCATCGACCACCATGCATGGCACCATGCATCCGAGAGTGATGAGGAGGAAGGAGGAAGAAGGAATCATGGATGCATCATGTCCGAACCCCGCGACAAAATGCAGTGAACTCAGTCCAACATAGCACCGTACGTATGATTAGATCATCGGATGGGAGGGTTAGGGAACACCGATGATATCAATCATGCGTGCGCGGCTGCAGAGTGACAGAACAGCTAGCAGGGTGCGTGCACGTACGCGTAGCGCGAACCAAGGGTGCGCAAAATATGCAAACGATCGAGCTAGCTATAGGGTGGTCCCAACCACGATCGAGATGATGCCATGTGGCGCGTCCAAGTGCCGACGACGAAGGACGAACTGGTGGGTATAGTACCGGTGGTAGCTAGTCGTCTTTGCCAGCGCTGCCTCCAGCTCCAGCTGTGCGTGGAATCTGGGACTGAAGCATGCCGATGCGTGCATGCACCAGCTAGCTGCTGAACACAACCGCGCGCGCGGGCAACAACTCGATCGATCATGCTGTGCCGGCTGCAAGCCACATACTACGCATATTTTTCCGCCTGCTTGCCATCTAGCTCGCCTCTCTTAAAAACACTCACCAAACGGCACGGCATTCATGCCAACGTACGTTTTTCCAATCCTGTCTGGTGGTGCTACCTTGCTTATTATCCCAAGAAAATGGCAATATATATATACCCCACACGTATATAGCCTATGATCTTCTGGTGTGTATGCATGCATGCACGCCTCAGCATTTCCCATTAAGATGTGATTAACATATTGTGGACACTAGATTAAGCTAATTCCTTAGCATATATCTATAAACACATGACGTAACACTAAATGGCTAAATCTTGGCTGCCTGAAAGCTGAATGATAGAATAAGCAAGAGAGCCTCATCCTCGTTGTTAGGGCATAACCCTCGTTCCCGCCGGTTTCCTTACGGCCGGTTGTTAGTATGTGCGACACAGACGCACAAGTGGTACTGTACTGTATGCCACCTGTGTGTACCGCGCTGTGTAACAACCGCTCGCTAGGATAAAACACCTCATCTGTACTGTATTGTACTGTGCTGTACTATACTTTACCAACTCTTAAATTTTTATCATATCATCATGCATGCTGGTTATCTGACAGTGCTACGGATGAGTAGTAGGCTAGGTGGTGGCAACGACGACGACGAGACCATCGACAAGAAAAAGGCGGGAAACAAAACATACATCTATATCGATCCGATCGGCGCATGCACGTGTGCGCCCGTTTGTTTGTTACTTTGACGAAAGCCCGTCGAAAGAGCGTACAACCACCATGGGTGGAACACGACAGATCTGTATAAACTGTATAGCTTCAATAACTGCTTCGCCAGTTGTGTGGTCTCAGCACACACATGAGAAATTCCCTATAGCCCTACTCCCACTATCCCTGAAAAAAAAGTAATTTATAAAATTATTTTAAAAAATATTAAAATATATATTATCAAATTAATATTATTAAATTTATTATAAAATATATTTTTATAATATGGTCAATTTATATTATAAATGTTACTCTTTTCTATAAAATTTAGTTAAAGTTAAAAAAAATTACTGACATAGTTTTTAGGAATCACTTTAGAGACACTAGCGAGCCTCTACAGCATATCCTCGGCATAGCATGGAACGTACGTACAGTACTCTCTCTAGCTACTACTTGTACTGTCCTGTTTCGCCACGTGTGTAAACAAACACACATGCATGCACAATGTTCAGCTCCAGATCCAACTCCAGCACCGACGTGATAAGCTAGCTGACAGACAGTCCGCACGCCAGCAGGCGCAGGCCGGCGACGTGCTTCAACGGCGATTCCTCCGCGAGTGCCAGCGCACGCGATCGATCGCCGCAGGTCCGCAGTTGTCTCGCCATCCCGGGACACCAGGCACGACCCCGAATCCCCGATGCCATCCCGTCGGCGTCGGCGACCCTGCCCCACCGCCGCGCTGACAAGGTGGTCCAGCACTCCGATCGATAATAACACCGTCGATGACCGGTGGCCCCATCTAAGGTCCGGGAACTAATTAAGCGGCCGCGCCGCCTATATGGCACTCGGAGAGGAAACTTCCCCGGCGGCTGCGTGCGCATGCGCATGCACGGTCAACCTGACAATAGTTTGGGTTAAGCCGGTTTTTGATTTAGTTTTTTTTACGGGTTGTATTGGTTTGGGGCGAAAACAATTTAAGAAAAGTCTATTATCGCTTTTAGTTTGGGCCCTATTAAAGTGGGACTCATTTGGTTTATTTGTCGATAATAGAGTTAATAATGAGTTTTTATTCTATCTATTTATTTTTTGCTTTTGCTTGTGGCTAAATATAAACAATAGCAGGAGGTGCCAGTGAATTGATGGGTTGGAAATGTATTTTAATGGGTTGAACGTACAAATGGTTTGGTTTGGTGTGGATGATTGAAGTCACGGTCTAGTTTAGTTTGGATTTGACGTTTAAATATATATGCTTTGAATTGGTGCGGGTTTGGTTTGGATCTCGGCCCCCTATCAGCTTGAATGCACGGCCACTCCACTCAGCTCATCACCGGCGAAGTGTCGCAAGCTTCCCGCCTTCTTCACGTCACGTGGCACCTATCGCGTCGTCGATCACAGAGCCGACGGCCATGATACGTCCGTACGCTAGCTGTCCGGCCGCAGCCACGTTTGCGCCAGGCCGGTAGCCTCTACTCCAATCAATCTCTATAAAAGAGTCCTGCTGGAGCAGACTGTGACTTATCGGCGTCGAGCATCGCAGTCTCTCTCGCACTCGCATTCACGACACAGCTCCAATCAATCTCTAGCTCTACGGTCTACGCTACACAACCTCGCTCTCCTACCGCCGCTTTGCTTCTCCTGGGACCAACCGATGGAGGCCTACGCGGCAACGGCGTCGCCACGCACGCCGACGGCGGCCAAGTGCATGGACGTGGACAAGCTCATCAGCCACCAGCTCTTCTCCCTGCTCGAGGGCAGGTTCCTCGGCCTCGGCGGCGGGTGGTGCCCGTCCGGCTCCGGCCCCGGGACGCCGGCGCGGGCGCTCCTCGACGCCGGCCGCGGCCGCGTGCGGGTGCTGGCCATCGACGGCTGCGGCGCGGCCCCCCGAGGACGCGCTCCTGGCCGCGGCCGCGCTCGCGAGGCTCGAGGCCAGGCTGCGCGACTGCACGGGGACCCCGACGCGCGCGTCGCGGACTTCTTTGACGTCGCCGCGGGCGCCGGCGCCGGAGGCGTCCTCGCGGCCATGCTGCTCCTCAGGGGCGCCGACGGCCGGCCGCGGTACTCGGCCCAGGAGGCGCTCGCGTTCGTCGTCTCCGAAAGCGTCCGGGGAAGGACTGGTGCTGCGGCAAGCGCGGCGGGCGGTGGGCGAAGCTCTTCCGCGGCGGCGGCGGCGACCGCATGCTCCGCCGCGTGTTCGGCGACGCCACGCTCAGGGACACCGTGGCGCCGCTCCTCGTGCCCTGCTACGACCTCGCCACGGCCGCGCCCTTCGTGTTCTCGCGCGCCGACGCCGTCGAGAGCGACGGCTTCGACTTCCGCCTCCGCGACGTCTGCGCCGCCACCTGCGCCGCGGGGGGCGCGGTCGCGAGCGTGAGGTCGGTGGACGGCGCCACCGCCATCGTCGGCGCGTCCGGGGAGTGGCGGCCATGGGCAACCCGGCGGCGGCGGCGATCACGCACGTGCTCCACAACAAGCAGGAGTTCCCGCTCGCCGCCGGCGTCGAGGACATCCTCGTGCTCTCCATCGGCGCCGGCGCCTCGGCCACCGTCGCGTGCGACGACGGGTCGGCACGCCCGATGCCCACGCGTTCCCCGTCGCCGCGGGAGCTGGCGCGCGTGACCGCCGAGGGCGTCGCGGACATGGTGGACGAGTCGGTGGCCATGGCGTTCGGGCACGCGTGCGGGAGCAACTACGTGCGCATCCAGGCCGGCAGGGCGCCAGCGCCGCCGCTCCAGGCGGCCACCGCATCCGCGGCCGCGTCGGCGATGCTTGCGCAGCGGAACGTGGAGTCGGTGCTGTTCCGCGGGCGGAGGCTGTCGGAGCGGACCAACGCCGAGAAGGTGGACGCGCTGGCGGCGGAGCTGGTCAAGGAGCAGGAGCGGCGGCGGCGCAGCCCGCTTCCGATCGTGGCCATCAAGCAGGTCGGCACGCCGCGCCTGTCGTCGGCGACCACTGCTTCGTCGGGCACTGGGACGGCCAGGACGGCGTCGACGATGGCGTCGCCGGCGTCATGGGAGTTACGCAGGTAGCTCGCCGGGTTGGTTAATTTAGGCCGCGATTAACAACGTGATGAGGATCTTGTCTTGTGTAAAACGCATATGTAGTTCGTGAAAAAGGATGCGTGTTGTTTTTGTTCTTTGCAAAAGGAGGCACACACGTGCGGTTCGGAAATGAAATTTTCGTTAACGACAATTCGCCGAGCACGTCAATTTTAATCCGGTGACACTGCACACCGTCCTCCCTTTTTCACGAATGTGTGCTCTGTACGAGGAGGATATGAGCACGTCTATTCAACAAGCTCAAACTAATTCAGACTGTGTTAGTAATTAGATATACAGTACTCCGTAAAAAAATTTGTGAAGGATTGTTGGATTCGCGTAATTTGGACCAGAGACACGAGACTGTAGGAAGCTGTTCCCACGTCCTATTCGCAGAGTTCACTGGAGCTCGAAGTCATCCAAACTGTACTCATGGATAGATAGATAGTACTAGTAGACTTGAAGAGAAGAACATGGTAGTACGAGTACTAGTTTTCAAAGTTAGGCCATCATAGCCACTGAACTACGGCTAAAATATCGCAAATGTGTGTTTTTCCTAGATTATTCTCGAAAAATAATGGAAGGCATTTATGGTAAACGAAAGAAAACCAAGGATGTTATGTACGTACTCCCTCCGTTCCGAATATCATTAAACCGGCAAATACCGACAATTTTTATAAATATTAAATATCATCGATTAGTATCATAATTAGTATCATCGGAAAGATCTTTGGATCTAATTTTTAACAAAATTATTTGGAGATGTAAATATTACATATATTTTTTACAAATCAAGTCAAACTTATGGCACGCATCCCACGGCGACACTTATTTTGAAACGGAGGGAGTATGCCATTAGGCACCAGTAGCCAGCACAAGTTGACGTAGAAGAAAGGCATCGTACAACACAAACACATGCTGCTACATTGCTGAGGGTAGTTGGAGTCAGAACTACTACGACCATGGCCTACTTCGCCTAGCAAAGACGTACTTGTGGTTTGATCAACACGCTCGCGCGCACGGGCACGGATCGGGGACCGGCCGGGATGGCGTGACGACGGTGGCCGGTGGGCGCGGCGCGCGCCATTTTTTTAAACTTTGGCCCGTGACCGTGATTGGCGCGGCGAGGCGAGGCTAGCCTCCTTGCTCCTGGCGAATCTAGCTGCTGGACAACAAACGCGTGTCCTGCCCATGCCCACGGCTGCCGGCGCCAACCAGCGAGAGTGCCGTGCCGCTCGGCTCAGCTAGCGGCGGCTGCGGTGGCGACCAAGGCGACCACGGACCACAGTTCGTCGTCCACACCTGGGGAGGCGCCCACCGTGCGCCAGCTTGATGAGACGACCTTGCACGATGTAGCTTTGTGTGGTCTGCAACACCAACCCCGATCCAATAATGATCACACCGTACCCGGATATGTCGGAGCATTCCTGTCGCTTGGTTGACCTGACCATGAGCTCCAATGATTCTAGTTCTAGTGCGTGGGTGCTTGCCATGATTTCCCACTCATAGCTAGCATGATCGGCCTCATGCGTATGCTCGTCAAAACTAGCGCTTCGTGATCGAGCTTGAGGGTTTCAAGTAGCTTTGCAAGTGCAATACAGACTTCTTAATGCCTAATCACAACTAATAGGGAGCTCGCAACCTTTGGCAGAGACGCCCGAGATAACCACGAGCTCCGGTTCTACGAGCTAGCCAATCTATGCAGATAGTTCACTCATACCTAGTACCTCATCCAAACAGTGCTTATTAATAGAGACTCGAAGAGAATAACAAGATGCTCCAGTTTTTTAAGTTAGCCTGGCCACTAAATTACAGCTCAAATCTCAACAAAAGTAAGTTTATCTTTCCAGATTTTATCATCGAAAAATGATAGGTTCGGGTCGCATTTATGCTAAAGAAAAACCAAGAATATGTGTTATTAGGGCCTCCACAGTGTGTAGCGATGCCTAGTACTATTTATGTCAGAAATGACAGATTTTGGCATCACTCCTTCTAGGCAACAGTGTGCGTGTGCAATGCAGCACTGCTAGGAGCCCCACGTGATATATTAAAAAAAAATAGTAAAGCTGTCACTCTTGTTTTATCTTCCGTTGAATGGCAATCAGATTCCAAAGATAAAAAGTGATTTTAATGGAGATGACACCGGTAAATCTACTTGCACCACTCCCGGTTTATGAACACTGGCACCAGTGGCTGCAGTAGTTGGAGTGGTGTTTGAATCTTCTCTTTCTTTTCTGAGCACCACTCAAAGCATACACCATGGAAGGCCTTAGGGCGCCAGAGCCATTAGCATGAGGCCTTGTTTAGATGGGGGAAAGAGAGAGATTGAAAAATCCTGTAGCAGTTCGTTTGTATTTGGTAAATATTGTCCAATCGTGGCCCAATTAGGTTCAAAAGATTCGTCTCGTGATTTACAACCAAACCATACAATTAGTTATTTTTTTACTAACATTTAATGCTCCATATATAGGGTAGAAATTGATGTGATGGAGAGAGATTGAAAAGTCATGTAGCATTTCGTTTGTATGTGGCAAATATTGTCCAATCATGGACCAACTAGGCTCAAAAGATTCGTCTCGTGATGTACAACTAAACCGTAATTAGTTATTTTTTTTACTTATATTTAATACTTTCTTTACATGCGGGTACAAATTGATGTGATGGAGAGATAGTGAAAAAACTTGGAAGTTGGGAGGTAATCTAAACAAGGCCTGAGTTGATGTAAACTACATGCAAAAACTCATACACTGCTGAGGTTAGCTGGCTCCTATATATCTACTTCAGCTGGAGCCATCACGTAGCAAAGACTTTTGGTTCAAAAATTCAAAACGCGCGCGCACGGGCACAGATGACCGGATGAGTCCATTGGTGTGTGGACCTGAACAGAGGTCAGTGCACGCTGGACGCTGGGTGCGGCGCGGGGCCATATTCGTTTGGCCCGTGATTTGCGCCGCGAGGGCGAGGCTCTTGCCGAATCAGCAGGGCGACGCGCGTCCTGCCGGCGCCAACCACCGCTCGTCTTGGCGCTCGGCTACCGCTAGCGGCGCGGCGGCGACCACAGTTCGTCCGCACTTGGACACCTAGGAAGTCCACTGCTGTGCTGTGTCGCTTTGACGCTTTATGCAGTGTCCGCATGCATGTTCCCCAACTCCGATCCAATGATCACCGCACCCGGGATATGCCGGAGCATTCTTGTCGCCGGGCTCAGCTGAGCACGCAGGACTCCAACTCCAATGATTGACTCCAGTGGGTTGTTGCTTGCCATGATTTCCCACTCATGGCTAGCATGATCGGCCTCATGCTAGTCAAACTAGTGCTCTGTGTCCCCCTCATTCTTTCGGCTTAAATTAAATCGTACTCGGTCAACCAGATAATTGCGTTATTTCGCCATGTGCTAAGCACTTCACTTTTGTAGCCCTACCCTCCATTAACCTATTCTCACACACGTACCTCTTTTTTTTTTTTTTTTTTTGTAAGTCAGAGGAGCTGGTCATGAAGTTCGGAGCAACTGAAAAGGGCAGAACCCACATTCTAGCGTAATCTTCGAGTTTGATCCTCGGTAACACCATTTTTAAGTCAGAGGAGTTTGTCATGAAATTCAGAACAATGGGGAAAAAAAGGCAGAATCCGCATTCTAGCGTGATCGGGTTTCATCCTCGGTGTAGTTTCCAACATCGTTCCTCTCGAACAACTGTAATAATAATAGTAATCATTACCTGAAAACATTTTTTTTTTTTGAAGCAGAGACTACCCAGGCACATCGGAACATCATTTGTTTCCAATCAATACTGAAATGCACACACGTACCCGCGGAAGGCTTGTGTCAGTTGTTGGACAGGACACTGAGCATAACAACATGCCACCGCTTCAACTTTAATAAGTGTTATAACTGTCGCAGGCTCAACTCAATTACTAAATACAAGAAAATCATTAGTACAAATGTAGCACAACTGACATATGCATGCAACCTACGGTTAGGTGCATTTGTCACACTAGCAAACAGCACAAGGAATGATGCCGTTCGAATTGTAGTCATTGTAGCTTAACATCCAACATGGCATGTCCCAGTTCGTTAGTATATCGACAAGAGCGCATGCTTTTCTTAAAAAAAAAAAAGAAAAAAACTAATTAACAATGCTGGTGCTTTCTTCACTTGTAGAAGTCGAAGTCTGTCTCGGGCTTCTTTACATTGGTCCGGTAGCCCTTCTCAAAGTCCTTGGGCAGGATCACGTACCGATTTTTCCTGACGGCATGCATGCCAGCTTCTTGGCATATTGCAGCAATCTGAAAAGAAGATAGGTCAACGATTATATTATATTAAAATAAAGGGTCAAGAGGAGAACGGTATAACTTGTAAATTGTATCTACGCCTACAAGGAAAGGAGAAACGAATGGATCTAATGTGTACAAAAGTGAACAAACTAGCAATTTGCAATAGGGCTATCTAATTACTGCTAGTACAAGCAATTTTTTTCACAATGTAATTTGGTGGATAGCCCACCATTCCATTTTTGTAACCTGGTATTAAATACCCATTTTATCCACAATCTTGAGCATACAAGTGTAGTTCTCTGGAATTTCCTCATTTTATAATTAGTAGTGCTCTTGTTGTTTTACATAATAATGCAAAATTCAAAACAATGTGGCAGTTTGAAGCTGAATAACGAGCACAGCACAATACCAAGATGACATAAATCTCTTAGGTCAAAACTCTGCCAGAACTAAAATCTAGTGCAATAATGAGCAGGCAATACCTGTCATTACAAATGATATTAACCTATGATACTTGCTCAGTAAGCTATATTTGCTAACTTGCTAAGTGGACAGTAGGGACATCACAAAACAATTAGCTACTAACATGCCTCATCCTATTTACAGACAGGTAATTCAGATGAAGCCACTTAACCAATAGAATAAATCTTTGGACTGTGTCTTCAATATCAAGGTAACCGGAAAACGTAACAAGAAGCATGATGTTCCATGTATTTTATCCATTCCCATTAAAGATCACCTGAGTGTTCAAGTTTGCAGTGTGCAGAGATCATATTCTAAAGTGTATTAGCCTATGCAGCAGAGTACATGCATGTAAGAGGCGCTTTTTTGAGATAACATACAACTAATGACCCAATGCAGTTCAGTAGTTTAAATGCAAATTATCCAGTCTGCAAACATAATCCCAGCGTAAGGGAAGTAGACTCACATCAGCAGCACTGATCTTATCCGGTCTGCAAACATAATCTTCCAAATCAACCTCGTCACTCAAATTCATCTTAGCAGTGCAGACCTGAATTGAAACAGCAGCCAGCAAGCAGTTGAGAAAAAAAATATGATCCCAGTGAAAAATATGAAAAATCAAATCAAAACATATAAAAAGAAATTTTAGTTTGCTTTGATCGCAAATCTATATGACCATATCACAATTGAGCATGTGCATCTGTGCGGAACAAATTAGTGATTGGTATGCAGTATGACATGGTTGAAAATTTTGATTTTAATTAATTACCAAATAAAGAAATTTGTGCAGCTCAATAGCTATTTGCACAAGATGAAAAATATCTTAATAGCAATATCTGAAGCTCCATTGAAGTTTCATCATATGTGAATAAACAAAACTCAAATACCAGGCATGCAATATATTAAACAGTACTTCAGTAAATTAATATGCAAGCTGTGTTAAGCTGTGTTACTTCACAAGAATGAAATATAATGCCTATCCGTTAGTTCACACAAAAAGACAACTTACTTGGAACACAAGCCTCTTCTGGCGCCGATCAGGAAGAGGGAACTCAATTTTCCTGTCAAGTCTACCTGGACGCAACAGAGCAGGATCTAGAGTATCTGCCCTATTAGTTGCCATTATAACCTTCACATTCACTGTTTGATCAAATCCATCCATCTGCAATAAACACAGGCAGATTATTACAAAAACCGGGAACACTCCAGCACCTAAGAATTTCCAATCTATCAATTTTATAATATTATAGTTTCTATACTTCTCTCAGAACATAAAATAACTTTGCATGTCGGGGTGAAGATAGGGCTTTACAATTTCAATTCCAAAAGAGCCTTTTCTTATTTTTCTTGGTATAAAAAAAGTTTCCTTTGAAATACAGGATTTTGAACAGGCAAATCTATTATAATTTCGAGGAAAACCATAACGACCCAAAAGCCCCCTCTACCTGATTAAGAAGCTCCATCAAAATGCGCTGAACTTCTCGGTCAGCACCTGTCTGAGCATCAAAACGTGCAGTGGCTATAGCATCAACTTCATCAATAAATATGATTGCAGGGGCATTCTCCTTAGCCAAACGGAAAACATCTCGAACCATCCGAGGACCCTGAAAAGGAATTCAAAGAACATAAGACAACAGGAACAAAACCAATAAATCTGGAACATCTCAAAAGTACAAATGGCACATATTGTTATGCAACCATATAAGAACCTAATACCACAGATAGTTAAGCAAGAGATGTTGTTACGTGTGCCACTAGAAGATAATTTCTAGGAGTATGCAGAATGTAAAGCCACATAACCAGTTTGTCATACGCATCACAAAAGATATATTCCATGGAAAATGTAAAGACAATATACAAATAGAAAGGTAGTTGTTTGGACCATTTCACAGGTATATACCATAGTTGTGCCATATAAACAAACATATATACATGTAGAATGTTCCATATCTACAAATTCTTAGTACAATCGCCACAACTTACCTCACCCAAGTACTTCTGCACGAACTCTGAACCAATTACTCTGATAAAAGAAGCAGTTGTGTGATGTGCCACAGCTTTGGCAAGCATGGTCTTGCCAGTACCTGGAGGACCATACAGAAGCACACCTCTTGGTGGATCAATACCAATCTGCTTGTATAACTCGTGATGTGTCAAGGGTAACTCGACAGCTTCCCTGATTTCTTGCTTTTGAATGTCACACCCACCAATATCCTGAAGACAAAAATAAAGCAGCAAAACATTATAGATTTTATACTCAATGTAAGAAAAACTACTAGAATAAGCAACAAATATGCTGTGTTTTTATTAAATTCAGAATGCCCGAGGGTAATAAACTTCAAAATCTAACCAATTTAATAGCTCCCATGAGTCCATGCCTAATTTTGAAACTCTGTTGTATGGAACTGACATTTAAGCTTTAATAGTGGGTATTTCTACTAAAGCAATTCTTTTCTATGTCATAAAATAAAGACATGCATTCAGTATGGTCATTATCCATTATGCAGCAAGAGAGTGCAATGTTGTCACTGAAGCATCTATCTAATATATAAGTATTAAGTGGGTGTTTGTTTTATCTAACTCTATCTACTTTGTCAGTTAATGTTAGACAAATTTGAGGTCATTCGTGGCCATAAGTTTCCGAGCAACATTCCAAAGCCACCCAAACACTACCTAGTCTAACAAGTGAATATGTTTACATTAAGGGACGCCTCAAAACAACAAAGCTGAAGGCAAAATATCATTGCTTGTTCACAGCATTGCACAAAATTTGAAGCTCACATGCCCTTGTCTAATAATGCCAATCCCCTGCATTCTTGTAGTAGCTACTAGAATAATTCCAAATTTCCAATCCACTGCATTTTTATAGTAGATAGATACTAGAATAAGTCAAGATATTGGAACTATATTAGTAGAATATAAAATCTGGAAATCATCTCAAGGTTGATACTGAGATGAGTGAGAATCCTACTGCAAAAATTATATTTCAAATACAAATCCAAGCAGCTGAATTAACTCAGGATACATCTAAAATCCGAAACAAACAATAAAGCTGCCTACTAAGATGGATAGCACACATCAAATCAAATCAATCAGGGCACGGTTGAAATGAGATGAGAGCAATTACAGGAGGAACTCACACTGTAGGTGACGTTGGGCTTCTCCGCCGAGCCGAGCAGCGAGATGCTGGAATCGGCCTCGGGCGGCAGCACGTCGACGAGCGAGTGGGAGTGGCGGTGCAACGCGACGGACGCCGAGGGCTTGAGCAGCTCGCGGGCGATGGTGCTGAGGACCCGCACGTAGAAGCTGCCGCCGGTGGTGGTCGGCGCAACGATGCCGTGGTCGGCGTCGACCATCTCCATGAACTGGCCGATCTCGAGCGGCGTCGCCCGGCACCGCTTCACCTCCTCCGCGCCGCGCAGCTCCTCGCGCCGGAGGTTCCAGAGCTCGTCCTTGACGTAGTCTTCCTGGATCTCGACGAACTCGAGGTGGCGCTGGAGCGACTTGTAGTGGCAGTAGAGGTCGCCGTCGTGGCCCTCGGCGGGCGCGGCGGCGGAGAAGGCGGCCGGGTACGACGGCGGGGCCGCCACCGGGAAGGCCGCGGCGGGAGGGATCGGCGCGACGGCGGTGGCCGACATCGCGCGCGGATGAGGCGAGGTGTTAGGCTTTTCGCTGTATCCCGAGTTCCAGACGCCGCCCGTGCGAGTGCGATCGCCGCCGGTGGTGCCTACGGATTTCGTATCGCGAGTCCGGAGAGCGAGGGTGGAGCAGGGAGCTCTCAATTTATTGGGGGAGATTTCGGAATTCTAGTTCGTCACCAACTTGTGTTGCAAGAACGTCGTAGTGTAGCTTAATTTTAGCACTTGAATAAAAACACCTAAAAAGACTCGGATGGGCCACCGAAATCGCCTAGTTTTCGCTCAGACGTTACTAGGCCCAACACGCACCAAGCCCAGCCCAGTTGCTTCGAGCCCTGGTGGAGTGGAGGCGTCGCGGATTTCAAGCTAGACGAGCCTGCTGCCAGCTGCCGGCTGTCGCAGCTGTGTCAAGTTGTAAAACCTTCGCTAGTAACTGGATTTTTGCATCCAAAAGCTATGACAAGCTATGAACCAAAATGTAAAACCTTCGATGTAATTCTGAGAGTATAAGTAACTTTTGCTAGAGGAGAGAGACGAGAGAGAGAAAGAGAGAGTTGGCATCCTATGCAGGACTGCAGGAGCTGAGGATTGAGGTGCATACCTCTCTCTACACGTGCTACAAATCAAACGGGGTAAATGCAATGCAAAGGAAAGAGAAAGGTAAAAAGAATTATGGCTAACCTAATTGTCCGCTTACAATACGCAAAAGATTTATACATCATAGTAATTAAGAAAAAAGTTTAACAATATAAAAGCAATCTGTTCTTCTTAATTGTTTGATCTTATATCCAACTTGATATATCATATATCATACACGAGTGATTACTGATTACTAATAATGGCATGACAATATTGTTTGATCATATATCATTCAAGTGCAGTACAATTGCTTCCGGGATAGATTGTTTTTGGAGGAAACATTTCCTAGAGAGAGATGACAGTTGGTTATAGTCCTACTTCGATGTTGTTGTTGTTGAGGGAATACTTGGATGTTGCAATGCTATTGCATCAAGATTCAAGACACGTTCGTGTATGAAAAATGAGTTCATTTTCAAACTTGCGGCCCACACGTCGGTGTCCATTATCCAAAAGAGAACACACGTCACTGCTCTACTCTAGTTAGTGACATGCATTTGAAAAAGAAAAAAAAAATCGTCATCGCGCCACCGCCTAATAATTAACTCAACTATCGGCGCGAATCCCAGGACGCCGGCGACGGCATCGTCGACGCGGTCCTTGCCGTCGGGGTGCCCGACGACGTCGTGGTCGCCGACGACAGCCGCGGCGTGGCCGCCTGCTTGATGGCCACGTTCGGAAGCGGGCTACGCCGCCGCCGCTCCTGCTCCTTGACCAGCTCCGCGGCCAGCGCGTCCACCTTCTCGGCGTTGGTCCGCTCCGACAGCCTCCGCCCGCGGAACAGCACCGACTCCACGTTCCTCTGCGCAAGCATCGCCGACGCGGCCGCGGATGCGGTGGCCGCCTGGAGCTGCACCGGCGCCCTGCCGGCCTGGATGCGCACGTAGTTGCTCCCGCACGCGTGCCCGAACGCCATGGCCACCGACTCGTCCACCATGTCCGCGACGCCCTCGGCGGTCACGCGCGCCAGCTCCCGCGGCGACGGGGACCGCGTGGGCAAGGGCGTGCCGGACCCGTCGCACGCGGCGGCGGCGGCCGAGGCGCCGGCGCCGATGGAGAGCACGAGGAGGTCCTCGACGCCGGAGGCGAGGGGAACTCCTGCTTGTTGTGGAGCACGTGCGTGACTGCCGCCGCCGCCGGGTTGCCCATGGCCGCCACTCCCCGGACGCGCCGACGATGGCCGTGGCGCCGTCCACCGACCTCACGGTCGCGACCGCGCCCCCGAGGCGCAGGTGGCGGCGCAGACGTCGCGGAGGCGGAAGTCGAGGCTGTCGCTCTCGACGGCGTTGGCGCGAGAACACGAAGGGCGCGGCCGTGGCGAGGTCGTAGCAGGGCACGAGGAGCGGCGCCACGGTGTCCCTGAGCGTCGCGTCGCCGAACACGCGGCGGAGGATGCGGTCGCCGCCGCCGCCGCTGCCGCGGAAGAGCTTCGCCCACCGCCCGCCGCGCCGGCCGCAGCACCAGTCCTTCCTCCCGCCGACGCTCCCGGCCACGAACGCGAGCGCCTCGTTGGCCGTGTACCGCGGCCGGCCGTCGGCGCCCCTCAGGAACAGCATCGCCGCGAGCACCCCGCCCGCGCCGGCGCCCGCCGCGAGGTCGAAGAAGTCGGCGACGCGCGCGTCGGGGTCGCCGGTGTGGTCGCGCAGCTTGGCCTCGAGCCTGGCGAGCGCGGCCGCGGCCAGGAGCGCGTCCTCGGCGCCGGCCCCGCAGCCGTCGATCGCCAGCACCCGCACGCGGCCGGCGCCGTCCAGGAGCGCCCGCGCCGGCGTGCCGCCGGCGCCGAAGAGGAACTTGCTCTCGAGCAGCGAGAAGATCTCGTAGCTGAGCTTGTCCGCGCCCATCATCATGGCTTTCGTCGGCGGCGGTGGCGACGCCATTGCCGCGTACGCTTCCATCTCCCCCTCTCTCACTCTCTCTGTGTCGGGCTCAGGCGCAAGATCAGCAACCAGCAGGACGAGCGAGGTGGTAGCTTGACTAGGGTGGGAACACGTAGCTTGGCTGGCTGGCAGATTAATTGGAGCTGGAGATAGCTCGTGATGTGTGAGAGAGTGATCTGCTGCGATCGACGCGTCCTAGTGCGTTCTACCTCGAGGCCTTTTATAATGGCGGGAGCAGCAGGCACGCAGGCTATCGCATCGCTCGCTCTCCCGTGAACTGCGCGCGCCGGAGGCCGGACAGCTAGCGTACGGTACTACGGACGGACGCGTCCTGGGCGTCAGGAGTCTGTCTGTCTGGATCGGTGGGTGGGAGTGGGACATGGTCAGGAGGAGGAGACGACCCGAAACTGAAGGTGGCAGGAAGCGCCGAGCGCTGTGCTCGGCTGGATCGGATCGGATCGCCTTGGTGGGCACCTGGGCATGGGTGTCAGGGCGTGGGCGTGGGCGTGGGCGTGGGCGTGGCCTCGCTCGCCGCGCGCACGCGCGGCGCGGGCACGGACGCACCCGCCGACGAAGCTTCCGCTCCCGCTTCCGCAGCTCGCGGCACAAACCCGCGGCGCGCGCGCACACGTGGCCCCGACGCCATGCTGTCGGCCGGAGCTCCGGCTGTCATGGAGTCGACGGAGCATGGCGGGGCGCCGGGCGCGTGCGGCTCAGCATGCCGACGCTCCCTGGATGGCGAGATACAGCGGCGGGACCTTGGCGGCTTTGAGCCGGGTGAGTCACGGCTCTCCTCTCCCAGTCAGGCTCAGTCTGCACCTGGCGTGGCGTCCGTACACCCCCGGCCGCGGTTAATGGGCGCCTGTCCTTGCTGTCGACCCGCACGTCGCGGCGGCCCCCGCCGTGCGCTGTCGCTCACTCGCTCGCGCGCGGCGCGGGCCGAGGAGGAAGAAGGCCGTCGGCGCTGGATCTGGAGCTCACTGTTCACGTGGTTTCGACACGTGAGGAAACACCAGTGCAAGTGCAGCTCTGGGCCTGTACCTCATGTGCAGATATGCTCGTGCTCTCGTGGAGTACGGAGCGGTGCAGAGCTGTTGGATTCTCTAATGTCCTCGTGTGCGTGCATCTTCATTCACTTCACTTCTTCGATCTTGCCGCGGCAAAGGACGCGGGGGGGCAGGGGGCCTCTCTATTGAAAACCCGTGAGTTTTATACATAAGCAGCACATGGGTGTTTTGTACCCCCACAAAACACACGGATTCCATATAACTTGAAAACTATATATTTTTTTGGAACCTAGCACATAATTTCTGGCAGCCTACAAACAGAACCACAAAAGAAAAAACCATGTTTTTTTCTTTAAGTAACACACGAACGCCATCAAAAGTGTAAAAACGTGTGTTTTAGAAGAAGAACAAAACACATGGATTCTATTGTTGTTGTAGTCTGTTTGCAATTGCCATCTTTGTGAGTTGTAATCATCACGTAAAAAACAAAAAGCCCAAATCGGTTTGGCAAAATTCCAGCCCCAAAGAAAAAAAGGCCTTCCAAATTTTAAAGAAAAAAAAGGCCCATTCTATCAAGTAGAACAGCCTCGAGAATACGAAGGTGTCCAATATCAGCCTCAAAATACTTATCCATCATAAAGACATTTGGCTCCCAAAGCTCAAGATTTTTCATGGAAAATATACCACTATCATTGATACAAATTTGTGACAAAGTTCAGGACAAAACACGATAAGTATGGTATCATTTTTACAAATGAAAGGCTATACTTAACATACTTCTCGGTCTGTTGAGGTACATCTCGCAAATTTAACTTCATATCCATGAAAACCCATGTCAATATGAACAACCTTAGTCCATAGATCATCAAAGCTTGGTTTCTAAAACAAGGTAGAAAGAAATAATTAGAGTACAACTATACTTTAACTTATTTAGACAAAATTACACATTCAATACAAAGAAATAATTTAAATCCATGTCTTCTGCTGCTACTTACAAATTCATCAATCACGGCTCTATAGAAAGCCGAGTCCGCTCCAAAATGAAGAGTACAGGAATCCAAGATTAGAAACATTCTTTGACTTATGTAGACTATTAGCACATACCAACGCTGCTGGAAAAGAATTGGGAAGTAGAGCTGACAAAATAACACATAATGCAAAAAGGAAAGATTAGTATAGCTGCAATGCAAACAAATATAGTTGCTCTTGAAAAGTTGACAAGGCTGTGCTACTCACAATGTGGCTGTTTGCTAATGGCCGAAACACGACCCGGCGCCAATAAAGCTTCTCACAAATTATCACGTAGATCCTTCTCATTCATATCATTATGGCCATGATTTCCAATAAAATAATCCTGTAAAAAACATATATTTCATAGATTATAGTGTACAATATTGAAAAACAAAGGATACTTACACCAACTTTTTAGAAGAAGAAATGCTTGTAAGAACTCTTGGGACGTTTCTTATGGAATAATAATCTGCATAAAGCATTCATTACAATGTAATGAACCTTTCCTTGAGGCTTAAGAGAGCTTGCCAGCAAACTTAATATCACAAACACATGACCATAGTCGATTACTTTAAGACTGCAAAAACAAGATGAAAATATCAGATCGTAAACATCAATATAGCATCAATTCCAAATTCAAATATACTTCACTGCAAGTGTAGTCACAAGTGAAAAATATGCGAAAGTGGTTAAAAAAACAAAGAAATTACTTGGAGTGCTTGCTTTGTGCCATCCTCATAACAACATCATACACATCTACTTCTAGTCTGGACACTCTTATATTTGATTGAGGCTGCATATAAGGACTTTGCTTGTATTTGCTTGGGATAAAAAGCCTCCTGCCACGATGAATGGCTAGTTTTCCACTTGAAGAGTGCCAAGGCTGTTGAACACCGTCTTCACTAGACAACCAGTAGTCACAGTTGCTTGACGAAGCATTACTTCCCTTACTTTTTGGAGACAATGAGCTCCCAGCAACCGCTGTAACATCTCGATGGCTTGGAAGAGGTGTTGCAATAGGTGGCTGTGAAATTAGGAATAAAGAAGCACATAAAATTGTACCAATATCATAAAGTACAACCCAAAATTACAAGGGTGATACTCTTTCATGCTATTCTACAGAAATACAATGATTCCTCAAAAGCAATAAATAGCACTAGATGATAATATTATAACGTTATTCCACAAATGATATATTACAATGGTATTTTTACAAGATAAGTTAAAGCACCAGTGTTCTACAAACGATATAAATAGAAAAGCTAAGTTACAATATCATGGGGTTCTCCAGAAGGACTAACAGAAGCAAGAGGAATAGGTTGCTTTTCTTCTCGGAAGGACCGATACAAGCAATTGGAGCAAAGAGCGGTTGAAGCTTCAAATCATCGAGAATATTCGGTGAGAGGTAAAGACACCATATAGAGAAGGTCCTAATAAAATATGCTACCATATTAGACACAAAAAGTACACACAAGAATCTTATAAAGAAGCTAAACTTACAAAGAAACTTACTTTTTCAACATGGTCATTTCTTTCTCTCTCTACATCAGTATCATGACATTCCTGATTGTTCACATTACCATGTTGACCAAAGGGGTCAGACCTCATCCGGTCAACAAACGTCCAACCTTGTTCCCCTAGGCAAAACTGGAAGTAGAAGCTAGTATCAGTCTGAACCTATCAAAAATAAATACTAAATCAAGTTGTAGTACAAAAAATAAAAAGACAAGAGAAGAATATAGACAAAAAAGGTCAAACATACAATTTTAGAGGCACCTCCATCACATATAGTAGCAACATGATTATCATGTGAAGTAGAAACGGCTGTGAGCTGCAGGAACAGAAAATAAATAAGTAACCATGATGATTTGGCATGGGGAGAATAGAAATAATGGCAAATAAATGGGACTGACTTGTTCCTGCACATCTTTGGAATCAACACAAGATGACGAACCAACGGGACGCCTCAGTTTAGGATCTTCAATAAAATTTCCTAAATCATCCTCATCATCAAACAATCTAAATGGAGGTACACTAGGACTATTGAAGTAGGGAGTCTTCTTAGGACAAACATTGTAAATATATGCTTTGCTTGCTGAAAGAAATTGTAAAATAGTAAAAAAATTAATAACTTATAGTTCAGAACAATAGATTTTGCACATATCAAAAACAATAATTGCAGTGCCTCAAGTATGCAATTTAATAAGAGTACACATGCAATCTACAAAAAAATGTATTAACCAAAGACGATTCGAAGTAGGAACTACATCTTCTGCCATTTCAATATCCTTGAATACATCCAATTTAACATTTTCTTTGCCCTTTTAGCAAATAGGGGAAAAATATTGTTGTCAACCATCATATGATTGGAAAGCTTATACATTGAAAAATATAGGTTGCAAACTACTGGTTACGATGACAGAGTCAACAAAGCTAAATCACATCAATGATAGTACATGTGATCAGTAATTTCAGAGTTACGCATTTTTTGGCCAGCTATAGAAAATAATAAGGTTGGGCTGACAAGAGTCAGTCCCCATCAAAATAGTAAGTGGGACTGATAGTGCAAAACTAAAATTCTAGACTATGTGTCCCTAGATCCTTTCCCTTGCACAATAACATGGGACTGATAGTGCAGCTACCTACAAGACTGATAGTGTAGTCCCATATGGGACAAAAATTACAATCAACTTATTCCAGTCTGAGCATGGGATGGAGAGCAAAAAATATTACTCAAGCAAACATCCACCAACCACAAGAACAAGTGAACTCAGAATACACACAATTGCTCAGTTAACACACACAACATAGTAGTGCACACCACAAGAATATCTAGCGATGGGGAGCAATGACACATCCAAAGTACATTATTCTAGAGACAAAAAAAATCAAATATTCAACTTACAATTACCTTCTCACTCTGGTTCACACAAACAACAGGAGTCATTTTGCTGGATCCTTCTCCTGCATAAAGTTCATGCTCAAAAATAACCAAAACAGCAATACAAAAGTACAACTGCTATACACTTTTTTAGTTTATTTTTATTAGAGAGGAGCACAAACCTGCGATCTTGTCAGTATCATCCAGTAACGGTCCAGCAGCTCCACTACTTTCAGCAGCCTAAAAATAAAAAATGTCAGTTCCAACTATGGTGATGTAAACTACAAGGCACAGAGTACTTTTTAGGTGCACAACTTTTAGGGTAAGAGGCAAAAAATGAACTCCAAAGATGAGTTAAACCATGAGATACACAGCTGATTAAGAAAATCCCACAAACAAGACCAGTCATGGGTGTCACACATGCAAATCTTTGCACTTAAACCTACATAGCAAATGAGAAACTTACAAAAAAACTAATTCCATCAAGAAAAATGACTAAATGCAGCACCAGAACTCTAGAACTCAACTCACATCAATGCTCTTTCAATACAAAATTGAAAGAAAACAAGAAATACTGTTTGGATAAAAATTACAAGAGCTCAGATTTCCCACATTAAAAAATTTGCAGTTCACATGTGTCCAAAACCTGACAGAAAACTTCAGAAAAGCATAACTCCTGGCTTTGATAGGACAAAATCATGAAATTTTATGACAGTAGAAATATACAAATTATCCACAACTTTATATTGCTCAAATTTCCACATATTGCATATGCTAAACACTATAATTGCAATTCTCGGTACGTGCAATTTACATTTCAAATGATTGCAATTAACCGAGTAAATGTTTTTTGTTTTGTTTTCATAAATAAAAGATTAACAAGTACAAAGCACTACAACTATTTGAATCAAGATGGCAAAAGGATCTAGTCTTTTAGTTTTGGGCAGACAGGACTAAGACTGTGTGTCTAGTGCACATAACATCAAGAGCACAAATTAACACATGATATTTGAATCATTGGTCACCAAAAAAATAAAGGGTATCAAGACATCAAGTGCAGCACTAACCTTCTCAATTTGGTTCATAGAAACCGTAGGATTCCCTCTTGAATGGTTTTCCCCGCATAAAGATAATGCTTAAAACTAACCCGAAGAGTGAAGTACAACTATTGTATCTTGTTTTTTTTTTCAGGAGGACCACAAACCTGCAATATTGTGAATATTTTCCAATGACGATACAAAGACTCCACTAATTCTTTCAAAGAGCCTTAAAAATAAAAATGTTAGTTTCTAAGTATGGTGATCTAAACTACAAGGCACAAACTACTTTTAGGTGCACAACTGAGCCTAGTGCTTCCTAAACAATCACTAACAAAGCACAAAAACAGGACAAAACTTACTTTTAGTTCCACCTTCTGACGTTTACTTGCACGTGTACAACTTAAGACCGGGGATCCTTCAATAACCAAAGGATTTTCCTTTGTTCCTTCACTTCCACTATGACCCAAAACACTTTGGCTGCAACTCAAAGGGGATTTCCTAGTACGCTGGCGTTTTAGTACCCTAGAACCTCTGTGATCTTCGAGGAATAGGAACTTGTGTAGCGGGGCTTCTCATCTTCCTCTTGCTTTTAGGCGAGTCTGCAAACAACATACAAAATTGAACGAAGTATTACTAACAAAGCTAACTCGGTGTTGTAACAATGTAACAGATGAAAGACAATTACCTTGAGATGATGATTGATTCGAAGGAATAATCTCAGTTGCTGCAGAAGCTGCACAATTCTCACTAGGAGTACAATCGTACGCACTATCTGAATCAAGTTTCTCAGTCTCACAAACTTCTTCTTCAATAAATTTAGGACCAGCAGTAGCCGCAGGGGTTGCCAGACCAACAGCAGGCATACTAGGATGTAGCATAGCATTAGGGATAGTTGAATCCACTTTTCCATTCTTGGGTTGGACATCTACCGCAATATCGTCAACACAAGCAACACCATCAACTTCTTTGACAGCTGAATTACTTGGAACAGCAGCCACTCCCACATTTATCACATTGATATCAGATGCATCAGCACGTAATGGGGCATCATGTTCATAATCAGTACCAGGCATTGGATCTTCAGAATTATCACCAATTTGGGCTTCAGAATTATCAGCCTCTGCACTAGAATTAGCTTTCTTTCCATAATAAGAATATAAGCAATCAAACATTGACATCACAAGTTCCACAGGCTTCCTAAAACCATTTTGTGAGAGATGATCTTCAAAAATATCACACAGATCTGCTCTCACCTGTCATAATCATAGTACCAAATGAATTATTTACAAAAATCATCACAAATTGGAGCTCAAAAACTAAATGACACTGCATAAGGGAATTTAAGAAACCACACACATCTTGCAAATGATCATACAAAACAAAATGGCACTTTACTTGAGCTTGAGAAGAATCGATCACCATCATTCAGCCTTTACGAAAAGATTTTGTACAATCACTAGGTAACAACCCTTCAAAGCATAACAAGTATCCTTAATTGCTTTCACCTAAACATCATATATTCCATAAATTAAGTCAGTAAATTCACAGATGACAAAACAAACAACATAACAAAAAAAGAGACCAAAAACCTAAACTCACCGGCCGCTTTCCAAATCTAGAAGCACTGACAAGATCATAAGAAGCATATTTCTTAATCATTGAACCTTTCCAACAAAGTATTCTAGGCATACTTGCTGGAAGCTCTTTACCATAGCCAAATTTCAAGAAGTCTAAGTAGTATCCCTGCATGAGTTCCCAAAAGAGATCAGTAAATAAGTACAACATAGAAAACAAGGCCACAAACAATAAAGACAAGCAATCAAAAAAGCACTTACTGCGAAGAAATATATACAGCCACCAAGAGTCTGTCGTTTCTTCTTCCTGTATTTAGAAATTGAATGAAACAGCCAATCGTGCACAAACTTTGACCAGTCCCAGTTTTGAACAGACTCAACATCTACTAAAGCACCTAAGTATGCAGGGCTAGGAATGGTATTGGAATTCGGGCAAAGAAATGTCGATAGAGCAACAACCATAAAGAACCGAAAGATATCATCATCACAAAGACTATCACCTTTCAACTTATTGCCAAAAGTCTTAATCAGAGGAAGCTTGGACTCTTTGATCTTGGCAAGGAAGCTAGATTTCTTAGAATCGTCACTTTTTAGCCTAATGTCATCACCACCTATTGGGAGACCCATAAAAAGGTGCACTGACTTTGGATAAAATGGAATTGTCTTGTTGCCAACAACAATATCAGAGCAGTTCAGATCGACCTGATCAGCAAGCCACTGCACAAAACCTCTAGGGACATTACAGCCATCATACTCAAGTAACATACCAAACCCACGACTCCTGATAATCTGTTTCTTACATTCATCCAAACCTCTAACTATGTCTCCAAAGTATGTGTTGTTGCATCTACTAGAAGTTGTACCAGATGGACTGCCAACAACAGATTTCCCTTTTGCAGTAGCTTTGACATTCTTAACATTCTGAAAATCCAATACAAAGAACAAGTTTATACTCATCAAACTAACCACGAATCCAACAAACATCATGTAAAAAATGCACATGCTGCTGGATTTACCTTTGCACCTCTATGCCATTGTGATTTCCTTTTCTTCTCAAGAGACTTAGCAAACTGAAAAAAAAAGAAATGCATATTACAACTACATGCAAACAGCTATACACAAAATTAACACAATGATTCTAGTAACTTAATTGTTGCTCTCACTACTCACTACTAGCCAATGTCAAACTGAAACATGAACAAGTGCTGCATGCAAAACTAACAGACCATGCTTCCTAAATGCATATTGGAATTCAAAAATTAGGTAACAAAGCATGCAGTGAAGTAGTGAGCCATATAACTCAGATGCAAGCACTAATCTAGGGTTAGAGTAATACTATTTGTCATCAAACAATCTAAATAATGCTACACTTGAACTATTGGAGTGAAGAGTTTTCCTAGTGGGGGCTTTCTAATCTAATGTAAATAGGAAAATAAAATAGTGGGTAAGATATATAAAAATACAGGATATTGCACGTGCAAAACACTATAATTGCAGTAATTTAAGACTGCAATTTACTACTAAGAAATGTGCAATCAAGAAATATATACTTCACATATATTTTACCTCTACAGTATAATCAACAGTTCGCTAAACTAATATGCACATTACACTAAAACAAGTTTCAGAACATACTCCTTTCAGGTGCTTGAAAGCCTGCACAAGTACAACTTCGTCAACGTCATCATCCGAAAGCAGTTCAAATCCTAAAAAGCCAACAAGATATATTATATGATAATACACAGGTACATAAACAACAAAAAATCAAAAGAATTACTTACCTTGTTAATATTCAAAGAACCAGAGTTATTGTCTTCTTCGAGTTCATATCAAAACCATCATCACTCTCATCATTTGCGGTGGGCATCGAATACAAATCATCATCATCCATGGTTGTACAACAAAAAAAGTAATTAAAATCATCGAATTGAGCATCACAATAGAAATCAATCGAAAGTGACCAATAATGAATGTAGCTAGACCGACACCGTAACACTAACATAAATCCAAAGTCTCTCCCTCAACCTCACTTTGCCTAGACTCAGATTAGGATGGAATAGAAAGCACCTCAACGAACAGATGATTTGCTTAGCCAAGCAACAAAGACCGGCCAATGCCAAATAGATTAAAAAGGTAGATTACTACAAATCCTTATTAGCGGCAGTAGCATGTGCTACAAAAGCGAGAAGAGGAAAGCGCACAAATTAGTAACAAAATAACCTCCTCTAAACTAACATAAAATCTAATTAGACCAAATTAGTAACAAAATAACCTCCTCTAAACTACAAATGTAACAGCCATGCATTACAAATTTGACAATAGATGAGCTTTTGTTCAACATGAACTCAATTCGATCCACCGCATCCCAAAAGAGAAAATAAGATTTTAGCTAATTCACTGTACTACGGTGCTTCCATTGCTCTACACAACAAATCTAGAAACAAAGAGAATGCAGTCACACACGGTGGTTGCCGCACTTCCGTCGGGAGGCACGGGGGCACTAGGTGATGATACTCCCGAAGTCAACAATCAAAGCGAATCGCTACGGGGGGGCATCCCGATGTACAACCTCATCGTGTAGTACCCGAAACACCACAAAGACACACACCAAAAAGCATCCCACCTCGGATCCAATAGTTGTATCAGTTTTCCAATGTCTAAACATATAGATGTTTACACCAAGCATAGCAAAAGCTGAAACAATCTCCCAAACAAAGATAAAAATAAAGTAAAATTGATTGAAATAAAAAAAATTCAGACATTTCAACCATGCGGATGACTACTTCAGCTTTTACCAAATAATATCGAGCAATTGAAATTTAGAGGCAAGCAAAACGTAGAAGCACCGCAAATCTGTCACTATAATATAAAAGAGCCTCTATATATCTATTATAGTACAAGCACAGGTTTCGGTGTTTAGAAAAAATATTAAATCAGTCCTTGCATGCGGTGAGGTACAAATGCAGAAGAGGAGAGCCTCTAATTGATCTTCACAAACTACCAGCTCTTCCATCTCGTGTACAATACAAAAGCAGCTCCTCAGGACCAAAACAGAAATTTATATATAAGCCTATATGCTGTTTCAGTCTTATATGCAACAAAGATTATGCAGGTGATTTAAATATTAATAGGGTTGAAACAAAAAAAAATTAAGTCTAATGTACTACACAAAAAAAAAATTGGTTCATACAGGTGTTGCTACAAAGGTCGATAAATTAATTCGAAGGATAGCAAAGACACCTCCGACCTCCTAAAATGTATCTTCCTGTCACCGATTTGAAAATAGTAACAAAACAAATGAAAGAACTTAGATTCAGCTTGCAAATTGGCTTCAGACATGTAGCTTCTTCAGTTAGGAGCCAGAGTTCAAATAATTAACTTTGGTCGTAGGCATGCTTACCGTAACTAAGCAACAAGGTGATCTTGGTGTGTGGCTACCTCAAAGGTGTCATTCATGCTTGGTGAGTCCAAGACAAAATGTGCATGAATGCATGTCGTGGACTGACAGTGTAACATTCCTGTTTTCTAACCAATCAGTCCAATGGCATCAACAAAGTTCAGTGAGTGCCATAATGACACAAATTTTTTGTTGCAAGAGAGAAAAAAATTACACTAAAAAGCAACAGCTCACCGGTAAAACTAATCGAAACTCAACAAAACTCATCCAAAACTAACTCGAAACTCAACTAGTAAAAGTAACGCCCTCAAAAATCACTTTGTGCATCATAAAACCTTAGCCTGCAAATTGCAACCAACATCTTGCTCTTAAATTTTAATTGTGGAAATTATGGAGGTAGATAACATAATTCCAAAATATTCATGATACAGGGCCATATTAAAGCAATAATCTAATTTCTATTGCTACCACAAACCCGAGTTTACAATGGTCGAGAGGCAGTTGACAAAGATCTAATCCTCTTTATGCATAGCAGGAGTTCTTGGAACATCAAAACAAACTCATAGAAGCCAAGTAGAGTAACTCAACAGGGGCACAAGCCCACAATATTGATTTGCCAAACCACTATGCCCGCTTAAATGGCCATCGATCACCAAAGTTCCGCATCGGGAAGATGGATCCCGCAAACGCAGACCGGCAGCCTTAAGCGGCTTCTACAAATAAAAGCAAAGACAAAAAGTGTAGTTAGCAACTCAAAGATCGAACACGGTGCTAAAGAAACACACAGGGGAACATTATTAACAAAAAAAAAGGTGCAATGATTAGCCATGCCCAAAATATTTTCTTATTTTTATACTAAATTCATGACAGGACTTTAAACTGCAGACTCAAGGCTTCCTAATTATGTACAAATTTCAAGTAACAAGTGGCTACTAAAATGAGTAATCAAATATTCAAATGTCTACAAAGATAATCCACAAGCCTAAGAAAACATTTCCATCTGTAACTTCACAGATGCTACCATTTATGACACCTAGGTTGCAAACTTCACAATTATCACCAAAGCACTCGGATTGGTACAACAAAGACAATCGTCATACTGAAGATCAAATCCTTACAGGACATGACCTTAGGTGAAATCGGATAAAGTTGTCAACTAAGCGCATCTTTGCTTAGAATTGTGATGCTGGCCTCGCTTAACCAGCCCTCCATCTATGACCCGACCGCCTAGGGAATTTCAGCGGAGAGTAGGTCCTCGAGTGCACCATTAGGCTAGCACACCAACAAGCTATAATTAACATTAACAACCACATGAAACCTGAAATGTAACTTTAGATCTAAAATCAAACTACAAATATATACCAAATGTAACTTTAGCAGGCATCACAATCACAAAATAAAATACCCATCCAAATTATCTAGTGCCCGATGAAGGTTCCAAAAATTACCTAATTATCTAGTGCCTGATGATGGTTCCAACAATTACATGACTACTACATTAAACTTATCTAGTGCCGATGAAGGTTCCAAAAGTTATCCCCGTCCTTAGCCACGAATGGCACCGTCCGCTCTCGAAGCCTAATCCATGCTGCAAAGAGCCACAAATTGCCACAACATCTCATAGCGAAGTAGCAGCCAGCCAGAAATTGCTGGATCCAATACTAACCCTAAGTGGGATCCAGCAAAACACTCCAGATGCTACAGCTAGTCCACCCGTCAAGCTCATTGGAGCAAAAATCACGGGAGAGCGCAAGGGGTAAGAAGGAATCTATCAAGATACTACACTAACTGCGGCACTACCCCCAAGCTCCAGCGAGCAACCGGGACAACGAGGCGGCGAGGGCGCGTGGAGCGGGGTGGCGAGGCGACGAAATCACAACCCCAAATCAGAATCGATGACACACAAGGCAAAAATCCCCAAAAATCACACAAATCCAACCATCACCCAAAACTTGCTCCAAACTAAAACGAACTAAATCCTCCACCACTGAATCCTACACGAACCCAAACACAACCCCTAAAAACCACTGGAACACCGAATCCAACACAAATCCACCGCAGGAAACGCACCTGGACTCGAAGACACAGATCCACACGAATGACACGCAGCTACTGCCGTTGGAACGCTGAGCACCGACGCCAGTAAAGGAAGCAGGGTCGCCGCGCCACGAGAAATAGGGTCACCGGGGGAGGGAGAGCTCGCCGATGCAGGAAGGAGACCGGTCGCGTCGCCGACGAGGACCACCAATGCGAAATGGAGAAGGGGAGGAGGCAAACTGGAAGAGGCGAAATGAGGGGAAGGGAAGCGAGCGACTGATGGGCTACCGGCGCAATTTCCAAAAAATTGAAACAGTGCAGCCAGAAGTGGGCCTCACATATCAGTGACACAAAAGAAGCGGCGTTGGCTGTGGACGCGCTCACAGGCGTCGATCACGTGATGGACGCACATAAAATTCGTGTGCTCAAGACAAAGAAAACACACGCGCAACATATAGCATTCCTGAAAAAATAACACCCGCACTCCATCGGTGTACGAACATCCCTCCGTACATTATGTTGAATTCACCATGGAATTTCTTCAGCCAACCAAGTCTCATCACAGAGGAGGAACGATTTATTCACAGCCCTGATTCGAGACGAGTTGGAATATTCATTCATTGCATTGTTTGTGGGTGGATCTCCCGTGTGTGCATGGCCCTCCTGCCGACATTGCATTGCATTGCCTGCTCTTTCCCTTCCATGCATGCGATTTCGCCAACCAAAAACAAAAGGACAGACGGCACACACGTGCATATGCCTGAATTGTACTCCTACATGAAAATGCTTTGTAGTACTACTACTGATGATTATTACAGCGAGCTGTGCCAGCTAGCAGCTGTCGTCGTGTCCATTCCACTCAAAGTGCCCGGACCCGGAGCCGGAAGCTAGCTGGGCAGCCGGTTCTCTCTCAAGCCTCTAATTCTAATCCACGGAATCATTGAAGGAAAAAATTAAAAAAAAACGGGACGTTGTAAAGGCAGTCAGCCTGTGCCGTGCGTAACTAACTAGCTTTTCGTGCGTACCGCGTACGTATGTCTATGCTGTTTAATTAAGCTCGTAAAACCAGCTTATCATTTCCATGATAGGATGCTTCATCTTGTCGGAACTGTTCACACGTTTGCGTACACATGTTTCGCGAGATAATGACATGTACGTGCGGAGTAATACTATACTGTACATACATATATCATGCAAGTTGAATGGTCAACCACTACTGCATCGAATCTCTCGTTAATTACGCGTACGACGTGTTACACATGTGTCTCACTTTGTGTGATGTGGATTAGTATGTTTTGGGATTCTCGACATAACAAACCGGTAAATATGATATGATGATGATAAAATCCTTATTTTCTTTTTTTAAGATGTTGGTAAATTATTCTCCTTGAGGGCCTTTTGTGTTCAAAACTAGCTAGGGAGGGGTGGAGAGAGGTCCTGATCTGGAAAAGGCTTTGTTGAGCAGCAAAAACTCCAATCGCGGCGACTATCTCACAGGAGCTTAGACTTCCTCCGAATAGGCGACACGGATGCGACAGGATCTTGAAGGGATTAACAGGACGTAAGCATCTCAAAATGATGAGTCCACGAAAAAAAAAAGTGCATATGAAGCATAACTAAAATCAAGCAATCAGCTAATGCTGAAATATAATGCACATATGTATACGCCGACGGCCAACCGTTCGAATCAGCCGGACAGAAATGGTTGGCATAATTGACGTGTCCCCCTACGAAATTTGTCTACGAGAGGGAGAACAAGCGCTTTGGGAAGGTCTGAAGAGAATCGTTAGTACAAAATCAGCAGATCAGTTGCTGACCCATGTAACCTCCTGCTGTTGGGCATGTCAGATCAGTAGCCGGCAGCAAGCATATATGTTTCGTACCAGTATGGCTCCAACATGGGCCTTATTCAGATTGCAACTTTCTGTAAACCTAAAGCACTGTAGCATTTTCATTTGTATTTGGCAAATATTATCCAATCGTGGTCCAACTAGGTTCAAAAGATTCATCTCGTGATTTACAACTAAACTGTATAATTAATTATTTTTTTACTTACATTTAATGCTCTATACATGCGGGTACAAATTGATGTGATGGAGAGAGATTGAAAAAAACTTGTAAAAGTAGGTGAAAGAGAACAAGGCCGTGATATGACCCGGGGATCATCGTTTAGATTGGAAAAAAAGTAGAAAAATTTCAACTTTACAACTGTAGCACGTTTTATTTGTACGTGGCAAATATTGTCCAATCGTGGACCAACTAGCCTCAAAAGATTCGTCTCATGATGTACAACTAAACTGTGCAATTAGTTATTTTTTTACTTACATTTAATACTTCATATATATATGGGTAAAAACTTGATGTGATAGAGAGAGAGTGAAAAAAGTTAGAATCTAAACAAGGCTGACAAGCGACCTTTGATACTTGCACGGGGCACGGCAAGCAGTAATCAACAGGCCTCTACTTGATACGCCGCCCATAAAAACATCTAGCTTGATCTCGACCAACCCGACACTTGACTTCGAGAATCCTAGCACCCGGCATACCACGGCATATACCAAATAAAAACAGGGCCCGGTTAAGATATAAACACAGAAGACAACTGCGGACGAACAGATCTAGTCAATCGGCATATGTATAACGCTCAAGGTTCAACTAATAACATACAGACAGTCGAAGAAACGGCCAGCCCGTCCAGCATAAAGTTACCAACTCACTTGGTTAAGACTTAAGATTCGTGGCCAACACTGGCCAGCAGGGTTCCGATCTAGGACCACCAACAGTCTTCGATGTTTTTTTTTTTTTTTTTTTTTTGATGCAGTTTTCCATGGGGTTAAGATTCCTTTTGCGTTGTGGAGCTTCAAGAAGTCTTTGCCGGCTCATCGCTTATTGGCAGATCATCTTCGTCATGGTAGATGTTCTCAGCCATCTGCCATATCTGGAGGATGTTGTCTTCAGCAACGCTAGCAACCACCCAGTCCTCGCAGGGGTTCCAGGAGAAATCAGAGATCTTGCTTGTATGGCCTCCGTGGATGAACATAAGCTCTGGAGGGCCATCTTCTGCATCCTCTGGTGTTTGTTCTTGGTCGATCCTGTGTGTCAAATAACAAAGCAAAGAGCAATAGTTAATCCAAACTGCATCGTGTTAATTGTGCTTCAACAATAAGTAATGCAGGGAGCACAAGGGCAACACAGAAAAAAAGTTGCAAAAAAAACCATCACTTTGGTCATCATACAGAACTAGTAACGTCCAGCAGATACAGTGCGAAAGTGGAAAAAGGAAAAGGGTAGTAACCATATCAGTGTGTGGTGAATGTTTGTATTGCTTACTTGCTTAGGTCCCAGACCATTAGTCTTCTGCCCAGACAACAGGATGCAAGTATAGTTTCATTCTTTGGACTCCATCCAACTTGGAAAACTTCCTCTCTGATTACACAAGGGGTTGAACATTAATGTTAAACTAGAAATATAACATCCATAGAAGCATTCAATACTTCAGAAAGTTGTTTAATCAGTTAGTACAAACAGTAGCTATGAACAGAACAAAAACAGTAGAAACATACTTGTGACAGTCAAAGGTGTGCAGAGAAGTATCAATCTTCCTAAGATCAAATAATTTGACAGTCTTGTCAGTAGAACCAGTTGCAACAACCCATTCGTTGAACGGATTGAAAGCCAGGCAGTTCACCTGCAAATAAAGAAGCAAGCATCAATAAACAAGAATCTTGTCATTGATCTTTCAGGAACCACAAGCTTAGAGCAAGGTTCATTAAAGTCCCACGGCCACTGGCTTTCAGATGCACTGATGGGTTCTGATTTACTACCCTAAAATTTATAACATCTTCAACACCAAATTGTTTTCATTTACCTCTACTTTGTACTTTGTACACCAAAATAAATCAGGACCAAGGTTTTCTATACCCTGACTTATACAGCCATAGTAGAAGCATATAGTTCCCAAATAATGCTGCTTATATAAAGACAAATATAAACCTAAACTTTTTAGTGTTCAATACAATCCACCAATATGACATCAGATCCGAAGAACCAAACTAAAGATGTTGAAACATGTGTTCCATTTGACCAAAGAAAAGAGAAGGGGTTGTAACAAAATGATAGAATTCGAGATCAATGTTGCAGTAAATCGATCTGGAAAAACTAGTTTGCATTGTATACAGTACTTCTCCATTTAAGGAAAATCAGATCCTCACTTCATGCAACAAAAGAAATATTAACAAATTGTAAACCATGGAATAAAATGCATTCTTGAGTAGCAAATAATATCAATATTTCTAATGGCAATTAAAAGCTCACAACAGTTACTTTACCTCGCCCTGGTGTGCAACCACTGACTGAACAGGCTTAGTAGGCGCGGGAGACCGCAGGTCCCAAATCAAAAGATGATGATCATCACCAACTGACCCAAATAAGTACTCATGCCTCAAGTGCCAAGCAACATCTTCAACGACACCATCATGATGCTTGCCAAGAATAAAATCGAAGTATTAGTATTATTAAATAGCATTAGTATTCTATGAAGCATGCATCACTGTGGATAAGAAACAGCAGATGAGAGTTGAAATCCCTAGATTGCAAAATAGAGTATGTCTCAGTGACAGATACAGATAGTTTTTCTACTCATACTCGTCAGAGAATGTTCTCCAATCTCCTATTTATCAATATGCTTTTCAATCTCCTATTTATCAAGAACACATTCTGCCATAGTTTTCTTAGTTACAAAAAATCAAATCAGCATACAAGAGAAACTGTATTAGTTCCACTAATTTGTCTTACACATTAATCCAAGTATGACTACCAAGCACTTTCAAAGAGATGATCCATACCTTAAAATAACCATAAGAATGTTTAGAATGAAGACTGCTTTAAACAATGTTCTACATGAAGCTCCAAACATTAACACACAGAATAGAACCAGGCACATGAGCCATACCTTAAAAATCTGCAGGGCATCAAGACTTTTGTTTTTACTATTTGCTTTAATGTCCCACAAGCAAATTTGAGCATCATCGGACCCACTTAACAGATGACCCTCTTTAAAAATACTCCATGATAAGCCATATCCTTCAGAATTATGTCCCTTCAGCCGTAAATCAGGGTTGCATGCACCATCTAGTGGAGGCTTAGATGGGTGCTTGCTGTAGTCGAAGACATATACTTCTGCACTAACTGTCTTGGTAGCAATTATAAATGAATTTTGGGGCATATAGCGAGCTCGATTGACCTCTCCATCATGATTTATCTGCTGAACAATTTGCACCTACAAAAAGGGAGGGAAGACGTGTTCTAAAAATTGTCTCCAAACAGAAAAGATAAACTTGTAAAGTGTAAACATTGAAGACCTCAGAAAGGCAGTAAAAAAAATGAGGAAGCAAATGCTCAAGTGTATAAATTTGCCCTAAGAATTACAGGGGTAAATGAAAGAATAGAACATTCACATATCCAAGAGGTTCATTCGATTGGACTGGTGAAAAATCAAAAGAATATTCTCATACCCAATACTTCATTAGATTGATATGGCAACAAAATCAAGAGGTCCATGAAATATAAGAAAAGTATACATGAGTATACAAAAGGATGATCAAACAGTCAAATAAGTAAACTGATTGGTCCTTAACATATCAAGAGTTTTAAAACCCTTGCAGTAGCAATTAAAACCCAATCAAATGTTCCAGGCTTTCTCAAAATGGCATACGGCCAATGGAAATTAGTCATTAAATGTTCCAAAACATGGCATTCCTTTGTGCAAAGACAATCCAAACCAACAAGATGTGTATATCACCCCCAAGTGTAAAGGTATTCACGCAGGCTCCCAGCATGTAAGGCATCTGCAGCAACTAGAAATATCATTACAATAAAAATCATCATAGATAGAACTGATAAACTCACTGGAATCATGGCACTATACAAATATAATTGTTCTGTGATACGAATTCAACCAAATATTAAGAACTCAGCTATAGAATTGGTATTGTGTAAGGATAAATAAAATATTCCTGGATATAGAAGCAAAAATAATAATATTAACAGGTGGCACATGATGGGAACCTACCATCCTCCACTTCCTACTTCACATGAAATACAAGTAAGTTCAGGATATTACTATATTAGGGACAAAATTATATTATAAAAGCATATTGGGAGACAGGAAAAATGGAGCATAAGCAAATGGTATAAATCCTCCAGTATTATTAAATACTTTGAAATATTCAAATCCAAGCAAAGATCTTAACAAGTCCAACAAGACAGAGGGGGACACAGCACAAACCAGACCCCACAGAAAATCAGCCACAAAAAGAAAAGAACATGGTACGCAGGCATAAGGATAAACCTTCTTAGAATTGGCAGAATGCTCAGAAAAGGAATCTTTCCAGGGCATGTGTACTTCTGCAATCACCAGATAGTCAGGGAAGTCACTATGTGCATGTGTACCAAGGACAATCTTCGGGGCAGATTGATCCTGTCCAGGGTGCTCTGCTCCATCAGGGAGCCACTCAACAGTCAGAGAAGGCCACTCCAAAGTATGGGTGATGACAAGATCATCCAGGTATGGCTTATTTTCTTTTCACAAATTATAATCTTTCACGATCTGAGCGTTCATCACCTCCTCTCTGTCCTCTGTGATCTTGACACCCTCCAACTTCCCCTCCAAACCTGCCAGCAAATCCTCCGCCATCGCCCTGGGCACATTCTCCACCATCACTTCCAGCAAATCCTGAGGTATCACCCCTGGCGAATCCTCCTCCATTGCACACGGTAAATCCTCCTTCATCGCCCACCACGGCAACTTTCCAGATTTCGTCCCTCTCAAGCACAGCTAGGGAATTGGATATAGAGAGTATGGTTGGGGAATTTTTCTAGGTGGATCTAGATTTAGAAGTAGGCTAGGAAGTTTTATAGGTACCTTCAATCATTGGGCTTTCATACGGATATGGCTGCGATTGAGTTGGGTTATGTCTTATAGGACCAAGGCCCAGATTGAACAGGCAGCAAACAAATGCCAGCTCAGCAGCGAATTGCACAATTACTCTTCGAGAGTTATACATAGCAATATACATAGCAAAATCCAAAGTTTGGCATAAAATGGCATAAAAAAATGCAGCCTCCATGTTAGAAGTTGCAATTATAGAAAAATATTTATATACATATACATATCAACCATACCTCAGCATGCACAACCCAACATAAAATGCAAAAAAAGAGGAGAGGATAAACTGAGCAAGTCCGAGACTCAAGACTTCATCCTAAACATGTAAGAAATAAAATCCTGGCTTCAAAAAGAGGGAACAAAAACCTGGGCTTCCGCATTCAAATAAAAAACACAGCTATCTGGAAGGGTAAAGGTTAATTTGCACAGAAAAAACTTCCTAAAACTGAGCTTCCCACAAGAAAGGAAGATGGGGATAGCTTGTCCCCGCTTCAGTAGTTCTCAAGAAAGAAGAGGAACAACATGATCCTTAACTGGAGATGCTACCTCTGAATTGGCAAATTAAGGTGCTAAATCAACTAAAGCCACATTCAGTACTTTTTTAGGGCATAGCTCAGAACATTGGTAGTAACAAGGAAAAAAATAAATAATAACAACTAGTAGATATGAATTATGATAAAAATGCCTATGAATCCACCATAGCACCAACTTCACATGTAACAACAAAAGATCTTTTTAACCATTAAAAAGAAATGGTCCAGTCAACCTGTACACCAAACACCCATGTTTATTTACAAAGCAAACTACAGAAAGTTCCTCAACACACGACTCTACCCTCAAAAACAACATGCACAAATAAATGAACCGAGATCATGATCAAGGCAATGTTCACACTGCAATGACTCCTAGATCCCACGAAGCAGCATGGTCGCAAGAAATAAGTTCCCTAATTGCGTGCTGTAGCAAGCATAATTAGCTGAAGCCTAAAGGGAGCAATTACGGAGACAAATTGACATAAATCCCTCCTATTTCGTTATATAAATTTGCAGGTACCAGCTAACAGAGCAATTATGGAGCAAATCGACACAAATCCCTCCTGTTTTGTTATATAAATTTGCAGGTTACCCGCCCCCACATAGGAGCAAAGACGCGGATCAAGAAGGAACTAAATTCCACCACGGCACGGCACGGGACACCACTCAATTGTATCAGTTCACACCAGAGAGATCGAGTAAAACGCAGAGAAGAGCTTATGGAAGGGCGGGGGCAGAAAGTCCACCTTGCCAGAGGCTTTGCCGAACACCCCAGAGGCGTTGCCGAACCCCCCAATGTCAGCGTGGTCATCCTCGTAGTGGGGCGCGTCGGCCTCCGCCTCATCGAGGGGCAGCTGGACCTGCGCGAGCATGAGGTAATTGGGCTCGTTGTCGGAGGTGTGCGTGCTGAGGATCATCTTCTGGGCGGAGTGGTTCTTCCCCGGGGCGGCTCGGTGCGGTCGGGGGAGCCACCGCACGGTGAGGGAGGGGCCATTCGAGGGCGTGGGTGATGACGAGGTCGTAGAGGAAGGGCGTGTTATTCTTCCATATCTTGTACTCCTCGTTGATAAGGCGCGGTGGACGAGTAGGAGAGAAATTGAGCGAAGGGGGCAATGGTGGGGAAGAGCGGCTGCAACAAAGAGGTGGAAGGGCGCCGCCGAAGCGATGAGAAGAGGGGTTTTATCAGTTGGGGTCAGGACAGGTGGGCTACAAGCTAAAAATGAGGCCTATTTGAGTCCCATGTTAAGGCCTTTGCAACAAGAGCCCAACTCCTCCACCCTTGAGGAGCCCAACACCTCTTCTCCAAATGTTTCTTAAAAAAAAAACTCCTTTTCAATTTTAGGAGGGGTTTTAGCCCCTACTGCAGCTTTACTGAAAACAGGATCCAACAAAAGGTACAAAGACAGGAAAAAGATTTTCCAAATAG
>JADLZL010001766.1:0-80064 GCA_015844335.1 Chrysopogon serrulatus | reverse complement strand
TGCATTTGACAATTATATTTTATTTATCATCTTTCATAAGGACTACTATTTTTTAAAAAAATAGATTAATTTTGCATTATTTTTAATGTCAAATTAAAGTTTAGTTTTTATTATGTGACCAAACTCGATAGTTACATGTATACAGTGGCCAAAGTTATAGACATCTGACTATTAGACGACACATTTGCTTTAGGGTTTTATGGTGACGGGAGTGTCGTACTACCTACAAACGTGGTGCCTAGAGATGAGAGACCCCATGTTCTTCGCCTCCTGGACGCCACTCTGCTTCGTGTTCACAATATTTTGCTCATCATTCTTTCTTGGAGAGATTGTTCACCTCGGCAGGTAAATCTTATACTCACCGAAAGCTGGTCAAAGTTACAATATTTTACAAACGGACTGCAATAAACTCTTTTTCCACTCTTCCTTTCTTGGTAGCATCTTGGGTGGAATTTTGCTGGTCGGAAGTCTTTACACCATGTTGTGGGGTAAAAGCAAAGAGGGTAAGACTAACGATGCCACCGATGATATTGAAAAATGTGAGGATAAGAAATATGCACAGAGCTACCCCGAAGAACAACAACATACTACGGCCGAGTTCAAAGAATCAACATTGACAGGTGCAACAACTTTTCACGTCCAAGAACTATGAACGAATCTGAGCTCAATGGATTTGTCCAATGTACTTAATCTGTTATGTATGGATTTGTCCAATGTACTTAATATGTTATGTATTTAAGGTAAAAAAATTAGGATAGTTTCCTTAGTAGATAGTAGATCTTTACTAAATCCTTAGTCTCCCTATGTATTTATAGTTGTAATCCTCGTCAACCACAACAACATCCCTAATGAAAGTACAGAGTAAAATTGCGTTGGTCTGGCCAAAGTGATCATCCCGATCATGTCATAGAGACTAGTCAACTCCCCTTGGTGGTTAGCACAACAATCGAGAACTAGTTGTTGGTGAAACTGTTAGTGTTAAAATGAATAACTAAATTTGTCCATACACCAAAAGTTACAAGGGGTTGAGGCTTGTTGACCTATTATCACCACTGCTTCTCAACCTTGATGCAGATTGTTTGACTAGAATGATTTTAAATGCACAAAATCACTGGTTTAATCCTCTATATTATTCCCAATAGAGTTGCTATTTTACAATATGCTGATAACATCACTATATGCTTGCAAAATAACATAGATAGTATTGTACATATGAAACTGTTGCTACTCCCTCCGTCCACAAATAACTGCACCTTTCATTTCTCAAGGAGTCAAATCTTTATAAGTTTGACCAAATATATACAAAATTGTAATAATATTTACCCTATTTAATATGTATCATTAGATTGAGCATGAAATATATTTTTATAATATACTTATTTGTAAATATAAATATTGATATTATTTGATATATTTCTAGTCAAATTTAAAAAGTTTGACTCCTCAAGAAACGAAAGGTGCATTTATTTGTGGACGGAGGGAGTATATTTATATGAAGTGATTGCTAGTTTGAAGATCAATCCCAACAAAAGTGAAATTTTTATGATAAATGATGAAGAGATTCGAGTCAAGTCTTTGCTGAGATTTTTAATTGTCAAATAGGTCTCTTTCCCATCAAAAACTTGGGTGTCCTACCAATCAGGTTGCATGTTAATGATTGGTTGCCATTAGTTGATAAGAATAATAAGAATCTATATGTTTGGAAGGTGGAAATATGTCTATTGCAGGTAGAACCACACTCATTGATGATAGCCTGAACAATTCACCTATCTATCATATGTTTGTTTAATTTCTGCCCAGAACAACTATTAATAACCTGGACAAAATTTGAAGATTTTTTTCTTGCAAGGTGGAGGTACTAAAAAGAAATATCACTTGATTAGATGGGAGAAAATTTGTGAAGTAAAAAGGTGGGGGGGGGGGTTGGGTATTAAAAACTTGAGAAAAATATCAATTTGCTTTGTAAGTGGTGGTGAAAGTTAGAGAAAGAAAATGACCTTTGACAGGAAATTGTTAGATGTAATTACTTGCAAAATAAATCCATTCATGCAGTGGGTCACAAGTTAGGCCCTGTTTGGATCCCACGAACTAGTTACTAGTTGACTAACAATTAGTCCATAAAGATCCAAATAGTTGAACTAGTAAGAGAACTAGTGGGTGAACTAATGAACAATTCAAGGCTCAACTAGTACTAGTTCACTAGTCTACAAAACCCAACTATTTGAACTAGTTGTTAGTTCAATGGATCCAAACAGGTTGAATGACTCTCCCATCTGGTATGATTTCCTCAAAATAAAACATGTTTATGTGCAGGGTAGAGGGATTATTACAAAAGATGGGAAATCTACTATATCTTCTGCTTAGATTCTTGGTTGTATGATGATCCTCTTTCCTTGGTTGTTCCTGTTCTCTTTAAGTATGTGAAAATAAAAATATTTTCGTTGCTCAAGAAAAATCTGGTGAGCATACCACTTTTAGGAGATATTATCTAGAATAGTGTGATGAACTTTCAGCTTGTTAATGAACCAGATATAGTAATTTGGAAGGTAGGCAAAAATAACAAATTCTCTGTTAAATCGGCCTACAATGGCATTACTCAATCTGATATAGGGATTTTTCTTGAGAGCATCTGGAAACACAAAATTCCTTCTAAGATTAAGATCTTCTTATGGCTTATGACTATTGATGCTATTTTTAGAAAAGACAATCCTAGGAAAAGAAAATGGCAAGAAAATCCTAACTGTTCCTTTTGTGAAGAGGAGGAAACCATATCACATATGTATTTCCAATGTCCAGTTGCTAGGGTCATTTAGTCTATAATTGCTAAATGTTTTGGTGCATCTAACGTTGCTCAGAATTTATAGCAGTATTGATTATGGTGCGAATTATGGTTTCCTTTTGGCAAGGAGTACCACCCAAGGGGTATTGTTGGCGTTTGCTAGGTTTTAGTCCATTGCAGTTAGCTAGTTCTTCTGTTAAGTCGTTCTGATGCTGTCTTGCTCTATCCTTGTCTAAACTCGCTAGTATATCCATTGGCTTTAACAGAAATGGAGGCTGTCCTCGTGTGGGAAAAAAAAGGAGTCGCCGAGGTGTGAAGTATAAGGATGAAGAGGAGGTGCGGACGAAAGCTAGGATGGGTCCCATAGCCAAATGTGACTACCAACGTTAAACTCCATACCAACGTTAAACTCCATCTATCATATTTTTCTCGATTATCCAAGTAAAAAGAAATATACTACTCCATATTTATATTAGTTGACGTTTTGGACAAAGTTTGGGTCAAACATTGGGAACATAAACTATCAATAATTTTTAAAATATTTAGTTTAAAAATATAAAACTCATATGTATAGATTCACCTTAAAACCCACTTTTATAAAAGTAATTTTATTTTTAGTTTTCTTATATATTTTAATAAAAAATAATGGATAAAGTTAAGTTTTGGAGACCGTGTCCTTGTCCAAAACGTCAACTAATATGAGTATGGAGGGAGTATAGGAATACATCTATCACTGTAAACAAACATAGAATTCAGTGCTAGAGAGAAAGTTGGTGCTGCCGAGGGCCGAGGCTATAGCATCTGTCCGACGATTAAAACCACATTTTGTTTTGACTCTATGGGGTTGGAAAACTTATGTAAATAAAGAAGATACTCCCTCCGTCCCATGGAGTTTGTCGTTGGAAAACCGTGCCCCCCTCACAAACACGTTTTTCGGGCGACGTTCTCAATGGGACGGAGGGAGTAGGTTCTTAGTCTAAGATTGCAGACTCCTACACCACCTCTGTCTGTCTTTGGGCTACAGTACCACTGGCCAAGCCACCAGGTTTCCACCTCTCTTGTGGGCTGAGTTGCTTCTCCGAAGACATTGATTTCTGTCACGATCTATATTTCAATCACTCCTTGAGGTAGCAACTTGATGACACATGAATATGCCCTAATCACCATGCGCCGGTAACCGGATTCAGAGGTGATTTCGGCGGCGTCCCGTGTGCGCACTAGCACATCAAAGTCTAGGCAGCGCGTGTCGCCGTGTCCTCTCATTGCGTCGTGCATGCTCGTATATTAAAATCCAGCCGGCGCAGGCCGTAAATCTTTAATTGAGCTCGGGATGGGGAGCCGGCGCGTGGAACCTTCCACGGCGCATAGGCATATTTGCATGTGGCCTCAGTTCGGTCTCAGCGACACGATCCCGATCCGGAGTCGGCGCGGGAACGAGACGACGACGCGGGGCGGGGAAGTCGCGGCGAGACGGATCAGCGCAGACGATTCCCTGGCTATTTTTTAGTCTGCCGACGATGCCGAGTGCGCACTCGCACATCAAAGACTATGGCAGCGCGTGTCCTCTATCTGCATCATCCGCCGCGTCCCGCGTGTAGCCGGGGCACATCCGGCGGCCAGCACCGATGGGCATCATCTTGATCTCCCTGCTCCTCGCCACGCATGTCGACGTCGCTGGCCTCGCCGCCGTCCAGGAACCGCTCCGGCCGGAACTCCAGCAGCCTCGTCCACGTCGCCTCGTCGCGGCGCGGGCGCGCGGCCCATGCCCATCTCGTCGACCAGCTCCGCACGCTTTGGGTGTCACTCTGCACGCCGTGCGGCAGGAGTAAGTGCGCGTGCGCCTGCGAGTACAGGCGGCGGTGCTCGAGCACGGCGGCCTTGTGGTGCCCTTCGACGTTCAGAGAGCCGAGACAGGGACATGGGCGGTGGCGGAAGTAAAGAATCTCGTCGCCGACGTGGACTCCGCTTCCGTTTTGCAGTCGCCATGGCCTCTTCCATCTTCAAGCAACCCCCATGGGCCTTTGGATCAAGCATGGTCGGAGGAGCGCCCGCAACGCACAGCGCCGACACGCTCCGTGCCCTCGCCGTTCACGCGTGGCCCCGCCGCATCCGGCGGCCTCCTGCAGGATCCGCAGACGGCGCTGACTCAGGATCTGACACGACGTGGCGCGCGATGCTCTGCAGGATCTGCAACATAACAAAATGACACTGGCGAGATGTGGTCTCAGCTATACACGATCTCGACGCGGTAAATTAATAAGGTAAGATAGAGGTTAACAATGCCGGGTTGAATAAGATTAAACGGGCTCTCTCTCGCACACTGAAGACTACACACGCACACAGTGCGCACACCTTGCCATCACTAGATCGATACGATGAAAGCAAGCATGAAGCCTTATTGTGTCGCCATCATCATACAGCTAATCTACACTGGCATGTTCGTGATATCCAAGGCTGCTTTCAACCAGGGGATGAACACCTACATCTTCATCTTCTATCGCCAGGCAGCTGGCTCCCTCATCTTGCTACCTACAGCTCTTCTACAGAGGTACCCATATGTCTCTTTCTCTCTGTATATGTATGACTGAATACATTTGTCAGTTCGCTTAGTTCTCTATACATTATTTGTTTAGCTGAGAAATGCAGATCCGTTTGATTATCCTTGTAGGAAAAATGCACGACCCATCATCTCATTTCAGGTGCTCTTGAAGCTGCTCTTCTGTGCCTTAATCGGGTATGCGCTCATCTTTGCAAACTCTAATTTATTGGTAAAAAACGATCTATTGTATATACAAAGCCAGGTCAAGAGTTTAATTAGTCCCTGGTTTACCTTGGAAATTGCTTTTCAGGATTACGCTTGGCGTAAATCTGTACCATGTAAGCATCAAGTTCACCTCTGCAACGGTGGCTTCTGCAGCAGACAGCTCACTTCCAGCCATCACTTTCTTCTTGGCGGTGCTTTTCAGGTTCATCATCGATATTATTACCTCTTAAATAATGCGACTTCGCTAAAGCCTAACTACAGTGACGTCCAGTGACTTCAAATGTATATGGGATACAAAGAGAAAAACTATGAACAAGGGCACCCGCAATAGTAAGAACTAGTTACTCGCTCTAAGACAACTTATCATATAGTGGTAACTTTTAAAACGTACTCCCTCCGGTCCTACATAAGTGGCGCAGGGAGAGAAATTACAGAGACCAAGACGTGATTAATTACAGCCGCGGAAATAATTAATCCTGGTTGATTACACTCCGTGCGCCCGGCCATGCAGCGGCCATGCAGGCACCTGAGTTTTCTCAACCAACCGAAAGGAGAGAGAGAGAGAGAGAGAGAGAGAGAGAGAGACACTTGTACCCGTGAAAAAGCAACCGAGCTGCATGGCTCACGCATGCAACACTTCTTTGTCCAGAGCGCTTCGTTATTTGATTCCGTAATTAATTAGCTTTGGTATTCTAACTACGCCAGTTAAATCGGCCAAATCAAAAAACGGTGCTGCGCCACATAAAAAGGCCTGGAGGGAGTAGTTTATAATGGATAAACGCATATTACACTCATATCCTTTTGAAATATGTGCAAAAGCTTAGCTCTTGATTAAGATCTAGCTTTTCTCTCTTCTATTAAAATATAAAAAAAACTTAGAGCTAGCTCAAAAGTCGACTGTTGGAAGTTTGGAACTGCCTTAACATGGGGAAAATATATGCGATAATTAGTAACTAAACTATATTACAACTGAAATTGAGAAGAATAAATACACTAATCACACACGAGAACTACATCAACCCAATTCCTCTTATCTAGAAACAAGGGCCGATAAGTTCCTCTTGCATATGCGGAGGCATGGGGTGACAATCCTGGCAACCAAATTTTGATATGCATTTAGGATACATAATAAAAGGAATGTATCTAAAAAACTATAATGCTTTATAATTTAGAAGTGATGGACTAGATATAAATAATACCATGATCGAAATGTTGCTTGCCAGGATGGAGGATGTAAAGTTGAGGAACTCTTCAGGCATAGCCAAGGTCATTAGCGTAGCGCTCTGCCTGGCTGGAGTCTTCATCATTGCCTTCTTCGCCGGCCCGTCCATAAGCCCTATCAACCATCACCATGCCTTCGCCTCTGACCCAGCAGCAGCAGGCTCGAAACCAGTAGTTCCGAGCGGGGTATGGATCAAATGGACATTTCTTATGGTGGTTGCCAACATGTGCTGGTCTTTGTGGATAATTTTTCAGGTTCGCATGCATATTTACCAAGAAAAGAAAAGTTCTGCATTCTCTAAACTCTGAGCTGATCTTGCATGCTTGTCCGTGTCCACATCTGCAATTGCTAATTCGGGTCTGTTCTTATTGTCTGTTGACCGTGCAGGCAGCGGTGCAAAAGGATTATCCAGATAAGATGGTTGTGACTGTGACTCAGTGCCTGTTCAGCACGGTACAATCGTTCATTGTTGCGGTGGTCGCAGAGCGAGACTTCTCCAAATGGAAGCTCCGCTTTGACATCAGCTTGCTCGCCATTATATACTCGGTAAGTTCTACATGTCCGTCCTCCTATCAAGGCACATAAAATTTTTAGTCGTCCTCTTCCACTGGTGCATTCATCATTGCCATGGTCTTTAGCACCATTACTTCTCCTTATCATCTTTATTTAGGATTACTATTTTTGTAAAAAAAAGACTAATTTGGATTTAATATCAAATTAACATGTTGATATATTAGTTTTATTATGTGACCGACCTCGAGGGTCACGTGCATACCAAAGGTCAAAGTTTTTAAAGTTTAACTACACACATTTGACTATTAAACGACTAGTTTGCTTCAGGGTTTTATGGTAACAGGAGTGTCCTCTACCTGCAAACGTGGTGCCTAGAGATGAGAGGCCCCATGTTCTTCGCCTCCTGGACGCCACTTTGCTTCGTGTTCACAATATTTTGCTCATCATTCTTTCTTGGAGAGATTGTTCACCTCGGCAGGTAAATCGTATACTCACTGTAAGCTGATCAAAGTTGCAATATTCTAAAAACATGCTGAAATAAACTTTCCTTTTCCGCTCTTCCTTTCTTGGCAGCATTTTGGGTGGAATTTTGCTGGTCAGAAGTCTTTACACCATGTTGTGGGGTAAAAGCAAAGAGAGTAAGAATGACAATGCCACCCATGCTATTGAGATATGTGAGCATAATGGATCTGCACAGAGCTACCCGGGAGAGCACAACAACATAGTGTATTAGAGATCAAAGAATCAACAGGCTCGGCAACTTTGCACGTCCAAGAATTATGAATATATGAGATCGATTGGTTTGTCCAATGTACTTAATGCTGTTATGTATCCAAGGTAAAAAAAATATATAAGGATATTTTCCTTACTTCATAGTAGATCTTTACTGAATCCTTAGTCTTGATGTAATCGTAATTGTAATCCCCCTCAAGCAAAACAACATCTACTACTAAAATGGTGGACTTCTAGTGTTTTAAGTAGTAATAGAATACTACCCCTATGTGGCTATAGCAATGAGAATCCTCAATAGAAGACATTTTGTAAGAAAAGTTTATACTAAACTTTAAATACAAAACATTAGGAAGAGCCCACTTTACAAGGAAAAGTTATAAATTTTGGTTGTGACCACTATTGCCACTACTACGTAACGTTGTTCTATGTGGCTAAAAATGCCAAGTCAAATCTTGACAACTACTGGCTAACATCTTCCTCTCTAAAAGCATCTATAGAGAGGCACCGTTATTAAGTGACACGCCTTTATAAATTTCACATTTTACGGATGTGGTCTACTTAAGATGTCCACTTCAAATAAATGATTAAGTAGAGACGGATAGTTGTTTAGGGCCCATATGGTCGTTCACAAAGCTGCGTAAAAATGTGCGCCTCTATTAATCAGGAAGTCCTTTTAAAGTATTTTTCATGGTAGCAGCATCTTAGCTCCATTAATTGTTGTGTCGGGGAAAAGACTAGTTCCTTTGTTCTAAAATATAAGGTGGTTCACTTCTGTCTTAAAGAAACTTTTACAACATTGACCAAGTTACAGAAAAAATGGTACCCAATAGGTCGCCTGAAATTCGGTATTTCTAGCTTCGAGAAATCCTAGATACAAAGGTGGAGGGATGTTCAAAAGCATTATGAATCATTTTGTTTATAATTTTAATTTAAATGTAAACACTTAAATTTTGACTACAAATTATAGATCTAACTTGAATGCTAGAGCTCGAGTTGTGCTAAACAGACACACTGTACACAATATAAGTGACTAAATCTACCGTAAAATATATCAATAATGGAGTTATTTGGTGGTCCTATCACCTCCTCTATTCGATAAGTCTTTTTTTTTTTTTGAGAAACTCCGCCATTCTATAAGTAAGTGAGCTGGGCCTAGGCCACGGTCAGTTGTGGCTTCAACTGTCTTCTGACCCAACAAATGTAGAAAGCCCAAACAACTCCGTTCAATGGCCTTATTAGGCTAGATTGGAAAATAAGTATATAGGCTGAGATTTCTTTGACATTTCGTGAATCTGAAATATAGGTTTTTCTGAAAAAAAGAAATAGATATAGGAGATCAGCAATACAATAGTTGGTGAAACCATGGGTAGGTTTAGCATTCGATCGTACTTGTCGAAGAAGGGCATTTTCTCTATTTGTTAAGCCTCTGTTTGTCAGATAAATGGATAATGTGTGGGAACTATTTGATAGATGCATCCGTGAAACTTGTATTAGCGACATCCCTGTGCATTTTCGTATGTATGAATTATATTTTTAATGATCTGTTATGCTTTTCAGACAAAATATTCAACCTTGCCATTTTGCCAATGGTCTGCTTTTGGTTCTTTGGGATTGGGGGATGGCCTGGTGGGCATCTTGGTCCCATAGTTGTTTTAGGGGAAAAATACTTCCTTCGTTTTAGAACATATTTATTTTTCCTTAATTCCACACTAGATCTTGTTTCTAGTCGACAATTTTAACGTATTTGCCTCTCTAGGTATCCAAACCCGGCATTGTTCACGCTGGGTTTTTTTTTTCACTTTTTTGGTTTTGCAGTGTTAATACGATTGGTAGGAACGATCGTGTTTTTCACTGCATATTTGTGTCACCAGCTCATGGCAATTTGACGCTTGACGTGCATTAGTTATCGAGGTTTCGAATTCCAATAGTTGGTACTAGATCGATGGTCCCTTGATGATGATGATACATGACGATGAGGGTGTCCGATGCTTTTTTTTTTCAATGTGTCGCTTGCCATGGGAAATTCTCATGACATTTGGATTATGAAGATCGAAAACAGCTAGGCGACCGTCGTCGATATGCATTGGAGGTAAAGAACTTCTTTAAGCCCTGTTCGGTTGCATCCTAGATTCACGGATTGAAGATGATTGAGAAGTTCTTTTTTCGACCGGCTTCCCCTATAAATCAAAAAGGCCTTTCAATCTCCTCCAACTTCATTGGTTGGGGTACAAACGAACTGGGCTTAGATTGACTCCAACAATGTTCCCCAAACGCAAAATAGGTAGCGTACAGTGTCTTTGCGTCTCCAAAACTCTCTCCAACGGAAGACCGAAATACGTGATGCATTTTGCCTACCAGGCCAGCGGAGACGCAAAGATGCGTCGTCGAGAAGGGGCGACGCAAACATCCGGCTCCAAAGTGATGGGCCCGCGACGACGGGCGGCACTCCAGTGGCGCGCCGGATCGGAGTCGGAGAAGGGGGAGAGGCGCCCCCGCGACGACGGCGAGGTGCGGGAGGAGGTGCTGCCGTGGCAAGGAGAAGCCAGCAGCAGCACGCGGACGGCTCGCGACGACGGCGGCGACGGTGGGACACAAATCTCATCACCTCCATGGGCCACAGTAGGCGATGTCCACTTCGTCTTCTTCGGCGTCAAGCTCCAATCCGTGCCTTCCCCATCCCCGGCGCCCACCGCCCACGGCCGCGCTCCTCTCCGCGGGGCGCTCCAGTTCCGCGCAAATCAGCCACGCCATCGAAGCCACCATGCGCTGCTCGGGCGCGTGCTTCCCCGCCCCCGCTCGCGCTGGGCCAACCTGGCCCGCCCCCGCCAAGGCGGCACGAAGGGACGGGCGGTAGAGGGCCGAGGACGAGGAGCGGTGACACGGAAGGACGACAGCGGCCGCGGGGCTGCCGGAGCGGCTCGAGCTAGAGGTCGTGGCCGCCAAGCGCGCTGCGCCTGTGCCGCCCCACCGCCGCGTTCACCGTGGCGGGAGGTGCAGGAGGACGTCGAGGGCGAGAACGGCGCGGAGGTCGCGCAGGCGGAGCTACGCGGGAGCGAGGTGGAAGAGAGAGAGAACGATGTGAGAATAGGTGCTCTCCTTTTGGGTCCGCTGTTGAAGAACGGAAGGATTAGGTTCGTGTTTGCAGTGACCCAAACAAAGAATGCCTACCGTATTTGGGTGAGGACTATTGGAGATAGTCTTAGAATGCCTGGATATACCTTATTGTATCCACGGATGTTATTGTGCTCTTTTAAACGAGAGAAGAAGAGGGGAGTACCGTCCGTGTTCCTGTTTTGTTAAATAAAATGAAAAGAAATCCAAAGTAGAAATTTGAGTGCCTACATATATTCGGAAGCAAAAATGCTGAGTGGCCTTAAAAGAAGGCCAGTTTTGGTCAAAGGGAAGCCACGCAAAAACTCGCTGGATTCCAAAACGTACTTGTCGGCCGCTACTTTCCGTCAACATATCGCTTAACGAAAGCACTGGGTGCGTGCACACGTACTGTACTTGTTGGTTGGGTAGGGACGTAGGGTCCAGGCGTCCTGCAGGTTCCGAAGCCCTTATTTTCGCCTTTCAAGGGGAAAGAAAACCCCCGAAGCTAATGTAGTAGTAAGTGGTAAATTGATTGTCCGGAGGCAAAACCTGCAGTGAACTCAAAGATTTAGCCTGTTCGGGTCAAGGAGGAAACGCGAAAACTTGTCCGTCTCTGAGACCGGCCGCTACTTTACTTTGCGGCAAACAAAAATGCATGCAGGAAAGCAGTGGGATGGGAGCGTGCGGTGGTCTACTTGGTTGGGTCCGGGCGTCCGGCTTCGGATCCACCATGTTTTGTTGCGAGGACGACACCATGGACATGCGAAACGGCGGCGACGACGACTGCAATTCCCCGGGCTGTCCTAGCTGTACGGGAAACGGCTGCCGGCCGGCCATCGCACGGCTGGTCGATCCCCGCCATGCACGAGCATGACCAAGTACCGATCGAGCCCGTTCCGTGCGCGCAGGAAACATGCGGAATGGATACGTAACACTTTGTGCCTTGACGCCACATTCTACGGTGCTAGCACCAGCAGGCACGCCGATTTGGTTGCGTACGTGCAGCGACGTCGTTACGAGACCGGTGAGTATTATTAGCTGCTGAGTGCTGACGACCCAGGTGATCGATCGGGTACCAAAAGGCAGCGAGAAAAGAATGTGGTAGCAATGAGTGGCATTGTCACGGTAGTGGCACTCCTCACTCGCCTTTGTTTTGCCTGGGTCACTGCAGCTGCATATGCATGCATGCGGCTGTTGTTGTTGTAACGGCAACGCAACTCAACGCAAAAGGCTCGGCCTCGGCGTGCAGGGCCTGAAACGAAACATCCATCCAATGCAATCCAATCGTACTATTTGACTTGCCAAAAGAACCGCCCTCCGGCATGCAGCATCTGGCCGGCGAATGACCGCCTGAACTGACCTCGTTGCTGTCGGTCTGAACCGCAATCCTTCCTCCGGTCTCGTCCCTGCGCCTGCCTCGTCGTCTGCGTCTGCCTGGATCACATGCGCCTCGATGGGCCAAAGACCCACGGCTGAGCTAGTAGCTGTTTCCTGGTCAGTCTGATCTGACGGCGCGCCGCTTCTTTTACCTCTCCCGATGCCAACAGAGTCCCTCCCGTCCCTGGCAGGGCAAAAGCAAAGCAGATTCTCTTCATCCCCGTCTCGAGTGCTGAAGCCTCAAGCTGGGGGTGATCATTGTGCTTGCTGTTGCCAAAGCGAGCAGATGGACGCTGCATCCGTTCGTTCCCTTTGGCCTTTAATTTGCATCGGATCAATCAATCAGATCCGTGCTCCAAATCCTGGCCTCCGATCGCCCTGCCTGCGTCTTCCTTTCTTACTGTGGAGTAGTATTTTACATCGGATTCGTCAGTCGGTGCTGCTCGATCACTGCATATGCATGTGTTTGTCTTTGCAGCAAAAGCCGCGAAAGGGAAAGCGCGACGGATCCCCCGTCTGTCTTTGCGTCACCGATCTCGAGCACGGGCAAACAACACCGCACACTCATCATAAGCTGCGCCCATCAGCTTTTGCAATTTCTACACTGGAGAGTACACGCGCAGGTCAAAATTCGATCTTTGGAGGAGAGACATACTACTCCCTCCTACGTATACTTTACTAGTGTAGCTGGTCGACAAGATCTTTGTATCACAGAATGTTGAGCACACTTGCATTATATTACACGCTGCACAAGAGAACAAACATCTCCTCTCTGAATATCTTGCACCTACTTTTTCATGCTGGCTGCGATGGCAATGGATGGTCCGAGCTGTCCAATTATCGCGCAAGCAGTAGCAGTACGTGGTCCTGATCTGGAACTGCAAGGACCGTGTATGATCCTGGCTCTATGAGGCAGGCAGACGATGATCGACGAGGACAGGGACAGCGGAGCATGGAGTAGAGTACTCTACAATCTCCAGCTCCGGCGGCACAAGAGAACAAGATCATCTGCTGCTCCAACAGCGGCGAGGGGGCCCCCCGCGGCCGGGGAATTCATTGACGCGACCGAGACAGCTTGCTTTCGCTGTTTGCTGTTGCCGGATGGCCCTCCTCTCTCGCCGCGGCTGCTCGGAAGGACGATGGATGGCCAAGCCACGCCGCCCACGGGAACGAAAGAGGTTTTGACTGTCCGGTCAAAGATTCATTCACAATTCACAATGGCAATAGCTAATCACCATGTACAACTTTGTACCGCCTACTGTATTGTGTGTAGGAGCACGTACTACATACCAGAGTCCAGACAGTCTGGGATGGATTGAATGAACAGATGCTTAATTTACTGGAGTCGGTAGGTTATTACTCCGGTAACTACAGGGTTACTGCTACTACTAGTACTACCAGAACAAAGCATTTATCTTTCACCAGCTACAGTTCCAGTATGGCCACACCAAACCCCAAACGAGAGAAGAAAAGAAAAAGAGAAGAAGCAAAAACTTACAAGAGAGAAAGAGAGAGAGAACAAGAGGGCAGAGCTCATCTTCTCTACCACAAGGCATGCATGGCGGCCCATGCACCGGCGTCGCATCCCCGCACAAAAACCACACCGCCACGGATTGCAACCTCCTCGTGCCCTACTAGACTAGCAGCACCAGGATCAATCCTCCCCGCCCTACCCTATACCTAACATAATTCCTGTGGGCACACACAGTGCAGCACGCACTCCACACCTCATTGCCCATGCCGCTCTGTTCTGCCGTTGTCTTCGACCTCTCGCGTCTGCAGCTCCAGCCAGCAACCAACGGACGGTGTATGGCGCCCTGGGGCTGGGCAGCGTCGGCAGGTCGCCGACGGCAGTGACGGTGCCGGCACGCGGGTCAAGGTCGAGGTCAGGTCACGCCAGGCGCTTCCGCTCGGCGGCGATGCTCAGCAGCCGCGCCACGCCCTTGGTCCACATCTCGTGCTCCCGCTGGCTGGTGCACTCGAACTCGATCACCCGGTGCTCGGCGGTCCGCAGGCCGAAGTACCGCCGGTGCTCACCGTCCTCCAGCAGGTGCCGCCCGGGCCACGCCGCCACGTCCCGGCACACGTCGATCACAACACCTGCATAGTGACCGTTGTTACAGGGCGTCAGTGTCAGTTAACGGACAACAGACATCAGTGGCATGCTGTTCAAGCCATGCGTCCGCTTGCTTACTTTTCTTCTTCTTCGTGATCGTCCCTGCCACATGCCGGCTCTTCATCTTCAGCATCACCTGCAATGCAAAGCCACATTCTTCTTCCATGAGCAAAACATCATCACAACTGTCACATAAAAGTTACAATAGCATGCAGAAACGATTCATTTACCAGGCCCATCCTGTTGATGTACACCGATACGACCTTCCAGTGCAGAGCGCCTGCAGAAGCAAAGCAAAAGAACCAAACATCAGTACGCCATCCATTCTATGCTAACAGTACATCATCATGATCCGGAATGATGGTAGTACTACATCCATTCTATTCCAACAGTTCATCATGAACAGAATGATGGCAGAAAATGCTGTCACCTTTCCGGGTGCGTTTGAGGAGCTCGGTGCCGCGAGCGAGCAGCTCCTGGCTGCAGATGCCCAGGAAGTTGTTCTCCTCCTCCAGCGACACGTCGCTGATGCTGCTGCCGTTGCTCTCCAGCTTGCGATGCTGCTGCTGATGCTGCTTGGGCGCGCCGGGCTTCTGGTGGTGCCCTCCTCCGCCGCCGACCACCCCCTTCTCTACCGGGATCACCGCCGCGATGTTCCACACCTCCTTCAGAGCCCTCGCCTTCAACGTTGCCGCGCCTCTCAACGCTGCAACCAAACAACACGTTACTGATGACCATTCAAGTTCAAGTCGCTCTGATTGTTCTCATTAACGGTGGGTGATGACACACCGGTAGCGGCAGCAGCCGTGACGGTGACGATGTCTCCAGGCGTCCTGACGTTAACTGCTGACCCAACCACAGCCTCCAGGTGCTCCCGCTCGGCGCCCATGGACTCCGCCGCCTCCACGCATTGTGCGGCCACGAGGGTCGCAGCCGATGCCACAGCCATGTCAGTGCGGGCAGCGCGCTCGTCCTTGCCGGACCCTGAGGCCGCGGCGGTTGCAGCTGCCACGGCAGCCACCGCAGCTGCTACGGCTGCGACGGACACTGCTGCGTGGACCTGTGCGTTGTGTGCCCGCGTCTCCTCTTTCTTCTTCTCCTTCCGGTCCTTGAGCCACCGGCCGACCGTCTTATTGCCGGGCCGGTAAGCCTGCGGCTTCGGCGTGCTGACCACTCTGCAGTACTGCATAATTTCCAATGTAAAGTTCATTCAGTTTATATAGTGCTAAACTTCAAAAATAAAAACTGCATCTTGTTATCTTTAGGACTGGTTATATTGTCAAGGTACTAGACAAACAGTAACACATTCAATGATCAACAGGAAAATGTTATGTTGAAGGTACAAATCCAGTGCAGTGAAGGTGTTGTGTCAACTGCAACAACAATAGGGTACACCTTGAGGTGACAGAACGGTTCCAGTTTCCAGGGATGGGTCCTTAACCTACAGTGGCGAACTAGCGGCGATTATTGAAGAAAGGTGCAGCTCATCAGCCACACAACTCACTATACTTGCACAATCTTAGTAATGTAAACCGTAGCCTGGGACAAAACAAATCAATCCATGAAAGCTAAAGCCTGCCAATATTCCATCTCAGAAACCACTAAACTATTGCCTTATGGTATTAAGAAAGAGCCACAGAAGAGAAGACAATGGACACAATGATGCGGCAGCGGAGGATGGATAATGCTAGCCCTAGATCAGCCAAAGCGGGCATCATTACAGCGGATTAGAAAAGCTGGAGGGAATAACACTCGATTAGGGACCGAAAAGGCCCGGGGCAGCCAGGCTCATGATGCGGCAACGGCACGCACCGCGAGCATGCCTGCGACTGCGAGCCTGCCGCCGCTGCCTTTCACCCAGAGAGAGTGATGGGCAGAGAAAAGGCCAGGTGCGACATGGCCGCCTGCTGGTCCGGCTGGTGCTGCGCTACCAGACTGGACATTGCTGCAGTGCAGTGTTTGCTTGTGCAGGCAGGAGGCCAGAGCTGAGACGATAGCAGGAATCAAAGCTTCTTCACGAATACTGTATACACGCCCAGCAAACAACAAAAGCCATTGTATTATCACACAGTAGGTAAGCTGAGCGCCTGAGTAGAAGTGTGATTAGCTCAGGTGGAATGACCGGAGTGCCCCTGAGTTGGTGGCTTTTCCTATCCAAATCACTAATCAGATCTTTGACCATGAACTCTCATAAGGCGTTGTCTTTTCTCGGGGCATGTGGAACGGCACAGATGTGGGGGCGTTATTGGGCCATTGTCCCTCACAAACCAAAACATGCATGGGCGAGCATGAACCATGTTTGCGGGGGAAAACAGCTGAATCCGTGGAGGCATTTCACACTGATTTATTACAGTATGACGAGTTTGGTAGAGGGTTTTTCTTTTCAGGCTTCAGGTGGATGCATCTGAATGACTAAAATTAATAATTTTCTTCTTGCAGCTACGCGTCCAAACAACAAATTGCCCTCCCTTCCAGCGCAATGCTGTGATCGTTTGCAAGAATCATCGAGCCACCAGACCACTATCATTCCGATGGAAACATGCTGGAAGATCAGAAAAGGAAATTGAAACATGCAATTATTGTCGCAAGGACTGACACCCAACTACTTGTACAGTGCTGGAGGACTGGAGGTACAGCAAGGAATGAATGAATGAAACAAAGCATGAGGCACAAACAAGAGCATGGAAGAGAGGGAAAGGAGACGCTTTTCTTGACTGGCTGCCACAAGGATGGTTTATAGGACAAAAGGAGGATTCTTTCCTCAAAACCAACAAGAGCCCAGGCTGGATTAGCACACCGTGATATCCTCAAAGTAGTTTCCGCCAATCAGGGTAAAAATTTGTAAGTAAAATGGGGTTTTCTGTTCTGTCAAAAAAAAAAAAGGGTTTTCGAGTGGTTAGAGGGCCTAGTCTGAGGATTAGTACGTGCTACAGTTTCATTGAAGAGGAAAGTCTCCATCTCGTTCCATATGGTGGATAGAGACCTGAATCTGCAAATGTTTATGCAGGGGCTGTCGGTGGGGTGATGGAAAGAGACGCGTCCATGACAAAAGATTACACTACTACAGTACCACGCTAGTCCGCTAGTACACAGAAGACTGCGGTGTGGGCACGGCGGCGACGGCGAGAGTTCACAACGGAACACGGAACACGAACTCTCAGACGAGGCGGCACGACGACGGATTGGGCGAAACAAAAGCTGTGGCCTGTGGGGAAAAAGCAAAGGGAGGGCCTTGCAAGTCAGGGGTTTTATTGGAAGCCGCGAAAGGCACGCCTACCAGTTCTTTGTCGAGCTTTTGGTTTCTTGTGTGTACTCACGCTGTAGAAAAATTTGGTGCCCGGCACAGGGAAGGCTGCAAGGCTGGTCGCTTTGTCCCAGGCAGACCCACATCTTCCAAGGCATGGCTGTGGCCTGTGGGCTGTGCCCTGTGGCTGGTCTCTCTTTCCTTTCCCCCCTGCTGAATCATGCTTTGTGACCTCGCTAGCCTGCTCTTTTCACTGCAAGTGAATCACTCTGCCACTCCCCTACGGAAATGCAGGCAAAACTAACCGAAGCAGCTGTGCTCATTACTATTATAAAATTTGTAATTTACTAGTACTACAAAACAGAGCAAATTATTACTAGTACAAAGCGACAGAAGGTATGTAAACATACTCCCTCTGTTTCAAATGGAATGCGCGTCTGTGAAGTTTGACTTGATTTATAGAAAATACGTGTAATATTTATATCTCCAAATAATTTTATTAAAAAACTAGATCCAAAGATCTTTCCGATGATACTAATCGTGATACTAATCGATGATATTTAATATTTATAAAAATTGCCGGTATTTGTTTTACTTCTTAGCGGCGACAGATATTATTCCGAACGGAGGGAGGAAACTACTTCTTTTCTTAAAAAAAAACACCTGACCAAAAAGACTATTATATAACACTACTACCATAGAATACGAAATGATTGAACAGAAGCTCGGCTCACAGAATCTTTCATTCTTTTCTTCTTATCCTTTTTGTTAACTAGGGGCGTGTACCATGGAACACACAGAAATTATTATCCCTCCCTTAGAAACAACAAAGCACACAACACGACCGTAGTGTATGATGTAGAGAATCCGACACATGAGCACAGCAAACAGTGTGTCCACTAGGCCGGCAGTAAAAGCAGGAATCGCTTGGATTATCTACCCCTGATTATTCTACAAAGAGAGTTAAAACCGCTAATCTAATGCCATCTAGTACGGCTCAACGTTCAACAGCGGCAAGTGAGCCAAATAATTGCAGAGAAGCCTGCAGTGCCGTAAGAAACGGCAGCTTACTGCCAGACCAGCACAGTTCTACTAGCGATTAAAAAATGCAGAGAAGCCTGTAGTACGTACGACAAGTAGCACCTCCGATGCACCAGAAGGTGAGAAGGCAAGAACTGACCTTTGCGTCATCGATCTCCGGCGACACCGGCGGGCTGTCGGAGAGGGAGCCGGTGAGGGGGCCGCTGCTGTGCGAGAGCCGGCCGGAGGTGAGCGGCGCCACTTCCTGCTGCAGGTTCGCAACACACACAGCCAACAAGCGTGTTTCAGACATCAGGAACCAGGCGGGATTCAGAAAAGGCATATTTGTACAAGGTTAGCAGGAACAAGAAAAAACCCGACTGAAATCATGTCTCTCAGAAGAAGAAGAAACATGCTCGTTGCATGAGGAATTGATGGTGCTTATGGAAGAGCACTGATCATTAATGGCGACTAAGCTGTGTACTTCACTTTTTAACTAGGCAGAATGGTGGGGATTACACTTCTATTTCAGGGAGTGGCTGGAAAACAAATCTCTCCTTTGGCAGTTTCTCCTTGTCCCAGCTCGGGGTCAAAGTGAGACCAAGAGAGCTGCCTGATGTGGGAAAGAGTCGCGAACTAATCAGATGTCCTCGTAAGGGAAACATCCACCAATTCCCGCAAAACTCCACAGGCAGAGGAAGAAATCGGGCGGTTGTCTTCAGAACAGAACAGATGGAACCAACCAAATCTGAAGTAAAATGCAGCCAGTGAAAAAGAACCCGAATCGGCAAATAAAAAACGACCAAAGCACACATCTTTTTTGTTTTATATAATGGCGTCTAGTCCAGGTGTTGTTCCGAAGAATCAAGAGCGAAATCTCCAGTAATAACAATTGAAAAGATTCGACTTTTTTTCTTCAAAAAAGAAACACGAAGAGCGATTTTGAGGAGGAAGGAAGAAAAACAAGAAGGATCGGAGAAGAGGAAGGAAGAAGGGGACTTGTGAGGGCGAGGCTCTCACGGATTGCGCGAGGATCCGTTCCATGATGAGCTGCGACGTGGCGGCGGACGCGAAGGAGAAGGAGCTCCCGGACGCGGCGGCGGCGCAGACGACGCCCCCGTCGTCAAGCTCGCACGCGGCGTCCTCCGCGATGGGGCTCGCGGCGAGCGCGGCCGCCGCCGGCGGCGTCGGCGGCGGCGGAGCGAACGCGCGCCCGGACGCGCTCCAGGAGCGGGAGAGGAACTCGAGCGGGTCCAGCGGCGGCTCCGGCGGCCGCAGCTCGCCGGCGGCGACGGCGGACGGGCGGGCCCGGGGATCGCCCATGCCTGCGCGCGGCGCGGGGCCGGGGAAGTTATGGAGGGGGCGGGAGTGTGTGATGCGAGTGAGTGAGCGGGCGCGTTACTAGTGTGACGAGGGAGTCTGATCACCCAAATGCCAATTCTGACACACAGAGTGGGGCGTCCGGGTGGTTAACGCCTTCCCCTGGTTTTTATAGGCACGCCGGCTCCAGCCTTGGTTCGTCGTCCAGGCCTTCTTCCTCTTCGGGGCCCTTTTTTTTTAAAAAAAAAACTTTCTACATTATAAGTCGGGCAACGAAGCATGTATTACGGTCAAAATCCAAGGTACTGGTCTACAGTGTAGTACCAGTACCACTCTGGGGGGGAACTTCGTTTTTTTTTTCCTGTTCTTCTGGCTTGTTCCTCCACTGTTCTGAAGTCATGTTACTTTTTGAGATAAATGAAGCCATGTTAAATGTTATAGAATACATACTCCCAAAGAATATAAATCTCTTTTTACCCCTAGTCAAAGAATCTTAAATGTAAATAAGTTTTTGTTCATAATTAATCTAACTAGTCCATCAACCCGTGCTCCGCACGGGCTATATTTTTTAAATATGTACCATTTAATATATCTAACAGTAAAAAAAATTATACTAAATTGTATATTTTCTACAAAATAGACATAATAGATACTTTATAGTCTATACTAATTATTACAAACTTATTAATTACTTTTTTTGCAAGGCATTGATTTATATGTTTTTCATCTATTTGTATTTTTACTTTCTATTATATCGAAATCTTGCAATTAACTACAACGGTTCTTGCCCCATTACATATCTTATGAAGTTTTGAATCTAAATTGTGATTTTCTAAAATTTTGTCTTATTAACTACTATATTATTACTGTCAAGTTAAAAATCTTATACTTAATATATCTTTTATTAACTCTCTTGTTTGCACTTTTTTTAAATAAGGACTTTAGGTCATAGAGTATGTTTACTAAATAGCATAAACAATCATTTGAATCTTGCATCATGACACTTGAGATAAGTGATAGAGCTTAAATCTCCAATGTGTATAGCAAAGTGTTAATCTCTAAATTTTATTAACTCTCCTATTTGCACTTTTTAAAATATGTACTTTAGGTCATAGAGTAATGCGTTTACTAAATAGCATAAGCAATTATTTGAATCTTGCATCATGACACTTAAGATAAGTGATAGAGCTTGAATCTCTGAGTGTTAATCTATAAAGAATTTTAATAGTTAAATCATATAATATTCTACTTTTTAAACTAAAGTATTTGATGACACATACATATATCTTTGGCACATCATGTATATTTATCATTGATGCATGTTGGCACATCATGTATGCTTACTTTAATTAAATATTAATATTAATAACACATACATGCTTTATAATTATTTAAACAATTTTAAATATAAGTTTTTGACAATTTTTAGATATAGATTTGTAAGGATATTTAAACTTTTAAGCTTTTAAATAATAAGATAGAAGTTGGGTTACATAGATTATCAATCATAATAAGAGTACATCAATAATTAGACATAAATTTTTATTTTGCATTATTTTGTTAGACATAGCGGAGTTAGGTAATTATTTAGGAATTAAAATAAATCCAATAGTTGTCGATAATGGTAGCTTTGAAAGAAATTATTAATGGTGATTAGGTTAAATGGAATTGATGATCAAATGTTTTAAATTTTTATGAGAACTTTTAGGTTCTATATTTTGTTTTATTATCGTATCTCGCGAGTACTAATGTGGAGGCTCCATTAGAGACATCTAGTTTGACTTCCTAATATTTTTTTATAGCGTGATATATTTTTAGATGAAGACCTAATATTAACATATATAAACCCTAATTACATCCCATTATGTGACTTCATTAATCATAATTAGCTTTTTGAGTTTTAATTGACTTAAGTAGAAACTCTAGTATTTTTTATATTTTATTCAAAATTTATTTTATAACTAAAAAAGTTTAGGTATTAGTAGTAAGTTGAAGCTCGATTGTACTTAAATATAAGTTTTTGACAATTTTTAGATATAGATTTGTAAGGATATTTAAACTTTAAACTTTTAAATAATAAGATTGTACTCTAGCATTACACTTGTTAAATGTAATGTAAACCGAAATTTATAAAAGCATAAGTGAAAAATCACTCGCTAAGCAAGCAATTGTCACACTTAAGCCGTTATAAACCCGGTGAGTCCCAAATCTCGGCGGATTTCAAACCAAACATCATCAACCAAGATTGTATAGGTTTAGCGTTACCATTCGCATGTTACAACATTTCACAAATAGTTCAACAACATCGAGTGCGGAAATAAGTTATTACAAACCAAGTTCTTCAATCCAAGTAACGGAAACAAGATAGTTTTAAAAAGCTCAACCCACACACACAAACTTAGGTTTAATACGATTGCCCACTCGATAGCCAATCCACAAAAGCAAGTGGGGAGAATATTAAGAACGACCATGCCCTTGGTACTTTAATCCAATTTGGATAAAAAGCAGTCTCACAATACCCGTGGTAGGTATGGCCATCTGCACAAACAACAAGCGGGAAAAACCCTGAGTACGAGAAGGTACTCACTAGACTTACCCGACCGACTCAAAATAAAAGACTCCAAGGAGTATGACAGGCTTTATCAGGGGATAGCTTGACTCTTTTTGCGGAAAAGCGGTAGTAACATTAAAAGTGATTGCTCAGCTTAATCATTTCTATTTATGCTAGGTGAGCACCTGTACTATGCATCATTATAGTATATTAATCATGATTAAGCAAGCAAGTAGTAACCATAAGCATATTCATTAGCTTAACTCATCATCACCATTAACCACATTCCATAATCATTACTACGATGTTGCGGCTCAAGTCAAGGTGTTCACCGCCCAGAACGATGGCGATTCGAATCGATTACTACCGAGCTCGAGGGGGTATTCCTCATACAAACCACACTCACGCCGAAGTGAGCTACGGATCACCGTGGCACGTATCCAGGGAAAAACAAGTACGTGGACTCGCATAGAACCACCGTACCCGGGGACCGCCCGACGCCTTAGCCCGACCATCTTTGGACCTCGGACTTACTCTTCGGCGCCCCCTGGGTCCCCATCCATCTCCAATACGGTGCGAACGGATCGAGAACCGCCCGGATAGTGTTAGGCTTCGCGCGGTCGGAAGTGCTTATCCGGCCAGCTAAGTATGAGGCATGCGTTCAACATGACTTGGGGTACATCAACGGTACGGTCCTTAATCGACACAGACGTAATCACTATGGTCCAACAACCCCACAATACTCCGTCCGGTCTCCAATTATCTCGACCAAAACCATCAACCAGATGATATCAACATAAGCTTTCCATCAATCATAAGTAACCACCTATACTCGCGGATGACAGGAAATCACCTGACTTCTACCGTCTAAGCAAGTTAAGCATAATACTCGCCCTAGACTAGCAGGGTGTATCAAGGTAGGATAATCAATGGTAAAGCAAGAATATAATGCAGCAACGGTGTCACACAACTCCTATACTTAATGCAACAATCATAAATCATAATTAGACTGTTAGAAAGCATAGGTAAGGAAATGCTCCTTGCTTGCCTCGAACGAAGTCACTAGCCCCGTGATTGGGACACTCCGGTAGATCCTCTGCTTTGACCTCCTCTCCTTCTTGTGGAACCTCCCCGGCTGGGGCTCCTCCCCGGTGATCCCGCTCGATCTCCGAAAAACCGGAGGTCCTCCCGCGAACCTCAGTATGATGCGATGCACATGTATAAGTATGCGGAATGCATACACGTATGATGCTCATGAATGAAGATGATTAACAGATCATTTGACAGAGTAGGTGCATATCTCCTCTCTACTAACAACTTAACTCATTTACTGAGTATGTGCATACCTCTTCTCTAAACACTTAGAGAAGTGCATAAAGAAGAGTGGTGTGTAGGCACACACATACACACATCACATGAATAAAGAGAAGTACTACTATTCATAGCCAACCATCACATTTCAGTTATGGTGCTGCATAACATGACCAGCAAGCATAACCTGATTAAAAGTGCACAAGAAGTAATATAGAACTTCTTAAATCATTTAATTCCAATACTTATCATTTCATGTGAATAATTAGGCTTGAACTGTGACCTCTGTCTAAACAGTCCAAAAAAATCTACAAAAATTACATGAGCTACACTATGCTATAATAGAGCCATGATAAAATTTTTACCATAATTCATCAAGTACAACAGCCTAAACAAAAAGATTAAACAGCAGGACAGAATTGCACATGTAATAGCTTTGTACTGTGAAAAGTATCAAACAACAGATTTAATATTTTTCTCTAAAACTACTTAGCACAAGAACAGTCACCAAAATTACCAGGGCATAATTCCTTATAATTAATTTATTAAAAATCATACAAGAATCAGCCCAGAATAGAAATTAAATCATATTCCAATATTTTTTATAGTAACGGCATGATACATATTTTTTCCAAAAACTACATCACAAATAGAGTTTAACAAAACAAGAATCATATTTTTCAGAGCATTCTACAATTTATTATGCATTTACTCAGATTCCACTATTTAAGCATTTAAATAAATCTACACAGTAAAGTACCACAAAAATTGCATTACATATTTTTACTGGATAGATCTACTCAGTAGAAGCCTAACAAAACAAGTTTCATCAGATTTGGATTCCATTTGCATCAAGAACAAATTCAAATTCATTTAAACAAATTTAAAATCATTTTATCTTTTAAACCGAAACCCTAACCCTACGTGGACCTGGTCCAGTGGACCACGTCTTATGGCGGCCGGGACCCGCCGGTCCACGGGTCCACCGGTCAGCACCGAGGCGGTGGGTGCTCCCGTACGGGCGTTGCTTTCGGCCGACGGCGAGTCTCCGGCGGCGCCGGGGGCACCCGGCGTCTTCCTCGCGTCAAAGGCGCACCCCGTGAGGGTGTTAGTTTCGACAAAGGACGAGCTCTAGCAACGGCGGCTAGGCGAGACGGCGGACAGCGGGCGCCCTATGGCGGCGCCCTCACCGCCTCCGGCCACGGCAAGGCACGGCGAGGCAAGAGCAAGCTCCCGGTGAGCCACAACGAAAACCCTAGCAACACAACTACGCGCGCGAAGGTCTCTTGATTTGAACATGAACGGCGGCGGAGCGCGTGCATGTCACGGCGGCGACGAGCACGGGCGCGGCTCCGGTGTCGTTTCCGGCGAACCCGAGCCCTAAGCGGCTCAACCGATTCGACCTACACCATGAGCGACAATCTTTTTACGGCACACGAAAACGGGCGACGGCGTTGAAAAGGAAGAGGGCCGGCGGCCGCGAGCTTCTACTCCGGCGAGCTCGGCCCGTCACGGCGGGAAAGGAGGAGGCCCAAAATTGGCCCTTACCACGGCGTCTCGTCGGCGGCTAGCGGCGCAAGGAAGTGGAGCAGAGAAGGCGGTTTGATTACGGCGGAGGCGCGGGCGGTGGTGGCTTAATCTGGCGGGACACCCGGCGACGGCAGAAGCCGCGCGGCGGCGTGCCCAGTAGCTGCTGCTGCGAGACGAACGAGAGAGCGAGAGGAAGGGCAAGGCGAGAGTGAGCGAGTGTGGAGCGGGTGCATTTCCCATTTCGGGGTGAAGGCCGGCCTGCGGGTCGCACTCGGCGGGCGCTTCGCCGCCACGCGGCGGCGTGCCGTGGCGCGGCGAAGCGCGTGGCGTCGCCGCTGCTGCGTCCGGTCGGCCACGCTTCGGCCGGCTCGGCGCGTTCACGCGCGGGCGGGAGCGGAGCGGGCCATCACCGGGCGTCTTTGGGCCGGAAACGGCTTTGGCCGGTTGCGGTGGCCTTTTTTTTTTTTTTTTGAAATTGAAAACTGAATCAAAAAGGCACCCTTTTGGCAAATTTAAATTCATTTTCAAGAAATGTGCCCAAAACAAAAGTTGTAGAGAATTTCAAATTGAACAACTTTCATTTAAGGCTTAGGTCAAAATTCCAAATAAATTTTGAACTACAAATCCCTTTTGAATTTAGGGCATAAAAAGAGATTTTTCTAATTATTTTCTTTTGCTCCAAAATGCACTAAATCTTTTTTTTGCAATAATTTTGTTAAATCATTTTAAAATGCTGGGCACATGGATCCAAACTTGATTAAGCATTTGCAATAAAGATTAAATGCACTAATTAACAATCACGCAAATAATTAATTAACAACAAGCGCAACACATGAAATGACAATGCATTTAGGGTTAAATGCTTGATGATGCTCATGTCATGCTAATGAATGATTAGGGTTAATTAATCAAAGCCTAATGCAATGCTTAACACTGAGGTGTTACAGCCCTACCCCCTTTAAGAAATCTCGCCCCGAGATTTGGGTTTACTAACCAGGTTTTATGGAATTCGGGATAAACTTCTTTCAGGTAATCCTCAGTTTCCCATGATGCATCTCTATCATCATGGTAGCTCCACACGACCTTGTAAGTACGCACCAACCGATTCCGAGTAACTCTTTCCTTGCTATCAACAATTCTTACAGGCTCTTCTTTATAAACCCGGATCACCGCTAGCTTCAAATCCCGCTCATCGACTCTTTCTTCTTCGGGCACACGCAAACACTTCTTCACCGAGAGGGTGAAAGATCGGAAAGATGGAATTCATTGACTCAGGCAACTCAGAACTTGTAAGCAACTTCACCTCTTCTTTCAAGAATCTTGTATGGACCCACATATCTTGGTGCAAGCTTCTTCTTGGCTCCAAACCTTTGTGTACCCTTTTATCGGTGAAACTCGAGGTAAACATAGTCACCTACTTCAAACATCAAATGTCTTCTTCTATTGTCGGCATAACTCTTTTGTCGGGACTGTGCAGCTTTCATGTGCTCTTGGATAGTTCGAACCTTCTCTTCAGCTTCGGGAACAAAGTCAATACCGTAGTATCTTCTTTCTCCTGCTTCTACCCAATTCAAAGGAGTTCTACACTTTCTGCCATACAAAGCTTCAAACGGTGCCATCTTGATACTTTCTTGATAAGCTGTTGTTGTAGGAGAATTCGGCCAAAGGTAGCCAAGATTCCCACGAACCCTTAGCAGATAACACACACGCTCTCAACATATCTTCAAGAACTTGATTAAGTCTTCCACTCTGACCTGAAGTCTGAGGATGGTAAGCGGTGCTATGCAACAACTTAGTTCCCATTCCTTCATGCAAACGGGTCCGTAAGTGAGCAAAGTGAACTGCGATCCTCTATCGATACGATGGTCTTGGGCACCCCATGCAAACGGACAATCTCTTCAATGTAGAGGTCAGCATATTGAGGTGGTCTCAGTAGGTTGTCTTGACAGTAAGAAGTGAGTCGACTTGGTTAATCGATCAACGATCACCCGTTTGAATCATTTCCCTTTTGTGTAGTTGGCAAACCTGTGATGAAATCCATACTGATATCATCCCACTTCCAAGCGAGAACTGGTAGAGGTTTCAAAGAAACTGCGCCGGCTTCATGTGAATGGCCTTGACACGACAACAAGTATCGCATCGAGCCATATATGCTGCTATCTCTTTCTTCATCTTGGTCCACCAATACCGAGGTCTCAGATCATGATACATTTTGTTGCTTCCAGGGTGAATGGATAGCTTGGAAAGGTGAGCCTCATCCATTATCTTATTCTTGAGTTCTCGATCCTTCGGCACGACAAGACGAGTGTCGAACCAAAGTACACCATCGTCATCCAGTCTGATGTGTGGGATTGATTCCTTCTTCATCTTTTCTTTGGGGTGATAAATACCAGGATCTGTCTTTTGCCCTTCAATGATCTGTTGGTCGAGAGAACACCGAACTTGGATATCATGCAGGACTACAGGATGCATCAGATTGAACTTCTCTTCAAACAACGGCTTCACGGTATGATGATGCGACTTGCGACTCAAGGCGTCTGCAACAACGTTTGCTTTGCCAGGATGACAGTGCACTGTCAAGTCGTAGTCCTTGATCAACTCTAACCATCTTCGCTGCCTCATGTTAATCTCGGGCTGGGTAAAGATGTACTTGAGATTTTTGTGATCAGTGTATATATGGCACACATTTTCCAACAGATAATGTCTCCATATCTTCAAGGCATGCACAACTGCAGCTAACTCCAAATCATGCGTGGGATAGTTGACTTCATGCTTCCTCAACCGACGTGAAGCATAAGCAATCACTCGGCCTTCTTGCATCGGCACACAACCCAAAACCAGTCTTCGATGCATCACGGTACACATCAAACGGCTTCTCAATGTCTGGCCAAGACAGAGCGATGGTTAGCAACTCTCGCAAGGTGCGAAAGGTCGCCTCACATGCCTCTGTCTGCACAAACTTGTGCTCTTTTCAGAAAGCGTAACTTATCATTGGCTTGGCAATCTTAGAGAAATCTAGAATAAAACGGCGATAATACCCCGCCATTCCAAGAAAACTCCGAACTTCATGCACGAGGCGTGGGTGGTTGCCAATCCATAACTTCTTGCACCTTTGACGGTTTGACTGATATGCCATTTTGCCATTTTCAGAAATGATATGGCCAAGGAAAGCAACTTCCTTTAACCAAAACTCGCATTTTCTGAACTTGGCATACAACTTATGTTTTCTTAGTCTGGTAAGCGTAACTCTCAGATGCTGGGCGTGTTCTTCTTCATTTGCAGAGTAGATCAGAATGTCATCCAAGAATACAATCACAAACTTATCCAACTCAGGCATAAAGACTGAATTCATAAGATACATAAAGTATGCAGGAGCATTCGTTAAGCCGAAAGACATAACAAGATACTCGTACAACCCGTATCTAGTGACGGACGAATCTTGATCTGATGATACCCTGATCTCAAGTCGATCTTGGAAAACACTTTAGCTTTAGACAACTGATCAAACAGAATATCAATTCTCGGGAGAGGATACTTGTTCTTGATTGTTACGGCATTGAGCGGCCGATAGTCAACACACAGCCTCAAAGAATGATCTTTCTTCTTCACAAACAAAGCTGGACAACCCCATTCAGAAGTACTTGGCCTGATGAAACCCAACTTCTTCAGCTCATACAACTGTTTCTTCAACTCTGCTAGCTCATTAGGAGGCATACGATACGGTCTCTTGCATATTGGAGCTGTTCCAGGCACTAGATCAATTGCAAACTCAATGTCTCTCATTAGGCGGTAGCCCGTAAATCTTCGGAAAAACATCGGGGAAACTCACAAACCACGGGAATCTCGTAAAGAGCAGAGGCTCGGATAGCATAGGTCAACTTGGTCATGTCTGCAACTCGAGGCAATAACACTTGGAAAGTGTCTTTACCCAGAGGATCCGTGAGGGTAATGGTTCTATTCCCAGTATCAATCACAACTTGCTTATCTTTCATCCAATTCATCCCCAAGATCACATCCATAGTTAACCCAGGTAGTACCACCAAATTAACTCTATATGCTTTATCTCCAATTTCAAAAGTTACATGCTCAAGCATCTGATTAGATAGGACATCAGCACCAGCGGAACTGATGCGGTACCCATAATCTAATTGCTTAAGTTCTAACTCATGCAATCGTGCATATGCTTGACTCATAAAAGAATGCGATGACCCGAAATCAAATAAAACAACCTGGATGATTATTGACAAGAAAGCGTACCCTTGGTGGATCGTTCTCCCTCGGGGATCTCATCCACGGCGGTGTGGTGTGCACGGGCGAGGATGGGTCGTCTGCTTTCTTCGGGTAGGGACAAGATTTTGGCGAAATGACCCATCGATTGCGGTTGAAGCATGGGCCCCTCACGGCGGGAGCGTGCCGTGGAACCCCGATCTTGGCTTGAGCTTGAGGTGCAGGTGGGCGATAACCCCTCTGGTTCTTCGGAGGTGGTGGAGCATTCCTCTTTAGAGCGGGTGCACGGAACCTCGAATTCTGAGCTGGAGGGCGGTACTGCGGACGACTAGCCATTGGAGGCCTGTACTGAGAAGATCCTCCCTCAAAGTTTCTCTTGCAGTTCTTGGAAGCAGCATACAGGTTGTTGTTGTTCTCCTGAGTCAAGCAGTCACTGATAAACTCGTTGAAGGTAGCCCTTGAACTAATACCCATGGTCTTGGCCATCTTGGTATTGAGACCCCTCTTGAAGCTAGCTATCTTCTTCTCTTCAGTGTCCACATATGATGGAGCATAGCGTGACAGGTTGTTGAACTCATGGAGATACTGCTCATGGTTTTATTGCCTTGTGTAAGCTTCATGAACTCGACACTTTCATAGCCATCAAACCCGGTGGAACATAGGTGCTACGAAACATCTCGAGTGAACTGTGCCCGTGTGATGGGAGCATTCGGCGGGGAAAGTGGTGCGCCGATGGGACCACCAAATTCCAAATTTACCTGCAAATGATGTGCGCCATACTCAACCTTCAATGATTCGGTCATACGGAGCAAAGCGAAACTTGTCTTCCATTGTGTTGATCCACTCAAGAGCCTCAAGCGGTTCCTTAGCCCGCAAGAACTTGGGCGGATCGGTATCCGAAAAAATCCTTGAAGGTACTTGTCTTGGTTGACGGGGACGGTCACGGTGGCCTCCGTGGGCTGCTTTTGTTGCAATATCGCGCAACGTGGCCTCCATGTTGCGCCGACCGCCAAGGAACCGTTGAAAAAAGTTGCTCGGCGGTCAACGGTGGAGGAGGTGGTGGTGGTAGGTTACCCCCAGCGTTTCCGTCATTGCCTCCATTTCCTCCATTCCCACCGTTCCCACCGTTTCCACCATTGTTCCCGTTACCTCCGTTATCACCATTTCCATTGCCTCCGCCTTGGCTGGATCCATCTCTAACCAAGGAGCCACTCACAGTGCGGCGAGTCCCAACCATCTGCATATTTCAGCATCAAGTAATTATTAGGTGATGTTACAACATTGTAATCAATGTAATAATCATGCCAATGAATCATTAGAAGAAAATGAATTCATTCAACAACACACAGGCATAAAGATTCATTTCCACAATCCATAACATCACTAATTAGATTACTGAATAAAAGCATCATCCAGGGCATACAACATCCAAAATTGCCAGCATACATACACTGGACTTTAGGCGTTCAGATAGCACCACAACACATGACGATCCAACACACATGAGTCACATCTCATAAGGGTTACAAGCCACAACAAAAGAGACAAGAGCGTAACTACGACTAGCGATGAGACTACTAGCCTACTCGTGCTCGCTACCGACGTCGGACTCAGCAGCCAGAACAACGTCGTCGTCGGGTGCAGCCTCGGGTGCAGGTGGAAGGTCAGCGTCCTCCTCGCCTCCATCGGGGTCGATGACTCCAGGCTCCATCTCAGCCGCTCCAGGCGCATGGTGACCATGAACCTGGTTGTACAGCACGTGGTAGTCCTCGTGCAGCTGGTCGATGTACTGCTCACGGTCAAAGAGCCAGTGCCCCAGCTGATGGACGTTGTTCCGGGCTTCATTCCTCTCTGTGACTAGCTGCGCCATCGTCCTATCGGCGTTCCTCTCATACTGCTCATTGCGTGCGACACGTGCACGCAAGGTAGCGATCTCCCTGTTGGCCGCCCTCTCACGGGCCTCAGCGTCATCCCTGGTAGCTGTGATAAGCTCTATCTGGTGCCTCAGATCTCTGACATGATCCGAGTGCCTTTTCTTCTTCTTCTCTTGCCTCTCTGACAAGGTCTTGTTCCAGCCATTGATCTTGTACATGCAGGACTGAGTAGCATACAAGGTCTGCATCATAGCAAACATGGCACTCATCGCTGCATTGTCGCTATCCTCAATCTCATGAATCCCGGGCCAGCGTGCCATGCTGGGAGACTGCTCCCAGAAAGTGTCAGCAGGGTCACCACGAGGGAACACTCCCGCCAAGGCCTGCGCTAGGCTCAGCGGAAAACGCTCCATGATGGTGTGCAGGACGGAGAAGGCAACTCTGCTAGCCCCCTCCTCCGGTGTGACACCGTAGGCACGAAGGCGCCACCCTTCCCACTCCGAGTCCTCGTGGAGCGGTGGGACGGTAACCTCCACAGCAACCAGGTGGTCTCCGTCGCTCGGCTCCTCAGTCACCCAGGAGTATACGGGTCGCTGCTCCTCCGTATACCCCACATGGGCCAGCACACGCCAAAGAAGCGTGGGCATCCCAAACTTCTCCAGAAGTGAGACTCCCGGATAGTGGTGCGAGGGGCGAGGCTGTCCACGTGGCACACGCCCTCCGATGGACTTGCGAGCCGCGCTTTGTGCGAGCCATCTGTCGAAATTTATCCCGAGTGAGACAAGTTATTAATTATCCAATTTTAATTGACAGGTAATCAATTTATAAGGGAAGGTAAATGTAATGACATGAGATGAACAAACATGATGTATGCACGTATCTTACGTTCTCACAAACTTAGCAAAAATATTTCTAGCGGATATACGGTGGCATACAACGTTCTCTCATAGCGTATAACTAGTTGTTCTACACGAATCGCTGTTATGTACTGCAGAAAAAAATCCACTTCATCCCAACAAAATGAATAAATGCATTGCGAAAAGTAAAGATTAAGCACTCACACGCACGTGCATTCCCAATACACGCACATGTAGTACAACTACCCGATCCTCGTCCAACGACGGCATCGTCTCAACAGACGGCACAACCCACAATTAAACACCTTGGTAAGTACATGGTTTTGACATGTAAATACTTCCGGTATCACACTAGCACTCCCCTAGATTGCCGGTTGGACAACCATGCTCTCACAACTCCCACTTATCGAGGCGTAGAGGCATTTGAACCATACATTACCATCCAAGCGAATGGCACCTATACAATTACCTTGCTGCATGGGCAACAGTGAAAACAAAATATGATGCAAGCCCCCAAGTCAGTACTTAATTAGCCACCTAGAGTCCTTATTTGGGCATAAAGGATATGACCACTGGCACACTCTTAATTTGCAAACGGGTTTTTCTCAAAGTCTTATAGATCTATAAGTGAAAATTCAGTTTTGAAACCAAAGTCCTTTGTTTTTAAATACACATGTGTACAGTAACCGCTAAACCTTGCTCTGATGCCGGCTGTAACAGAACCGACCAATTTATAAAAGCATAAGTGAAAAATCACTCGCTAAGCAAGCAATTGTCACACTTAAGCCGTTATAAACCCGGTAGTCCAGAAATCTCGAAGGATTTCAAACCAAACATCATCAACCAAGATCGTATAGGTTTAGCGTCACCATTCGCATGTTACAGCATTTTACAAATAGTTCAACAACATCAGAGTACGGAAATAAGTTATTACAAACCAAGTTCTTCAATCCAAGTAGCGGAAACAAGATAGTTTTAAAAGCTCAACCTACACACAAAACTTAGGTTTAATACGAAGCCCACTCGATAGCCAATCCACAAAAGCAAGTGGGGAGAATATTAAGAACGACCATGCCCTTGGTACTTTAATCCAATTGGATAAAAGCAGGTCTCACAATACCCGTGGTAGGTATGGCCATCTGCACAAACAACAAGCGGGAAAAACCCTGAGTACGAGAAGGTACTCAGCTAGACTTACCCGACTGACTCAAAATAAAAGACTCCAAGGAGTATGACAGGCTTTATCGAGGGGGATAGCTTGACTCTTTTTGTGGAAAAGCGGTAGTAACATTAAAAGTGATTGCTCGGCTTAATCATTCCTATTTATGCTAGGTGAGCACTGCACTATGCATCATTATAGTATATTAATCATGATTAAGCAAGCAAGTAGTAACCATAAGCATATTCATTAGCTTAACTCATCATCACCATTAACCACATTCCATAATCATTACTACGATGTTACAGCTCAAGTCAAGGTGTTCACTGTCCAGGAACGATGGCGATTCGAATCGATTACTACCGAGCTCGGGGGGTATTCCTCATACAAACCACACTCACGCCAAGTGAGCTACGGATCACCGTGGCACGTATCCGGGAAAAACAAGTACGTGGACTCGCATAGAACCACCGTACCCGGGGGGACGCCCGATCGCCTTAGCCAGCCATGCTTTGGACCTCGGACTTACTCTTTGCGCCCTCGTGGTCCCCATCCATCTCCAATACGGTGCGAACGGATCGAGAACCAGCCTGGATAGTGTTAGGCTTCACGGTCCGGAAGTGCTTATCCGGCCGCCTAAGTATGAGGCATGCGTTCAACATGACTTGGGGTACATCAACGGTACGGTCCTTAATCGACACGAGCACGTAATCACTATGGTCCAACAACCCCACAAGACTCCGTCCGGTCTCCAATTATCTCGACCAAAACCATCAACCAGATGATATCAACATAAGCTTTCCGTCAATCATAAGTAACCACCTATACTCGCGGATGACAGGAAATCACCCGACTTCTACCGTCTAAGCAAGTTAAGCATAATACTCGCCCTAGACTAGCAGGGTGTATCAAGGTAGGATAATCAATGGTAAAGCAAGAATATAATGCAAAGAATAAGATTGTCACACAACTCCTATACTTAATGCAACAATCATAAATCATAATTAGACTGTTAGAAAGCATAGGTAAGGAAATGCTCTGGTGCTTGCCTCGAACGAAGTCACTAGCCCTGTGATTGGGACACTCCGGTAGATCCTCCCCGCTTCGACCTCCTCTCCTTCTTGTGGAACCTCCCCGCTGGGGCTCCTCCCGGTGATCCCGCCGATCTCTCGAAAACGGAGGTCCTCCCCGCGAACTCAGTATGATGCGATGCACATGTATAAGTACAAAGGAATGCATACACGTATGATGCTCATGAATGAAGATGATTAACAGATCATTTGACAGAGTAGGTGCATATCTCCTCTCTACTAACAACTTAACTCATTTACTGAGTATGTGCATACCTCTTCTCTAAACACTTAGAGAAGTGCATAAAGAAGAGTGGTGTGTAGGCACACACACATACACACATCACATGAATAAAGACAAGTACTACTATTCATAGCCAACCATCACATTTCAGTTATAGTGCTGCATAACATGACCAGCAAGCATAACCTGATTAAAAGTGCACAAGAAGTAATATAGAACTTCTTAAATCATTTAATTCCAATACTTATCATTTCATGTGAATAATTAGGCTTGAACTGTGACCTCTATCTAAACAGTCTAGAAAAATCTACAAAAATTACAGAAGCTACACTATGCTATAACAGAGCCATGATAAAATTTTCACCATAATTCATCAAGTACAGCAGCCTACACAAAAAGATTAAATAGCAGGACAGAATTGCACATGTAATAGCTTTGTACTGTGAAAAGTATCAAACAACAGATTTAATATTTTTCTCTAAAACTACTTAGCACAAGAACAGTCACCAAAAATTACCAGGGCATAATTCCTTATAATTAATTTATTAAAAATCATACAAGAATCAGCCCAGAATTGAAATTAAATCATATTCCAATATTTTTGTATAGTAAGAGCATGATACATATTTTTCCCAAAAACTACATCACAAATAGAGTTTAACAAACCAAGAATCACATTTTTCAGAACATTCTACAATTTATTATGCATTTACTTAGATTCCAGCCATTTAAGCATTTAAATAAATCTACACAAGTAAAGTACCACGAAAATTGCATTACATATTTTTACTGGATAGATCTACTCAGTAGAAGCCTACCAAAATAAGTTTTGTCAGATTTAGATTCCATTTGCACCAAAGAACAAATTCAAACTCATTTAAACAAATTTAAAATCATTTTATCTTTTAAACCGAAACCCTAACCCTACGTGGACCTGGTCCAGTGGACCACGTCATACTGGGTGGCCGGGACCCGCCGGTCCACGGGTCCACCAGGGCCAGCACCGAGGGCGGGGCGGTGCTCGGCCGTTGCTCGCCCGACGGCGAGGTCTCCTACGGGCGCTAGGGGCACCGACGTGTTCCTCGCATCAAGGCGCACCCCCGTGAGGGTGTTAGTTTCGACGGTGACGAGCTCTAGCAGCGGCGGCTAGGCGAGGCGGCGGACAGCAGCCCCAGACGGCGGCGCCCTCACCGCCTCCGGCCACGACAAGGCACGGCGAGGCAAGAGCAAGCTCCGTGAGCCACAACGAAACCCTAGCAACACAACTACGCCGAAAAAGGTCTCGCATTTGAACATGAACGGCGGCGGAGCGCGTGCATGTCACGGCGGCGACGAGCACGGCGCGGCTCGGTGTCGCTCCGCGAACCCGAGCCCTAAGCGGCTCAACCGATTGACCCACACCATGAGCGACCTTTACGGGCACAGAAACGCGCGACGGCGCGTTGAGGGAGAAAAGGAAGAGGGCCGGTGGCCACGCTGAGCTTCTACCCGGCGAGCCTCTGGCCGTCACGGCGGGAAAGGAGGCGGCCCAAAATTGGCCCTTACCAAGGCGTGTCATCGGCGGCTAGTGACGCAAGGAAGTGGAGCAGTGAGGCGGTTCGACAACGCCGAGGCGCGGGCGGTGGTGGCTTAACGGTGGCGGCACACGCCGGGCGACGGGCGAGTGTCGCGGCGGCGGTGATCCGCTGCCGCCTTCTTGCAGAACGAGAGAGAGAGCGGAAGGGCGAGGCGTAGAGTGAGCGAGTGTGGAGCGGGTGCGTTTCCCATTTCGGGTGAAGGGGCGTGGGCGAACCGCCTAAATTAATACACTCACAAGAGTACTTGTCTTCCATTAGACACTAAGTACCCAAGGGAGCGCACTAATTTAATCGATTCTGTCGAGCACACCCAACGGGAAAACTCGAAACTCCACAGTTTTTCCATCAGGATCACAAATAAGGGAATAAAGCTTACAACAACCTTACATTTCTTACATCTCAAGTTTACATTTGATCAGAGTATTATATAACAGCGGAAATGATGAATACAGAGTAGCAAAATAAAAGTTGATTTATTTTAAACTTAACTGATGTATCTTGTACACTTGGTCATTATTGCAGCGAAAATAAACATTTATTCAATTACATGACTAACCATTTGACATGATGACACTATTATTTATGATAGAGCTTTTCTTATAAAAAAACAGTTAGTAAAGTTGAAAATAAAACTACTACGCAGCGTAATTGGAATTCCTCGCTGAGCCCACCAGGAGGTATCCACACACAAGAGTCAACAGCTAGCATCCACCTGTTACCTGCAACAGGGGGAATAAAACCCTGAGTACTCAATTGTACTCAGCAAGACTTACCCGACAGGAGGAAATAAAATAACTCCAAGGAATATGCAAGGCTATCTGGCTTGCTGGTTTGTGATTGCAGAAAGCATTACTAATAGTGCATCCTTATATTCAATTTTAGCAGTCAAGATTAGTCCACTAGCTAACCATTCTAGGTAAGCACCTGAACTACTTTCAAGCAAGTGGTAAGCAATCAGAATCTTCTTTTATCCATCTTTCATCTTCCATTTCTTACTACGATGCCAGAATAAGGTCCTCGTCGTTACCATTCAAGAACGACGATTCGCGAATCAATGTGCCCAAATGGTACCCCAAAAACACACTCCCCGTGCGCATCCTAGACACAGACGAGAACAACTTGCTTTCTCCTGCCCGGGGCTCCAGATCCCCGTCCAAACTGGGACTCCAAGCCCCCGACATTCCCGGCCTAGCCGTAATGTGGTGCAAGGACCTCCAACCCAAAAAGAAAACACACGTATACACCACCACGAATCAAATGTCCGGATGAAGCCGGAACCCAAGACAAGAGAGAGCAAGCCTTCCGAGCGCCCATACACAAGTATGTGTTCGGGATAAGGAGATCTGTGACTTAACCTTCAACCCTTTAGCAACGATCGGTCCTTAACTGACTCAGACGGGACAAAAACGCAACCAGAGCCTCGCTCTATTGCCCAACAATCCCAACGCCCATCCACGGTCCATGATACCGTCCCGCCCGGTCTCCATTTATTAACCATATATAATCCATATGATAGTAACATGATGGTGATAATAATAATAATAATCCTATCCCTCGCGAGTGACAGGCAATCACTCGACTTCTACCGGGAACCTGTAGCATAGCAATCTACACGACCCTGTTATGCTAGTAAGACTCATAGGATAAGGATATATATGCAAGTGGGTTTCATTCAACTCCTCAAAACTTAATGCAACATCTATAACATAAAGTGCAGAATAGTAGGGGTTATGAACCGGGGCTTGCCTGGGTAAAAGATAACCAAAGTTAGTCTTCCAACTCCATGATATGTCCATCATGACACCATCTTCGGGTAACACCAAGCCCTTCGGTTGCATCGATCCGTCATCGTTCCTATTATGATATGCAACGATGCGATGCAGAAATGATGCAATCAATATAAGGCAACAACAACTCCTAAAATACAACACGCATAAACCATACTAACAGCTAGCTCTAATGGCTAACACGATTAACTAGGTGTCCCTCTCATAAAGTAGCGCTTCGTGATAATCTTAAGTTATAACTATTTTCTAGTCATTTAAGTATATACTTTAACTGGGGTGTTTTATCTACCTTAATAAACTAACTCATTAGGAGCTACCAAAATTACAGAGATTACACATGTATATGCCACTGCAGAAAGATCAAGTTGACAACCTTTATCAAATAATCATGAAATTAATATAAAGATTAATGGAGTACATTTATTCATTATGATGGACCCTAAATATATAATAGAGCTACATAAACTAACTATACCAATAGGTAGATCATGATTTTAGGAAGCTAACAAAATTAGTTTCATAATTTTTGGACATATATACTATTTTCTAATGAATTTACAAGTTGGCTAGATTTTTCGAAAAAAAAAACTAAAAAAAAAACCTAAAAGGTGAACGGGCCGGTCGCCAGCTATTTTTGGCCCGAGCGGCCCGGATCGGCCCAAAGGCGGGCGCGGCCCACGCGCGAAGAAGGCCCACGCTGGAAGGCCCGCGCCCGGCTCTTTTGCGAAAAAAGGCCTCGGACTTCTAATTATTCGCGTGACAATTGTTGGCACTATTACAAAAGACAGAGACTTCTCACCTAACACCCCGAAGTTTGTTGTCTTTACATCCGAGAAGTCCCCCGAAGCGGGGTGCGGCGGCGGCGTCTTTGCGCATGGACGGGCGGCCTCCCCTGCTGGCCGGCGGTGACCTCGCCAATGCCACCCGGGCGGTCGGGTCGCTAACCTACGATGCCGCGCACCCTTTGGGAGGCGTCGCCGCGCCGCAGACCGCGCAACAAGGTCGACCGTGGACGGTGGCTAGACCGCGCGGTCCCGCTGGCAGTGACGCGGCCACTCCGACCACTGCGAACGCCGGTGGGTGCCAGGGAAAGGTGGGTAAGCACCCGAAGCTTATCGCAAACACGGCTGTGCTGTTGGTTGAGGTGGAGGAAGGCCGAGGAGTGCTGGCCTCGAGCGTGCAGCGGGCTCGGCAACAAGCCGCGGCGGGCACGACCGCGTCAGCGACGTCTAGGCAACGAAAGAGGCAGAAAGGAGGCGCGCACAAGGTAGAGGAGATTGAGGCGAAGCTAGGGTGATATTTGATTGAGCTCTGACGCTTTGTATAGGTGGTGCCTTTGAGTGTCCCGTTTTCGGCGGCTTCATTACCGCCGGCCAGGAAATCCTCCAATTGGGGTTTGACATGGCGTGAATCAAGGCGGGGTGGGGTCGGGTGTCCAGGCAACTTGATGATGGAGATGTAGACGCGTCTAATCGAGCCGGGGTGACTCGTCCATGTCGAATTTAATGAAAGAGCAGTGGCGGCCATGGCAGCAAGGAAGAACAGGGGAGGCAAGCCTGCTCGGCCTGTCCCCCCTGGGCGGGATGCAACTAGCCGCACCGCGCAAGCACGACTTCGGCCCAACGACTCGAGGAAAACGTGCGCACAAGGGAGGAGTTGGGAGGCACTGCTCGTCCGGCCGTAGTGCCATAATGGAAAGGCGACGGCGAGCGGGGGCGGCGACGCGATGCGACGCGACTGCAGCGGACGCGACGCAAGCGGCGGCGGGCGTTGATGCCCGCCCGGATCGACGCGACGAAGACGCGACGTGAGGCGCAAGAATGGCAATGGGCGGCAGCGGTGCGGCATGACGCGCAGCGCGTCGGCCCCCCGGCGACAGTGCGGCCAGTGGCGCCCGAGCGCACGGTGATCACTCATGCCACGCCAACCGTGCTGTGCACGCTTTTTAAAGTACCGTCCAAAACCAAAGTAGCTCGATCGGGAGCGAACCAACATGACAGGGCTTAAGACGGTACTTAGGGCTTCTAAACAAAGCAACCATCACTTGCATCAAAGGCTTAGGGAGACAGAGAACAGAGTGTCAAGTTGGGTTCGTCAGTGATGTCTCCGAAGCTTGGCGGAAGCTTGAACAGTCAAGGTAGCGTTCGTGCACGGATTTTAAAGCAACCATAAAAACTAATCTACTTGGTTAACTACTGAACCGACTTCGCTACACTAAAGAGGGTACTTCCGGCTATAAATCAAAGTTCCAACACAACATCTCTGCTCAACTGGATTTCCCAGAAATTAAATCCAAACTTATCATTGTCAAGCTGTTCCTAAACTCGAGACAAATGGTAAGTCTTGGGCTGGGTTTTATTTCAAATTCCATTTTCAAACTACTGGAAAAACTAACTAGTCAACTTATTTTTCTATAACACAAGTTGCATTGCCATCTACAAAGTTCATACTTTAATCTTTATTTAGGTGTCACATACTTGTTCTATATTAATTTTACTCAATAAAAATTGATCTTTAACCTTAAGTGATATAAAGAGCAAAAGAACTAGCTTTCCTTTAATAATTTTATTGACATTCTCGGATAGCAAACAATCCACTACGCACTTCAACACATGCATTAGCACAAAATCATGATGCTCACGAGATGGTTTAGCAAGAGGTTAAGTGCGTAACACCAGGGGTGTTTCATCCTACCCCCCTTAAAAAGAATCTCGTCCCGAGATTCAAAGCAGGGAAAGAGAACGAGGAAAACACGATTACATTGCATAGAACTAAAACAACCGAGAGAGATTACATGATCAAAGCACTTCAACACACCTAACCACTCAATCTAGCAGTCGAGCTAAACGGGGACAATGAAGGAACAACAAGATGATGATAATCCAGATCATGGCGTACGTCCAACAGATCCAGAAACAGGTCAGTGGGAACTCGATCATCGTGAACGCTCTGATTCCCTAGGCTAGGCTTGGCTCGCAGCACTGGACTGCAAATCCCTTCTCTCTGGCTTAGCTTCTCTCTGGATCTAGCCAAGCTTCATCAGAGGGAAGAGAGGTGCGCAACGATTTTTGCGCTGAGGATTTGGGAAGTTGGGTGGCGAAGGGAGAGACTCGGGGTCGCGTTTATAGCTCAGCGAGAAGGGCGAGTGGTGGTGTTGTGCGGCGCACCGAAGACGATGAGGTTGAGTGGGAGGGGAACGACGGTGGGTCCCGGGGGTGGGGCGGCTCGCGGCCATGGTGCGCTCCGCACTCAAGCCCGAAAGGGGAAAAAGAGATTTGGCGAAGACAGCGCCACGTGGAGGCGCGTGAACGATCGAGGAAAAAAAAAAAGGGGGGGTCCGTGCGGTTGCGAGGGCGAGAATCGAGGGCATCATTTTTTTTTTTGCGAGAGAAGGAGGGTGACAAGGGTCGTCTCACATAGTTCTAAAACTGTACCAAAAGGTTATACCGCTTCCATTGTTTACTACTTAACCCTCTGGATTAGTCGTGTTTGCAAGACGTTAATCACGCACAACATAACCACCGCTGCGAAAGGCGATAAATCATTTCGGGGGACAACACACAACGTCACTAGACGCAAGGCAAACACACCGCTTCGAGATACAACGGGGGATACAACATCCGGAGAAGGCAAGGACACGTGCTGCGCAGAACCAAGGCACATCACCACAGGGCAACTAGTCTACATCATCGAGGCGAGGGGGCTTCACGGTTGTTCTCCCGAGGCTCTTCGGCAGGGGTTAGGGCTGCGTGCAAGGAAGAGGAGACTCAACCTCCGAAGTCTTCCACGGGGAGTAGGTGGCGGGGCGGCGGGTGCTGCCACATTCCTCACCCGCTCCCAGGGATAGGCAGGTATCCCTTCCAAGATCCGGGGTTGTTGCCCCTCCGGGGCGGAGCCCTCCGCCGATCTCGGCGGCGAAGTAAGCATCCCTCATCCGCTGACGTGGCGGTCGTCCGCCTCCCAGGGCCGGCGGTGACGGTCTCACGGCTCTCGGCGGTGGCGGCTTGAGCTCGTGTCATGGCAAGGCTCACATGGAGCTTCCGGATGAAGAGCTCGGTCTCCTCGGCTCGGTGATGCACTTTCTCACTTCGAGGCAAGCTGCTCGTGGTGCTCATCCAGGGCCAGCAAATACGTGGCCAAGGACACCACGGTGGGGTCGACTGCCTGCAGGGGACGTCCTCGCAAAGTCTCCAGGCGGGTTCTCCAGAATGGAGAGTCCCGGTCCGAAGGCGGAAAGAACCTCATGGGAGAACGGCCAAGAGCATCCGCATGGATCTGGCACAGGATCCTCAGTGCCTTGTGGGCTACAGCCTGATAGGTGTCTGGAAAGCGAAAACCGGTGGTGGTGGCGCTCCACTCATCTACACCAGGGAAGTTCTCAATTTTCCCAATGTAGACGGTAACCTCACACCGCTCAATGCCATGCTGTAAGCACTCATATCCCTCATAAAGGGGACGGCCTCGGATCCCCAGCCTCTGTGCGGTGGTATACAGAAGCTTGGGAAATCCCTCTACACCCTGGCAGGTGCTGCTGGTCCAAACTACTCCCATCAGCCCTGGCTGGCTAGGAGGGTTGGTGGGTAGAAGGCAAGGGCATGGTGGCTCTTGTGAGGCCATCGGTTTTTGCTTAGGAAGGAAGAAGGTTGGAGAGTTTGTTCAGCGAGTGTGGGTGTGATGAAAACAACTGGGGGTAGCCCTCTTTTGTAGAGGCCCAGGGCAAGGCTTCACCAAGAAGCTTGACTAGTCTACCGCGAGACTATAGTGGAAGACACGATGGGTGGTCAGGACAGGTCGACAGGGGTTGAGGCTCGAGGTGCCGGCATCAGTGGCCTTAAGGCATGGCTGTGGCATCACTTTCGAGGGATCAGCAGAATTCACGCGACGTGAAACGAGTGAATGACCGGGGCCATGCGCGGATGTCGGGTTCGAGCATCGAGGCAGAGGCGAAGGTCTGAGACGAGTGCAGAGAAGAGAGAAAAAAGAAGCGTGCAAGCAAGCAAAACTGGATGTGACCCAGCAATTTAAATGCAGCACAGTGACAGTGAACGGGACGATAGAACGAAGGCCATAGGATTCCTGACCAGCTGCACTTAATTGCATGACACTGACTTAAGCGTTTTGAGAAGAGGATAGACAGATGATTTTAACTAGGTCTAGCTAGATTTAGGGGGGGTTCAACACCTACCAGTTAACACAACAAATGCACAACAGGATGCATGAATGCACGTCCTATCCGTCCTCACACTATTGCCGTATATAGGGCAACCGTTCTCAGGTTTTGGCACATCGTTCTCTCCTGTAGCTAGTCGATGCTATCGGACTATGCTCGTGGTTAGTGTACCTGCAGAAAATAGATCAAGCCTAGCTAAATCAACAGAGTGCCATCTATCCTAGATATATAACCATAGTAATAGGGCTACTTATATAACTTCGCATGCAAACGCCCTAACTTTTTGATAAAATTTTGTTGTCAAATTTTAATTTGCAAAGGGTTGCGAAGCTTTACTCGCTTATTTATGCTCTGATACCACCTGTGGCAGAACCGCCTAAATTAATACACTCACAAGAGTACTTGTCTTCCATTAGACACTAAGTACCCAAGGGAGCGCACTAATTTAATCGATTCTGTCGAGCACACCCAACGGGAAAACTCGAAACTCCACAGTTTTTCCATCAGGATCACAAATAAGGGAATAAAGCTTACAACAACCTTACATTTCTTACATCTCAAGTTTACATTTGATCAGAGTATTATATAACAAATGAAATGATGAATCTGAGTAGCAAAATAAAAGTTGATTTATTTTAAACTTAACTGATGTATCTTGTACACTTGGTCATTATTGCAAAATAAAATAAACATTTATTCAATTACATGACTAACCATTTGACATGATGACACTATTATTTATGATAGAGTTTTTCTTATAAAAAAAAATTAGTAAAGTTGAAAATAAAACTACTACGCTAGCGTAATTGGAATTCCTCACGAGCCCACCGGGAGGTATACACACACAAGAGTCAACAGGCTAGCATCCACCATTTACCTGCAATGGGGGAATAAAACCCCGAGTACTCAATTATACTCAGCAAGACTTACCCGACAGGAGGAAATAAAATAACTCCAATGAATATGCAAGGCTATCTGGCTTGCTGGTTTGTGATTGCAGAAAGCATTACTAATAGTGCATCGTTATGAACCGGGGCTTGCCTGGGTAAAAGATAACCAAAGTTAGTCTTCCAACTCCATGATATGTCCATCATGACACCATCTTCGGGTAACACCAAGCCCTTCGGTTGCATCGATCCGTCATCGTTCCTATTATGATATGCAACGATGCGATGCGAAAATGATGCAATCAATATTTTATCTACCTTAATAAACTAACTCATTAGGAGCTACCAAAATTACGAGATTACACATGTATATGCCACTGCAAAAGATCAAGTTGACAACCTTTACCAAATAATCATGAAATTAATATAAAGATTAATTGATGAGGACATCAACAACAGCAATGCATCCCCGCCAACACCAGTACCTATTGCTGGTCCTCTTACTCGTGCTCGTGCTCGTCAACTTAATCATCAAGTGAGTTCCCTCTTGAGCTCCTATCCATCTTGTTTAGATCTTGGAGACACGTGCACTCTTGTTTTGCTCAGGGAATGATGGAGAAGATCAACATGGAAACAGAAAAGATCAACAAGGAAAGGGTTTACGATGGTCGCGCTCGGTTGTGAGGCAATGCCAACTTGTGAAGGGATGATTGCATATGGGAAGCATGGAACCTTAACAAAGATGATTGGAGGCCAAGTCCAAGTATCCTCAACGTCCTCAATCAGGCCACCACGTCACTTCTAGCCTAAGGAAAGAAGAAGTCCAAATCCAATACGTTTTGGAATTGGATTCGGACTGCAGAATATATCCAACTTGTTCGGGTCACCATGGCTTCATATGGACTCCAATTGGGACGTTCTAATACTTGTTGGAAAGCTTATCAAGTCTACTTTCAGATGGATCCAGTCTCAGGTCCATATCTTCTCAGACGCAGCGGCAACGACCCAAATAAGGCCGATAGGTTTTTGTCGTGTCTTTGCGTCACCTTATTTTGGGCCGATGGTCCGTGTATCAAGTAGGGCCCAATAGGGGCGCGTCCTAGGGTTGTAGAACGACCCCAACCAGGTCTAAGGTCGTCCTCCACCCTCACATATACCTCTATAGCCGTCACAAACAGATTGGGTTTTGTTTAGATCAAGTTTAGCCTTTGCTACTTGCTTGTAAGCGCGTCTTTGGATCGGGCGCCCGTCTTCTTGTCTTCGAACCCCACTTCATTGGAGATTGAGTTTGAAACCTTCATTTACATCTAGTAATTCAGTACTTGTTCTACTTGTTCTTGCTGGTTCTTCGATTGCTTGCATGACAAGTGCCCTAGTGGCCGGGTGTCGCGCTTCACAAGATCGTGACGACCATTGGGGTGGTGTATCGGTTGCTAAGGCGCAGTCTTGGAAGGCTGTAGTCGAGCCGTGAACGTCATCTCCATCCACCAATCGAGTTATCCCACGCCTCTCATCGAAAGATCGGGCATAAACCCTAACGGGTTCACATCAGTTGGTATCAGAGCAAGGTTTATCGGTGAGAGACTTTCAATCCTTCGTGTTTTATTTTTTTTTCCTATAGTCCAGAAAAGCAAAAAAAATATAGTAGATTAGTTTTTTCCATAATCCTATAAAACCTTTGTGCCGTGGCTAGTACTAGTTAGTTAGGGCTTGTTGAGTTTGCGTTTGCTTCGGTCCGTGTCCAATCTTTGGTTTTAGTTTTAGTCCTTTAGAGTTTCGAGTTCTTGTCACATTTTGGTCACTATCACTTATTTACATCTCCGCTGCCATCACCACCACCATATACATCTCCGCTGCAAACGTTATTACCATATCCATCTTCGTTGCACCATATCCATCCTCGCTATTGTCAATCAAGTTTTGTTCACAAAAGGAAAATCTGAGTTGCTAATTGCATTCTTGTCACCCCCCTCGAAAAGAAAGAGAAATATATTGTAAGTTCCTTCTTTTTTGAAATCTGATTTGTGAACATTCAGATTTGTTTTAGTTGTGCAAAGCAAAAAAAAAAAGAAGAAAAAAAACAGAAAAAAAAAAAAAAGAGAAAAGAAGAGTTGAGGAAAAGAAAGGGTGTGATTCCTTGTTGTTATGTGTTTTTTTCCTGGTTGTATCGTGACTTCGTTTGTGTCCGTGCTCGCGTCTCTAGCACGGTCTAGGCTAGGACCAAAGCACAAGTACCACCATTGAACGTTTGTTCAACTTGCTTTTATAACTAACGTGGTGCTAGTTCATTCCTTGTTTCAACCCTCCTATAGCTCCACATATTCTACAAACTTTGACAGTCTTGTTCTTTGCGGGCGCCGATACACTTCATTCCATTGTTTGCAGACTTGTGGTAGTCGATCCCTCCCCGTTGAGCTAGGTAAGAATTGGTAAGAACTTGTTAAACAGGTTGATAGAGAGTGCCTTGCTGCAGCCCACGTCCTATTAGCTATAGGGCATTTATTTTTTTCACCTATCTTCTTGTTTCCACTGTGTTTTTGTTGAACCATGTCGATCGAAGACAATAACCAAATGCCACAATCACCTCGCACTAAGGGCATCATACAACATTTTCAAAGGAAGGTGAAGCTGCACACGAGGGACTTGAATCGGACTTTTGCAGGTGACGAATGACAAGCTTGGGCAATTGGAGACCACGCAAATCGCCACCAACACCAAGCTCACAAGTTTGGAAGCATCTGTTGCTGGTGTGGATAAGAGTCTTGCTGCTCTTCTCAAGCGTTTCGATGACTTCCACACAATGCATAAAGAGAAGCAAACAGAAGAAACTAAGGAGGAGGATCGAGAGAATGATAAATATGATGATGATTACACGGCCGATACTGAGTATGATGATCAAGACACTCGTGGTCGACATCGCCTACATCACAACCGTAGAGGTATGGGTGGCCACCGCCGACGTGAGGTACGCAATAATAATGATGCTTTCAGCAAGATTAAATTTAAAATCCCTCCTTTTGATGGTAAGTACGACCCTCGATGCATACATTACTTGGGAGATTGCTTTGTTGATCAAAAGTTTACATGTCATAATTTTCCTAAGGATACTCATGTCGGGGGCTGCTACTAGTGAATTTACTGATTTTGCTTCGTTTGGTGGGTAGAGCATGGCAAGAAAAATCCTAATAACATACCACAAACTTGGGATGCATTGAAACGAGTTATGAGGGCTAGATTTGTTCCTTCTTACTATGCACGCGACATGTTAAATAAGATACAAACAATTGAGGCAAGGTGCTAAAAGTGTAGAAGAATATTATCGGAATTACAAATGGGTATGCTTTGCGATGTAACTTAGAGGAGGAAGAGGAATCTGCTATGGCTAGATTTTTAGGCGGGTTAAATCGTGAAATTCAGGACATCCTTGCTTATAAAGAATATGCTAACATAACCCGTTTGTTTCATCTTGCTTGTAAAGCTGAAAGGGAAGTGCAGGGGACGACGCTCTAGTGCCAAGTCTAATGTTTCTCGCAGGGAAATCTATATCATGGCAGCCACGCACATCTACCTCCTGTGTCGGGTCGTGCACCCGCCCCAACAAGCCAATCAACAGCGCCACCACCTTCCTCCAGTGACAAACCACATGATTCTTCTACAAATTCAGCAACCAAACCAGCTGCTAGTGCCACTTCGGTTGTTTCCACAGGAAGAACAAGGGATGTCCAAAGTCATCGATGCAAGGGCTATGGACACATGCAGCGTGATTGCCCTAACAAGCGTGTTTTGGTGGTCAACGCCGATGGTGGGTACTCCTCGCTAGTGATTTTGATGAAGATACACTTGCATTGCTCGCAAATGACCATGCAGGTAGCGAAGACAATTTAGAAGAACATATTAACGCATGTGCAGCAGACCGCTATGAGAGCCTCATTGTGCAGCGTGTGCTTAGCACACAAATGGAGAAGGCGGAACAAAACCAGCGACACACATTGTTTCAAACGAAGTGTGTCATCAAAGAGCGTTCGTGCTTTGCATGATCATTGATGGAGGTAGCTGCAACAACTTGGCCAGCCAAAGCGACATGGTGGAGAAGCTTGCGCTTACCACCAAACCACACCCACATCCATATTACATTCAATGGCTGAACAATAGTGGTAAGGCAAAGGTAACTAGACTTGTGCGAATCAACTTTTCCATTGGATCCTATAAAGATGTTGTTGAATGTGATGTTGTGCCTATGCAAGCGTGTAATATTCTCGCTAGGTAGACCTTGGCAATTTGATAGAGATTCTATGCATCATGGTAGAGCAAATCAGTATTCTTTTCTATACCATGATAGAAAAATTGTGTTGCATCCTATGTCTCCCGAAGCTATTATGCAAAATGATATTGCTAAAGCTGCAAAAGCTAAAAGTGAGAGCAATCAAAATGCCAAATCATTCTTGATAAGAAGGATGAGATAAAATTGAAAGGAGATTGCTTGCTTGCTACTAAATCTGATATTAATGAGTTGAATGCATCCACTTCTGTTGCTTATGCTTTAGTATGCAAAGATGCATTGATCTCCCTTCATGATATGCACCATTCTTCGCCTCCCCGCTGTTGCTAACATTTTGCGTGAGTATTCTGATGTGTTTCCAAGTGAAATACCACCAGGGCTGCCACCACTTCGAGGGATTGAGCATCAGATTGACCTCATTCCCGGTGCCTCATTGCCCAACCGTGCACCATACAGGACCAATCCAGAAGAAACAAAGGAGATTCAGCGTCAAGTGCAAGAACTGCTCGACAAAGGTTATGTGCGTGAGTCTCTTAGTCCTTGTGCTGTTCCGGTTATTTTGGTGCCTAAGAAAGATGGAACATGGCGTATGTGCGTTGATTGTAGGGCTATTAATAATATCACCATTCGATATCGACACCCTATTCCCCGTTTAGATGATATGCTTGATGAATTGAGTGGTGCTATTGTGTTTTCCAAGGTTGATTTGCGTAGTGGGTACCACCGCATTCGTATGAAATTGGGAGATGAATGGAAAACTGCTTTCAAAACTAAGTTTGGCTTATATGAGTGGTTGGTAATGCCTTTTGGGTTAACTAATGCACCTAGTACTTTCATGAGACTAATGAATGAGGTTTTGCGTGCTTTCATTGGTAAATTTGTTGTAGTCTACTTTGATGATATATTGATCTACAGCAAATCTATGGATGAACATCTTGATCACTTACATGCTGTTTTTGATGCTCTACGCGATGCACGTTTATTTGGTAACCTTGAGAAGTGCACCTTTTGCACCGATCGAGTGTCTTTTCTTGGCTATGTTGTGACTCCACAGGAATTGAGGTTGACCAAGCCAAGGTAGAAGCTATACAGGGATGGCCTGTACCAAAGACTATCACCCAGGTGCGAAGTTTCCTAGGACTTGCTGGATTCTATCGTCGGTTTGTGAAAGATTTCAGCACCATTGCAGCACCATTGAATGAGCTTACAAAGAAGGGAGTGCCTTTTAACTGGGGCAAAGTACAAGAGAATTCCTTCAACTTGTTGAAAGATAAGTTAACACATGCACCTCTCCTACAACTTCCTGATTTTTCTAAGACTTTTGAGCTAGAATGTGATGCTAGTGGGATTGGTTTGGGTGGTGTCTTGTTACAAGAGGGTAAACCTGTTGCATATTTTAGTGAGAAATTGAGTGGGCCTATTCTGAACTATTCCACCTATGATAAAGAATTGTATGCTCTTGTTCGAACATTACAAACATGGCAAAGATTATTTGTGGCCCAAAGAGTTTGTTATTCACTCGATCATGAATCTTTGAAACATATTCGTAGTCAAGCAAACCTGAATCGAAGACATGCTAAGTGGGTAGAATTTATTGAATCCTTTCCTTATGTTATTAAGCACAAGAAAGGAAAGGAGAATATCATTGCCGATGCTTTGTCAAGGAGATATACTTTGCTGAATCAACTTGATTACAAGATCTTTGGATTAGAAATGATTAAAGACCAATATGTTCATGATCCTGATTTTAAAGAAGTGTTGCTGCACCAGTAAAGATGGAAAAGGATGGAACAAATTCATCGTCGGTGATGGGTTTGTGTTTAGAGCTAACAAGCTATGCATTCCAGCTAGCTCCATTCGTTTGTTGTTGCTTGCAGGGAAGCGCATGGAGGAGGCTTGATGGGACATTTTGGAGCAAAAAACCGAGGACATACTTGCTGGTCATTTCTTTTGGCCAAAGATGAGAAGAGATGTGGAGAGGTTTGTTGCTCGTTGCACGACATGTCAAAAGGCAAAGTCACGATTTAATCCCCCACGGTTTGTATTTACCTCTACCTGTTCCTAATGCTCCTTGGGAGGATATATCTATGGATTTTGTGTTGGGATTACCAAGGACTAGAAAGGGACGTGATAGTGTGTTTGTGGTTGTTGATAGATTTTCTAAGATGGCACATTTTATACCATGCCATAAAACTGATGATGCCACTCATATTGCTGATTTGTTCTTTCGAGAAATTGTTCGCTTACATGGCGTGCCCAACACAATTGTTTCTGATCGTGATGCTAAATTTCTTAGTCATTTTTGGAAGACTTTATGGACAAAATTGGGGACTAAACTTTTATTTTCTACTGCATGTCATCCCCAAACTGATGGTCAAACCGAGGTTGTGAATAGAACTTTGTCTACTATGTTAAGGGCTGTTTTAAAAAAGAATATTAAGATGTGGGAAGAATGTTTGCCTCATATTGAGTTTGCTTATAATCGATCACTGCATTCTACTACAAAAATGTGTCCGTTTCAAGTTGTTTATGGTTTGTTGCCACGTGCTCCAATTGATTTAATGCCTTTGCCATCTTCTGAAATATTAAATTTTGATGCTACTAAGCGTCTTTGAGTTTATGCTTTGAAACTTCATGAAACAACTAAGCAAAACATAGAGCATATGAATGCTAAATATAAGCTTGCTGGTGATAAAGGAAGAAAGGAATTAAAATTTGAACCTGGAGATTTAGTTTGGTTGCATTTAAGAAAGGACAGGTTTCCTGAATTGCGTAAATCTAAATTGCTACCTAGGGCTGCAGGACCATTTAAAGTGCTAACGAAAGTTAATGACAATGCATACAAGCTTGAATTGCCTGCAGATTTTGGGGTTAGTCCCACATTTAACATTGCAGATTTGAGACCATATTTGGGAGAGGAGGATGAGCTTGAGTCGAGGACGACTCAAATGCAAGCAGGGGAGGATGATGAGGACATCAACAACAGCAATGCATCCCCGCCAACACCAGTACCTATTGCTGGTCCTCTTACTCGTGCTCGTGCTCGTCAACTTAATCATCAAGTGAGTTCCCTCTTGAGCTCCTATCCATCTTGTTTAGATCTTGGAGACACGTGCACTCTTGTTTTGCTCAGGAATGATGGAGAAGATCAACATGGAAACAGAAAAGATCAACAAGGAAAGGGTTTACGATGGTCGCGCTCGGTTGTGAGGCAATGCCAACTTGTGAAGGGATGATTGCATATGGGAAGCATGGAACCTTAACAAAGATGATTGGAGGCCAAGTCCAAGTATCCTCAACGTCCTCAATCAGGCCACCACGTCACTTCTAGCCTAAGGAAAGAAGAAGTCCAAATCCAATACGTTTTGGAATTGGATTCGGACTGCAGAATATATCCAACTTGTTCGGGTCACCATGGCTTCATATGGACTCCAATTGGGACGTTCTAATACTTGTTGGAAAGCTTATCAAGTCTACTTTCAGATGGATCCAGTCTCAGGTCCATATCTTCTCAGACGCAGCGGCAACGACCCAAATAAGGCCGATAGGTTTTTACGCAGTCTTTGCGTCACCTTATTTTGGGCCGATGGTCCGTGTATCAAGTAGGGCCCAATAGGGGCGCGTCCTAGGGTTGTAGAATGACCCCAACCAGGTCTAAGGTCGTCCTCCACCCTCACATATACCTCTATAGCCGTCACAAACAGATTGGGTTTTGTTTAGATCAAGTTTAGCATTTGCTACTTGCTTGTAAGCTGCGTCTTTGGATCGATCGCCCGTCTTCTTGTCTTGAACCCCACTTCATTGGAGATTGAATTTGAAACCTTCATTTACATCTAGTAATTCAGTACTTGTTCTACTTATTCTTGCTGGTTCTTCGATTGCTTGCAGGACAAGTGCCCTAGTGGCCGGGTGTCGCGCTTCACAAGATCGTGACAGCCATTGGGGTGGTGTATCGGTTGCTAAGGCGCAGTCTTGGAAGGCTGTAGTCGAGCCGTGAACGTCATCTCCATCCACCAATCGAGTTATCCCACGCCTCTCATCGAAAGATCGGGCATAAACCCTAACGGGTTCACATCATTAATGGAGTACATTTATTCATTATGATGGACCCTAAATATATAATAGAGCTACATAAACTAACTATACCAATAGGTAGATCATGATTTTAGGAAGCTAACAAAATTAGTTTCATAATTTTTGGACATATATACTATTTTCTAATGAATTTACAAGTTGGCTAGATTTTTAAAAAAAAAAAAAAAAAAAAAAAAACCTAAAAGGTGAACGGGCGTCGCCGACTATTTTGGCCCGAGCGGCCCGGATCGGCCCAAGGCGGGCGCGGCCCACGCGCGAAGAAGGCCCACGCGGGGAAGGCCCGCCCACCGCTCTTTGCGAAAAAGGCCTCGGACTTCTAATTATTCGCGTGACACTTGTTGGCACTATTACAAAAAGCAGAGACTTCTCACCTAACACCCGAAGTTTGTTGTCTTTACATCCGAAAGTCCCCGAGCGGGGTGGCGGCGGCGCGGCGTCTTTGGACCGCGCGGCGGGCCTCGGCTGGCGGTGACCTCGCCAGCGCCGCCCGCGATCGGTCGCCTAACCTCGATGCCGCGCACCCTTGGGAGGCGTCGTCGCGCGCCGCAGAGACCGCGCAACAAGGTCGGCCGTGACGGTGGCTAGACCCGCGTCCGCGGCGATGGCGCGGCCACTCCGACCACTGCGAACGCCCGGTGGGTGCCGAGGGAAAGGTGGGTAAGCACCCAGAAGCTTATCGCAAAAAACACTACCGGCTGTTGGTTGAGGTGGAGGAAGGCCGAGGAGTGCTGGCCTCGGCGTCTGGCGGGCTCGGCAACAAGCCGCTGGCCCAGGCACGACAGCGTCAGCGACGTCTAGGCAACGAAAGAGGCAGAAAGGAGGCGCACAAGGTAGAGGAGATTGAGGCGAAGCTAGGGTGATATTTGATTGAGCTCTGACGCTTTGTATAGGTGGTGCCTTTGAGTGTCCCGTTTTCGGCGGCTTCATTACCGCCGGCCAGGAAATCCTCCAATTGGGGTTTGACATGGCGTGAATCAAGGCGGGGTGGGGTCGGGTGTCCAGGCAACTTGATGATGGAGATGTAGACGCGTCTAATCGAGCCGGGGTGACTTCGTCCATGTCGAATTTAATGAAAGAGCGTGGCGGCCATGGCAGCAAGGAAGAACAGGGGAGGCAAGCCTGCTCGGCTCGTCCCCGTTGGGCGGGATGCAGCTGGCCGTACCCGCGCACGACTCGGGCCCAACGACTCGAGGAAAACGTGCGCACAAGGGAGGAGTTGGGAGGCACTGCTCGTCCGGCCGCGGTGCCATAATGGAAAGGGCGGCGGCGGGGCGGCGGCGGCGATGCGACGCGACGCGGCTGCGGGCGGACGCGACGCAAGCGGCGGCGGCGTTGATGCCCCTGCCGGATCGGCCAGCGACGAAGACGCGGCGTGAAAGCAGCAGCCGGCCCGGCGGCGGTCTGGTGGCACGCTGCGGCAGCGTCGGCCCCGGCGGCAGTGCGGCGCCGTGGCGCCCGGCGCCGCGGTGATCACTCATGCCACGCCAACCGTCTTTGTGCACGCTTTTTAAAAAATACCGTCCAAAACCAAAGTAGCTCGATCGGGGCGAACCAACATGACAGGGGCTTAAGACGGTACTTAGGGCTTCTAAACAAAGCAACCATCACTTGCATCAAAGGCTTAGGGAGACAGAGAACAGAGTGTCAAGTTGGGTTCGTCAGTGATGTCTCTGAGCTTGGCCAGAGCTTGAACAGAGTCAAGGTAGCGTTCGTGCACGGATTTTAAAGCAACCATAAAAACTAATCTACTTGGTTAACTACTGAACCGACTTCGCTACACTAAAGAGGGTACTTCCGGCTATCAATCAAAGTTCCAACACAACATCTCTGCTCAACTGGATTTCCCAGAAATTAAATCCAAACTTATCATTGTCAAGCTGTTCCTAAACTCGAGACAAATGGTAAGTCTTGAAATTTGGTTTTATTTCAAATTCCATTTTCAAACTCTTGGAAAAACTAACTAGTCAACTTATTTTTCTATAACACAAGTTGCACTGCCATCTACAAAGTTCATACTTTAATCTTTATTTAGGTGTCACATACTTGTTCTATATTAATTTTACTCAATAAAAATTGATCTTTAACCTTAAGTGATATAAAGAGCAAAAGAACTAGCTTTCCTTTAATAATTTTATTGACATTCTCGGATAGCAAACAATCCACTACGCACTTCAACACATGCTTTAGCACAAAATCATGATGCTCACGAGATGGTTTAGCAAGAGGTTAAGTGCGTAACACCAGGGGTGTTACAAAGGCCGGCCTGCGGGTCCCACTCGCCCGGCGCTTCGGTCGCCACGCGGCGGGCGTGCCGTAGCGCCGGGCGGCGGCGCGTGGCGTCGCGGCTGCTGCGTCCGGTCGGCCCACGCTTCGGCCGGCTTCGGCGCGTTCAGCGCGAGGGGCGGGGCGGGAGGCGGGCCAGGCCGTCTTTGGGCGGAAACGGCTTTGGCGATTCTTTTTCTTTTTTTTGAAATTGAAAACTGAATCAAAAAGGCACCCTTTTGGCAAATTTAAATTCATTTTCAAGAAATGTGCCCAAAACAAAAGTTGTAGAGAATTACAAACTGAACAACTTTCATTTAAGGCTTAGGTCAAAATTCCAAATAAATTTTAAACTACAAATCCCTTTTGAATTTAGGGCATAAAAGGGATTTTTCTAATTATTTTCTTTTGCTCCAAAATGCACTAAATCTTTTTGCAATAATTTTGTTAAATCATTTTAAAATGCTGGGCACATGGATCCAAACTTGATTAAGCATTTGCAATAAAGATTAAATGCACTAATTAACAATCACGCAAGTAATTAATTAACAACAATTGCAACACATGAAATGACAATGCATTTAGGGTTAAATGCTTGATGATGCTCATGTCATGCTAATGAATGATTAGGGTTAATTAATCAAACCCTAATGCAATTCTTAACACTGAGGTGTTACATTAAATTTGCTGTAGCAATTATATTATCAATTGTGAAATGATATAATGTTTCACTTAAAATACATAAAATCATTTAAAATAACAAACTATGAAATTAATTATCGTGTAGCATGAACATAATTTAATGTGAATTGTCGATGTCGTGTTATTACTATATACTTTGTAAATTAAACATTTTTATTCTTCATAAGAAATTGAAAATATTTATCTTATCATATATATATATATATATATATATATATATATATATATTTTACTTAGTATACATGGTGAAACATAGTATATGCTTATTTTATGATCGTAGAACTTTAAGATTTATAAATTTATAAATATATATATGCCTATGGATATCGATTTATTTTTAATAGAACATATTAGTGTTTACACAGAGATTTGAGTGATATTTTTTATATTTTATAATGACTTGTAGATACAAATGTAAAGGTAATACTTTATATTCTCTTTCATAACAACATGCATAGATAGTTTGGATGTAAATTTAGGATGCTATTTTGCATTAACTTTCATAATTATAAAGGTGGGTAATATATAAAATTACTACTGTGTATTTAAAATTATCTTTCATAATGATAGATCGGGAATCTAAATATAAAGTTACAAAGTTAGATGGTTGTTTTAAATTATTATTTCTAAAAGCAAAAAGTGAGCAATTTAGATACAATGTGAGGGGTTTATTTTGATTTATTTATCATAATAGCAAAATGGGTAATTTAGATATAAATCTAGGGGTTATTTTGATTTACTTTTCATAATGATAAATAAATGTGAGGAATTTGTATATAAGTTAGGGGTTATCTTGAATTATTTTTTATAATGGCAGTGGTGGGTAATTTAAATACAAAATTAAGGGGTTACTTTATGTGTTTTTCATAATGGCAGGTGGGTAATTTTTTTTTTACAAATTGCAACAGATCCGATGGCTATTATCAACTATGATTAGTGTCTACCAAATTAAAGGTCAGATGTTTCTGATTATTGTGGGAATTTCTAGAATTTATCTTTTTTTTTTTTTCCTAAGCGCGCGTCGTGGTGTCTCCGTTGGGGCCTCTAATTAGTAATAGTAAGATAACACTTATTGTACATCATAAATGTCAAAACATTGTTATATATACATTTGCTTAAATTATAGAATCTTTAACTTTTTGGAAAGCGAGATTTATATTCTTTTTTGACTGAGAAAGTAAAATGTTTATGACGGTGATCTTATAATTATAGGACTTGTTTGGCTGGCTTGAAAGCCCGTCTATTGGCTGGTGCTACTGTAAATTTTAAGATACAGCATATAGTAGAACTCCAGCTCAAAAAAGTCAGCCTACTGTCATTGATACTATTTGACACTGGGATGCAAAATTGCAAATAATAGAAATGTTCTGCATGCATGCACCGATGCACGTCCGAAAGAATGTTACAATTCCAAAACGAATCGTGACGCAATAAACCCACGCCTTCATTTTTTTTTTCTATTCATTTTCTTCCTTCGTCTGAGCTTGCATTATCTAGACTCCGTTTTAGCCGGAGTCTTGAGTGAATGGAGCTTCTTACATTTGTACGGTGGTTACCTTGTCTGACGAAAAGTCAAATCTAGATACACAAAGCTAGGGTTCGGATTTGTTTGTAGACGCTCGGATTGAATGGTCATGCATACACATCCGTAGGTAATATAAGGTGTATACTACCTATAGTTTCAAGTAAGTTTGCGGGTTGCATTTTTCTATTAGATTTTAAAATAAAAAGAATATTCGCTCTATACCTTTTACAAGTTGATGTTTGACCACAAGATCGAGACGACAGTTAGAAAGGGATGGAGGGAACAGAAGGGATCACTAAATTTGTCAAACTGATGTTCAACCAGAATGATCTTTGTCTAGTCTCACCATCAACCACTTGTAGTTATACAACTACAGATAGTACTTCCTGAATTACATGTATTGCTTACTCTTCTAAAACTATATGTGTGAGTAGAATTTTTTTTACTTACATTAAATGTGGGTAGAATTTTTTAGCTACCTTATTTTGTCTTCGTAGATGACTAGTATGTGATAGTTCTGTTGTTGCCACCAAGTTGACTAAATTATTACTGTACTTGTCTTTTTTTTTCAAATTGTCATATCAAAATTAGATAGAAAATCGAACCTTTTCTTATGTCACAAACAAAAACCGTAGATGCTTTATTTTACTTCTCCAATGACGTACGACTGAGTTATTGAAAGTTATTGAAATTTGGCTGTGTCAAGGTTTCACCGATCGAGTTTGGCCTCAAACCTAGTACAAACACTAGTCACTAGTGTTAGCCTGTTAGGTACCAATGGTCCTACTGAAATGAGTATAAATAGCACAAAATTTAGTGTAGGTTTGTACGTAGAATGGACCATTGGTCTTTTGAAATATATAGTAAGTCATTTTATAAGCAACTTTTTTTTTCTTGCGATCGATATTCGTAATTATATAGCTTCAAGATTCAGGTTTGGACTACCTCACCTAAATTATACGAGAGCAATTGCCTCTTCTAGCCAAAATGCAACACTAGGAATATATAATGCTAAAAAAAAACTTGATAACTGAGTTTATAATCTGCGGGGGGTTTTTTACATCAACTCTGTATAGGCCAAGCACGTCACACATTATATACGACAGTAACATGGTTATGTACGATTATAATAGTATAAAAATAAATATGAACCAAAACTCGTTGCTTCACTATATATTTGTTTGTCAATGATTATAAATGCTATTAATTAATTAATTAAGCCCATTATTATCATGTGGCAGATAAGATATGTTAAATCGTAAGATATTAGGATAATTCAGGACACGAAACAATTCCCACGGGATGCCAAATGGAAAGCATAAATCTACTCATGTGCGCCAAACCGGTTTTGTGGGCCAAACCGGTTTGATGTATATCTGAAAAAGAAAACCTATTGATGTTTTTCTTGAAGATGGTCGAAATTCCTTTTTGTGTAGTTGTCGGGGACCAAAATAAGGGTCCTCTAATAATTAGGCCCAAGAAAGCATAAAAACTAGGCCACACAAGAACAAAACACGGCTGCCAAGGCCCGGCGCCTTGCACACTAACACCCCGAGCCCACATTGCCGGGACTTCAAACAAACGCTAACTTCCCCCCGTCCGGGCCTCCTTTGCCAAGGCCTCGGGGCGAGTTCCTGTTTTCCATCCCGCCCGAGCCTCCCCGTAGAGGCCTCGAGCGGGCGTCCGCTTCCGACTCGCCCGAGCCTCTCGGCCCGAGGGCCTCGGGCGGCGTCCGCCTTTCCGTCCCGGCCGAGCCCTCCTGGCTGAGGTCTCGGGGCCGGGCACTAACCTCCGCCTCGCCCGAAGCCTCCCTGCAGAGGCCTCGGACGGGTTCCGCCCTTCCGTCCCGCCGAGCCCCCGCTAAGGCCTCGGGCGGCCTGCGCCCGCATCACTGGTCAAAAACCCGACCAGCGACTTGGCGTATATCTACCGTCCGCCTTCCCACATGGTATCGGTGCTAGCCCTGGCGGATGGGAGCCGTCCCGTCACCACTCTGCACCTCTGGCGCCCGCGCTCACGATTCACGCAATCCCTACGGTGGCGGCCATGCACGCCCTTTGTAGGGCGTCATGACTAACCCCCCTGAGGTCCCATCACGGGGAGTCAAATGCGAACCACGCCGCATCCGGGCGGGAGCACGGCGCCACCCATGCACGGCCCGGGTCTTCCGGTGCCCGACCCTTTGTGCACCAGGCTTCAGGCCGGGGCGAGATGGAATGGCCCCACATCTGGCTGTATCTCTCGTCGGCCACGCCGTATCGACGACAATGCGCGGCCCTCGGGGCCGGACCGGGAAGTGAGTCAAAGCTTCTGCGAGCCCACGGTGCACAGGCACGCTCATCATGGCGCCCACGCCGACTCTGCGAGAGGCGGGACGTCCCCCCTCGCCGCCAAAACGAGGCCGACTCCACGAAGCGGCGCCCCGCCATCGGCTTGATCTTGGCGCCGTGCAAAACTGAACCGCCCGGCCTCACCCGGGGCCTCGGCACAAGGAGAGAGGAGCCCCAAGGCCTCGGCGGGGCAGGCGGGCGCCCACCACCGTCTTTCCTATTCAAACAACATGTTTGTAAAGCCCGTCCCTCCCCTTCACTGCTATAAAAAAGGGGGGGGGGGGGGTCCTCCGGGGGCAGGTGAATCCGATCAAGCAAGTCAAGCAATCTCCTTGGCAAATAAACACACACACACTCATCTCACACGAGACTTGGGGCCAGTTCCCTCTCTCCACCTGCTTGTACACCCTACCTATAGGCACCTTGGTGCGGGATAATACAAATCCTTCTTGTGTCCTTCTTGCACACCATCCGGGGTTGGGAGCACGCATGTAAATTCACTCGTTGGTACTAGAACCACTAGTTTTAGCACCAAACGGTTGGCGCGCCCGGTAGGGGCTTGTGCGTGCTCTTCGCTTTCTGATCGCCAAAACTGCGGAATGGCCGACAACGACATTTCGGGCGGATTCCCGGCCCTAACTCTACTCCCTCCGGCCCGGCTGGAGCAGGGGACCTTGATCCGGTTTGGTGAGCTCGAGTTCATGTCAAGCTGAGTCGATGCGACATGGAACTTCTCCCGGCCGGAGTCGGGGACCTCGACCCGAACTCCGGTGGACCCACTTGCCCGGCCCGTCGTAGGGAGGCGCCGTGGCTGCGTTCCCGCCCGGCGCGGCGGATCCACCACGGCGCCCGGCGATGCGGAGGAGGACCTTGCGGCGGCGTTGTGGGCTGGGCGGCAGCGCCCGCCGCCATCGCCACCCGCGCCCGGCCATTTGGCACAGTCAGCTTCTTTGCCACGTGCGCGCGGCGTCGTCTCCGTCATGGGAGCCCGGAGAAGGCGTCCACGCCGTCGGCGGCGCTCTACGGAGCACCTCGGCGGGACATCCCCCGGCGGATCCATCTCGCCTGAGGAGTACAGTTGGCGGGAGGAGCGGCGGCGCCACTGCGGCGGCGCTACATCCACCGTCCGGCGCTACCTCGAGGACCGCGGAGCCCGGGGTTTCTTCGGAGCATGCCTTCGCTTTCGGCTACCCGGCTCGACTCCCGGGGCGACATGCGATCCGGCTTCGTGAATGCTTTCACGTGGAGATCGGTGAACTTCGGCGTGGCGGCAACGGCAACGGCGGCGGCGGGGCCGTGATCCCGGGCCCGCCCCGGGAAGGATGACTCCGGCGGGCGCAACCCCGAGGACCCTAGCACATCCCGGCCTCCGGGCCGGGGGCCACGGACTTCCGGCACATCTTGGGCCCTCGGGGGCCGGCGAACTACCGGCTACCCCTCGGAGGCCGTGGCGTCCCTATCGGCGGATTCGGGAACTTAGGGGACGGGCTCGGCGGCCGTCGCTGTTCTGACAGGGAGATAGAAGCGTCTGAGCATGCCCACCGTGCGGCACGCAATCCTAGCCCCTCTCGTCGACCTTGGCGTGGCGTCAATAGAAGGATCGTCAGCGGCGGGGTGGAGAAGCGTCCCCCATCTTCCCACGTGCAAGTCATAACATCGCGGCGGCTGCCCTCCTCGTCCGTCGATGCGGAACCATCGACCGGGGAGGAACGGATTCGAGATGATCTGCGAGATTATCTCGAGACCGCTAGCATCCAGCGGTGGCTTCGGCCTCCGACATCGGACACCGAGGATGAGGAGGGCGAAGCGCCCCACGGCCGGCGAAGCCTCGGTCCCGCCGGGGACCCATCGCGGAGAGCCGATCCACGGCGTCTTCGGGGCGACCGCGGCGGCATCGGCGATGGTGGCGCCGCCGCGCGTCATCAACAACGCCGTAAAGGAAGCCGGGCCGGGCGGATCGACCGCCCGGCCAGCGCGAGGCGGAAAGCGCGATAGCGGCGAGGACAGCGGCGATGCCGTTCCTCGGGGCCAGCGCCTTGGCCGGGGAGATCCATGGCGCACGGTTCCCTTTCCGGCTCCGACAGGCCGGCCAATCTAGCCAAATACTGGGAGAAACGAACCCGAGGTTTGGCTCAACGACTTCCCCTGGCATGCCCGGCTTAGCGGCGCGGACGATGACCGGCTTATCATCCATAACCTTCCATTTGCACTTGGGTGATTCGACGCAGCGCTTGGGCGGAGCATCTTCCCGCCCGCACAATCCGCGGCTGGTCGAGCTAGTCGGGGTTTTTGTGGGAAATTTCGGGGCACATCGTGCGCCGGGGGAATCGTGGGATCTCCGCATTTTGCCGCCCGGGCCTGACGAGATGCTACGTGACTTCATCGGGCGCTTCTCGAAGAAGTGCGGACTGCCAACGTGGCCGGCACGCCATCATCGGTGCATTCCTTGACGGCCACGACCTGCAAGGAGCTCGTCCATGAGTTGGGCGAAAGATGCCAACCACCGCCAACGAGCTGTTTCGAGGTGGCGGCGAACTTCGCCTCCCGACGCGGGAGGCGGTGGGGCGATTTTTCCGCGGCGTCGGCAAAGGGAAGCGGAAGGAGGACAATGCCGAGGGGAGGCAACCAGCGGCCCAGAAAAAACAAGAAAAACAAGCACAAAGGGAAGAAGGGCAAGAAAGAGGTGGACTCAGGGGCGATATCGTTGCCACGGTGACCCGCAAGACCCAAGGCCCCAGGGGCCAGGTTCGGCTGTTTATGCTCAAAAAGCCCTGCCCTTTCCACAAGTTTCCGTCAAGCACACTATGGGGGAGTGCGATTTGGTTTGTCGCTTCTATCGAAGCTTCCACCACACGAGGACAAGAAGAAGAAGGAGGGGAAAAACAAAGGCGAGGAGTTCCACGAGGTCCATGATGTTTTCATGGTCATCGGGGGGCTGCCGGCGAACCTCACCCGCGCCCGGATCAAAAAGCGCGACGTCGAGATATTCTCGGTGCACCCCACCACTCCATGGTACTGCCGTGGTCATGGCGCCATCACCTTCAGCATCGGCGACCACCCGCTCTACGTGCCAAAGCCCGGGCGGTACTCGCGACTTGTCATCGACCGGTCATGAAGGACTCAAGCGCCACGACCCCAAGATGGGCCAGCGTCTTGCAAAGGCGGTCGCGCCCTGAAAAGAAGTTCGAGGGCCTTGAGCTCAACCACGTCGTCCGCCGGGTACAACGAGGCTGCCGACGAACTTCGCCAAGATCGCCCCTTTGGAAGAGCCCGGTTCCCCCCGGCGTCTTCACAAAGGGACCTCACGGCTCCCTCCATCACACTCGGCCCGAACGGGGAGGAGGCCACGGAGAATCGCTCGACCCCTCCTCGGGGCTGGGGAGATGTCAAGGTCCCCTCGCAGCCCGAGGCCCCTCGGACTCCGGCGTCCTCGGCGTCAAACCCCGGGGTCTTGGAGATCGGCGGGGGAGGATCCGGAGGCCGACCCCAAGCCGGGGCTGGAGAAAGCCATACCTTGATTGGATCGTTCGGGGAACCCTTCAGGGACTTCAATCGGCCCGGCGCATCGCGAGAAAGAGCAAAGTCCTTAAATCGTCATCGAGGGCGACCTCTACAAAAGCGAAGCCCCTCGAGGGGTCTGCGGCCCGATGCGTCACGGTCGAGATGGCCTTGCCACAGTTCGAAAATCCACGCCCGGGGTGTGTGGCCACCACGCCGCTCCCCGCTCCCTCGTCGGCGGCGCTTGTCGGCGAGGGATTCTCTTGGCCAACCCGCGGTGGCCCCCACCACGAGGTAGTGCGCACTGCGAGGGTGCCGATTACTACGCTCGTCGAGGCGCACCCTCCGGCTCGGGCACTCCGGACCATCCCGATCACATGGCCCTTCGCCGGTGTGGGGTTTGAACTTAGTAGGACCTCTCAAGAAAGCGCCGGGGGCTTCACCCATTGCTTGTCGCCATCGACAAGTTCTCCAAGTGGGATCGGGGCGCCCCAAGCACCAACATTCGATCCGAAGCGGGCGGTGCTCTTCTTCACCGACATCATCCACCGCTTTGGAGTCGAACTCTATCATCACCGACCCACGGCACCCGGTTCACGGGGGCGAAGTTTAAAACTTCTGCGACAAGCACCGGATACGCATTATGCAGTCTTGATCCGCGCACCCGCAACACGAGCAGGCGGGTGGAGCGGGCCCAACGGGATGATCTTGCAAGGGCTCAAGCGTCGGATCTTCAACAAGCTCGACAAGTTCGGCAAAAGGTGGCTCGAGGAGCTCCCCTCGGTCCTCTGGAGCCTCGGGGCGACAACGAGCCGAGCCACAGGGGTTTACGCCTTTCTTCTGGTATACGGCTCCGGCCGTCCTTCCCAATTGACTTGGAATTTGGCTCTCAGGGCTCAAGTCCTATGAGGAGTGGCGCAACCGGTTGGCTCGGGAGAACTTCGCTTGGATATGCTTGACGAGGCCGGGGGCGCTGCCCTCCTACACTCGGCAAGATACCAGCCCGGTCCCTCCGGCCTACCACGGCCGTGGGGTCGAGCCGAGACCTCAAGGAAGGCGTCACGGTGCTCCATCTCCGCCAAGACAGCGGGGGACGCCACAAGCTCACGCCGCCTTGGGAAGGACCCTTCATCGTCGCCCGAAGTCCTCAAGCCGGGACACGTACAAGCTCGCCAATGAGGACGGAGGAATTCCTCAACAATGCTTGGAACATTCAACGGCTAAATCGCTTCTACCCTTAAGTTTCCAAGTTCCTACTTATAGTCATACTCCATGTTTCTCAAAAGAAGAATGAAAAACACTTTTACAATTTTACGCAAATAAGAAACATGTCCGAGGCCCTCGGGGGGCTGAGGACCTCAACTACACTTACACCGCCTCGAGGCACGAGGCGAGACTCGGTTTGACCCATCAAAGCCGGGCCTCCCTCGGGGGCTGGGCAGGGGGAACTCCCTCTGAAAGGCACTGCGCAAGCGCACTTTTTTTGTTAGTCGTTTTTCGAACATTTTAGTGTTACAAATCTCGAGCAGCTTGGAAAAGGGTAACGGAGGATTATGGTTGAGCTACGGAGTTGCTTACGCCCATGCGCTCTGACACTCCTACTCCTTTGCCATAGGGCGAGGTACCTCATGCTTTGAGGAAGGGCTGCTCCAAGCGTCAAGGCGGGGAAAGCCACGAGGCCGCCCACGCCCAGTGCTATGGTGCCTCTGCTTAACCACCTTTGACTAAGGACTCCTGTGTCCCCGCGAGGCCCTAATCTAAAATGCGAGGCGAGAATCAAAGGCACGAAAAGTAAGCAGAAAACGAGAAAACAAATCATAAGGCCTCGTCGGGCCACGGTACTTGTCAACAGACGAGAATAACAAAAAAGCTAATCAAGTTTTTTTACATGGGCACGCTCGGCCCAACATGCGGAACTTCAGCGGGGCGTCAGGCCCCCTCCTCCCCACAGTGGCGGCATCCATGGCGTCGGTGGCGTCGGCTCCTTCGGCAGCGTTAGGGAGGATCGCCGTCTGGAAGTGCCGACTTGCGCGGTCGTGGCCCCTTCAACCCGCTGAAGCAGCTCGTCGAACACCTCCTCTCTGCGACCCTCCTGGGTCCTCGGCGGCCCACGAGCCCCTCGGAAACTTTGGGGAGGTCGAGGTCGTAGTGGGAGGGTCATCGCCAAGGTGTGCGACACGTCGGTCGAAGGCCGGACGAAGGACGGCGTGGGCGGCGCTTCCACCCGTCTGGGCAACGCCTCGAGGCGGCCTGGTGTGTTTGCCGGCGAACTCGCCCGGCCTCGACCGCTGTGCAAACGGCTCCGACCTTCTCCTTCAAGTCTCGAGCTCGCCACTGCTTGGCCGAGAGGTAGGCCGTCTGCACTGCTTGAGGTCCGCCGCTTGCTCCGACGACTTCCTCCTCAGCTCTGCATCCGCCAGAGTCGACCTTGGGCTGGAATGCAAAGATCGACTGCCCCTAAAGCGACAAAGACTTACCTTCCGACCGCGCCACCTCCTCCGCCAGCTACGCCTTGAGCTGGATGGCCTCATTCGGCGCTTGCCCAAGCTCGGCCCGCACCATGGTGGCGTCGTCGACAAAAAGCTGGTGATCGGTGTCCATATTCACCGGGTTCTCTGTCAAGGTCCCGATGGTGCTTGGGAGGCCTCGGCAGCGCCGTCCTCATCGCCTCCTTCTCGGCGCGGAGCTTGTCGAGCTCCTCGTTCGAGCGACCCGCTCGATGCAGCGGGTGGTTTTGCCTCTGTCGTTGGAAATGGGCGCCTCGTCGGGGACCTGAACAGGAGAAACTTCGATTTCTCCGGGGCGCCATCGCCCGAGATCCTACAACGATCGGGGCCAACGGATTAAGCGCCTTTGGGCGCTCATGCCAACGTAAGGCTTCGACCACAAATGTTTGTATTACCTTCAACAGGTCGGGGGAGGTCCACGGAGAAGATCGGCGAGACTTGAGACCAAGTAGGTTTTGGCCGACTTCATGTACTTATCCGCCTGCTCCCACGGGTCGACTCAAGGCGTCGTCCGGCATGTAGGCGGGTCGGTCGCCCGGGTCAGCGGTCCGACCCGGACAATGTCTGTGGCCTTGCGTTAAATTTGGAGGACCCCTCGGTAGCGAACGCCGGTCGGCGACCCCATGCGATTTGCCGCTTTGAGGAGGTAGCATCCGTGACGACCACCTCTTTCCCAGCGCGGAGGGTCTCCTCCGAGGAGGATCTCCACCACCTCTGCGTCGAGGCGCGGCAAGGGCGGCACGGGCGCTCGCTCCTCCATGACCCACGTCGCCCGGTGGCCATCGGGCGGGCGCCGTCACGGCTTCGCGGCGGGCGCCGTCCACGGCCTCCTCAGCAGCGCCGCCAAAGGCCTCCGCGGCGGCGCTTGCGCCCCTCTCGTCGGGGCGGAGGTGGCTCCCCGGCGGGCGCCTCGATCCCCCACGCTTCCTCGGGCGCCGCCGGCGCCCGCCCGAGGCGGCGGTGGCGCCGCCCGTGTGGCTTTGTAGCCTCGGTTGCCCCAGCGGAGCCGGCGGGGCGAGGGCGGAGAACCGTCTTGCGCTTTCGCTGCGGTAGCAAGAAGAGAAGCGGTGGAAGACTAAAGGACAAACACCTACGGCGGCCGTGGTTGAAGCGATCGGCTCCTTTGGGCCCGTGCTCGGCGGGGCTCGGACTGAGGTGTCCTCGGCCAGCCCGACTCGAGAGTCACACGGGCACGGGGCCCCCCCCCGGCGTCGCCGCCTCTTCGGCCAGGCTGCGCCTCACCTCGGCGGTCCTCCCCGCCTCGGGCCGTTCCGGCGGGACCCGAGCCGCCCCCGCGGGGGCGGCGTGGGATGACTCGGGGGGCCTCGCCCCTCCCGAGCGAGTCACGTCTCCGGCCGCCCGGTGAAGCCTCGGCGGAGTGAGGGGCGGGCGATGTCCCTTCGGCCCCGCCACAGCGACGACTCCCCTTTCTTCCACGCGAAGGCGTGCGGCCAAGCCAAGAAAGCTGTAGTCCTCCTCCTCCTCCTCGTCATCCTCATCATCGTCATCGGCGCCGGTGGTGTCGAGTGCGTCGGCTCCAGGGAGTCCCTCCTCCTCTGCCGGCGCCTCCGCTTCTCGAGGCGCGCTTCTCACCCTCCTTGCGGATGTTCCGGTCCTTCTTCTTCTCCTTCCTGCTGCTCCGCCCCGCGATGGCCTTGTTAGCCTCCTTCACGCGCGGAGGCGGGAGGCTTCGGCGCTTTCAACTTCCGGCCGGTCCTGCGAGGAAAAGAACAAGGTGAGGTTAAAGGGGGAGATGCGGGCATCAACGATACAAAGCACAATCAAAGGAACTCACCACGAGATGGCATCGGGTGGGGCGCATCGCGACCAGAGAGGAGGGAAGGGTCGGTCACCGTCGCCGCCTCCTTCGTCCGCTCGACAACCTCGTCGAACTTCGAGGTCGACGGACGACATCCTTGTCCCGGCCAGGGGCTCCTTTCCTACATGTCGAATAGGAAAAGCCGCCTCAACATGAGGGCGGGAACTTCGCCCCGTTGGTGGAAGGCGGGGATGACGGCAAACGCATCCAACCCTTTTTGGGTCAGCATCTTCAAGGCAGGAACACCTTCTTCGGCGGAGTGGTCTTCTCCTCGATGATCTCCTCCCTCCACCTTGCGGGCTCCGCCTCAAACACCTTCCGGTGGCGGGCGGGTGGCCGAGTCGTTCGGAGGAGATAGAACCACTTCGGCGCGCCCGGCCCGCGGTTGGAAGAGGCGAGCCTCGTCGGGATGTAGGAATCCCGGTGGCGATTCCTTTGGCTGCGGTATCACGCGCTCCCAAGCAGCGGACGGGCATCCTCTTCCCCTTCACCGGCGCTCTTGAAGTAGAGGCGCCCTCGAAGAAATAGAGCCGAGATCCCGGTGGGGCTCGACTCCAGTACCCCTCGCCGCAGGCGATGAACACCGCCCGGTTGCGTGATGGAGTTGGGGTTGAGGTTCTGCGGCTCGGGCCGTAATACTCGAGGATGGCCCTCAAGAACCGGCCCACCGGCATCCCGAACCCGTTCTCATGAAATGTCGTGAAGCTCACGGCGTACCGGAGGCGGGTGCGGGGGCAAGTGGTCGGCCGGCGGAACAATCCACTCGGTGAGGCACAGGTCGGCGCGGGGCGGAGAAGCCCCTTCCCCCCGGGCGTCGTCGGCTCGGCGGCGTCCGCGGGCTCGTTTCCCTCCCTCGCGCCCGGCGATCTCGGGCCTCGGCGCCATGGCGGCGGTGGGCTAGGCGGATGCGGTGGTTTCTCTCCCTTCTCGCTCCCGTTCCCTCTCGGCTGCGCTAGATGCGGATGGCGGCGGCGGAGGAAGCAGCGGGCGCAAGGTGAGGAAGCGAGAAAAAAACCGAGACGGCCGCCCACACCGGGTATTTATACCCAAAACCCCGATCGGTTCACCTACCCGCATTTAATGCATCGATCGCGCCCGGGATTTCCCACTTTCAGTACACGTCGCCACGGAGACCCGAGCGCCGGCGCCTGGCGGCCACGACCACCGCGGCCGCGGCGCCTCCGCATGCGATGCGAAATTTTTTCTCCTCATAAAATCCCGGCTTTGGAACCGGGGCCCAGCGCGGCGGCTCGGTGGCGATGCCGCCGTAGCTTTATCACATCCACAGTAGGACCCGCAAGCGCGCCGCGACAAGCGCCGCAGCGGAGAAAGTGGGGCCGCCACCGCTCGGCCCTTGGCTCATCCGCTGGCCACTGAAAAAGCGCGCCACGTCCCCACAGCGAAGTGTTCACACCAAAGCGCTTCCTTCCCTGGAAGGAGACGGGGTTGACGGGAGATTAGGGTCAGAGAAGGTGAGAGGAAGCATCTCGGGGTTGACGGCTCCTCGGGACAGCGAGTCGAGGGCGCTCGGACGGCCTCATACCGCAACATAGCCACAACGCGGCGTGGCACGTCTGGTAGCATCGAGGCCGGCCACGGCGAAAAATGGGATCCGCGTGGGAGAAGCCGCCAGAGTCCTCGGGACCGGCGGACGGGACCGAGCCCCGCCTCGGGGGACCTTTGTGCGAGCTCTTATGAAAGCAGCGCCTCCGGGCCCGCCAACCCCTAACGAGCAGGGCACGCAGGTGTTTCACTTGGATCCTCCCGTTAACAGCTCACGGATCTAGTTGCGTGTGACACTCGTCGCCCGGCCCGGCGTGACAAAATCCACCCTCCTCCTGCGGAAGGGATGCACGAGGCGTTCACGAAGTTAACGGCCAAGTACCCTCAGCGGCCGCCCCACGCCCGAGCGGGGCTCGGGCTACCAGCGCGCGGCCGGAGTAGGGAAACGTCATCTAACCACAGCGTCATGCCCCGGACGAGCCAGAAGCGGGCGGGGACTCGGCAAGCAGCAGAAACACTCATTTGCATGTAAGCCCTCGGAGAAGCACCCACACTCCTCCAGAGGCCTCGGGGGCTACCGGCGGGTGGCTGCTTCGCGGCCCCCACGGAGAAAACGATCTCGAGGTGAGCGGGAACACCCTCACCAAGCACGTACAAGCCCTCGAAGGATCACTCACGCCCCTCCCGGGGCCTCGGGGCCACACCGCCCGGTGATGCTTCGCACCCGGCGTAGGGAAACGCCTAGAGCATCCTACGGCTAGCCGGCGGGAACTAGACTAAAAACACGACCTCGGCCTACGAGCGAGTGCTCCCACTCCTTCGAGGCTCGGGGGCTCTTGTCGGGGACCAAAATAAGGGCCCTCCTAACAATTAGGCCCAAGAAACGCAAAACTAGGCCACACGGTAACAAAACACGGCTGCCAAGGCCAGCGCCTTGCACACTAACATCCCGAGCCCCACATTGCCGGGACTTCAAGCAAACGCTAACTTCCCCCGTCCGGGCCTCCTTTGCCAAGGCCTCGGACGAGTTCTGTTTTCCGTCCCCCCGAGCCTCCCAGTAGAGGCCTCGAGCGGGCGTCCTTTCCGACTTCGCCCGAGCCTCTCGGCGAGAGGCCTCGGGCGGCGTCCGCCTCCGTCCCCGTAGAGCCCTCCCTGCTGAGGTCTCGGACGGGCACTAACTACTCCGCCTCGCCGAAGCCTCCCTGCGGAGGCCTCGGGCCCAGGATTCCCGCCTCCGTCCCGGCCAGGGCCCCCGCGCTGGGCCTCGGGACGGCCACGCGCCCGCATCACTGGTCAAGGCGACCAGCGACTTGGCGTATATCTGCCCCGCCGCCTTCCCACGGTGGTGTCGGTCTGCCGCTAGCCCTGGCGGGGATGGGGCCGTCCCGTCACCACTCTGCACCTCTGCGCCCGCGCTCACGATTCGCCAATCCCTACGGTGGCGGCCATGCACACCAGCGTAGAGGGCGTCATGATGACTAACCCGTAGCGGGTCCCATCACGGGGAGTCAAATCGAACCGACGCGACATCCCGAGGCGAGCACGGCGCCACCCACAATGCGGCGGCGGGTCTTCGGTGCCGGAGCCCACTTGTGCACCCGGCCACTAGGCCGGGCGGATGGAGATGGCCCCATCTGTTTATATCTCGTCGGCCACGCCGTATCGACAACAATGCCGCGGCCCTCGGGGCCGGGGACTGGGAAGTGAGTCAAAGCTTCTGGCGAGCCCGCGGTGCACAGGCACGCTCATCATGGCGCCCACGCCGACTCTGCGAGACGAGCGTCCCCTCGCCGCCAAAAGCGAGGCCGACTCCCACGAAACGGCGCCCGCCATCGGCATGCGGCGCCGTGCAAACAAGGCTGACCGCCCGGCCTCACCCGGGGCCTCGGCACAAGGAGAGAGGAGCCCCAAGGCCTCGGCGGGGCGGGCGGCACCCACCACCGTCTTTCCTATTCAAACAACATCTTGTAAAGCCCGTCCCTCCCTTCACGCTATAAAAGGGGGAGGGCGGGGGGGCCCTCCGGGGGGCAGTGAATCCGATCAAGCAAGTCAAACAATCTCCTTGGCAAACAAACACACACACACTCATCTCACACGAGACTTGGGGCAGTTCCCTCTCTCCACACAGTACACCCTACCTACGGGCACCTTGGTGCAGGATAATACAAATCCTTCTTGTGTCCTTCTTGCACACCATCCAGGGTTGGGAGCACGCACGTAAATTCACTCGTTGGTACTAGGACCCCTAGTTTTAGCACCGACAGTAGTGTTTTGGCATGTTATAGATTCTTCAGTTCAGTTAGCATTGTTGTTTAGGCCGGTTTACTATAAATTCAAATGACAGTTCTAGGCGGTTCCGACTATTTGATATAGTCTGCGAGAGGAGTTGATAAAGTTAAAATTAATAGTTTTGTTGGTTGATATTTCATTCTAATAAAGAATATAAATATTTTCTTCTTGTTCACATAGGAGGGTTTTTGACAAACCAATTAACGAGCTTTATTGATTGAGAATGGTTACATAATTTGTCAAAATCTTAAGAACAAAACTAAAGGGATCATCATCCCAAATACAATTATCCGTTCTATGCAACACTCGTCTAGCCAGCTCATGTCTGCATGGCTTGTTTTCATGCTGCAATGTTCGATGGAGATTTTCTAAAATCCACACCAAAGGATGTTATGTTACGTGTCGAGCATTGTAGCAATTGAGTTAACCGTCATTATCCATGATTTCAACCTTTATGTAATCGGATTACATCGTATGTGTTATGCTAGCATCAAACCGTTCCTTTAAGGGGGGATCTCTAGCAAATAGTCGACCATATTACATTGAGTTTTCCTTAAAATAAAAGAAAAAAGAATGTAGTGCCTGACAGGCGGGCCGGACGAGAGGGAGTAGCTGCATATATAGGTCAGCAAAGGATGTGTCGTCGTAGGCAATAGACAGCGTACTACTCCGTCCCAAAATAAACGTTGTTTCGATTTTTTGTCTTGTGAAGTTTGATTTGATGTGTAGATAATATTTTGGGACGGAGGGAGTAGGTAATAATGCAAAGGTGCTTTATTGTAGTCAATTTTTTTCCTTCTTAAAAAACACGCTGTAAAAGCTTTGAACGGCATTCGGTCTTAGTAGTAGTACAGTAAAGAACGGTTTCCGCTTGTTTTACAACGGAATCTTCTGTTCTGGAGTACGTACGATCTGACTCGAGGCCGCTTGGTCCTCAGGTTTCATGTGCTGCATCTGTCTTCGTGATCAGACCCGACGGCCATCAGATGAGAAGATGAGACGGTGCCTTGACCTCACTGCACTGCAGTGCTCGCTCTGGTCGACTGACCCTTAAAAAGGAGCGCTTCGTCAGCGGTAAAAGTAATTTACCTTGTTCTCTTTGCAATTTTTTACACTCTCTCTCCATCACATCAAGTATTTACCCACATATATGGAGCACTAAATGTAAGTAAAAAAAATAACTAATTGCACAGTTTGGTTGTAAATCACGGGGCGAATCTTTTGAACCTAGTTGGGCTACGATTGGAAAATATTTGCCAAATACAAACGAAAGTCTTCTGATTGCGAATTTTACTCTCTCTCCACGAACTGAACAAGGCGTACGTAGGACAAAACTCGTTGCTGATTCTCACGTTGCCCAGTGACTGCAGCCATACGATATTATGACGGTGGAGTGTGGATCGTGCGTGGACTGTATCGTCAATGCTGAAATACTTAGATTTTAGCGTCACTACGAGCCGCGAGGCCATGCGTATTTCAGCAATTTTGTGCCTTTTTTGCAATTTTGTGTTTGCGGGCATTACAGACAACATTATATAGTTCGGTGTCTCTAGGAGGCAATTCATATCGCCGTCCACTCTCCCAAATTTAAAATGGATCTCCGACAATACTGTATATCTTTAATAAAGTACCTATTCATTAGATCCCTTTTAAATATCAGAAAAGGTCTTGAAGACTCATTTGTAGAAATATTTGTTTTGTTGTTGAAGAAGACAAAAAAATAGATATGAAAACCTTTGCCTATAAGCGCAACCTAAAGAACATGAGACAGTCTAACTACCCGACAAATTAGTGTTCATGTTCTAGCAGTATCACGGTCCCTAGGATATACTCCCTCCGTCCCATATTAGATGACCATGGGATGCGTCTTAGGTCAAACTTTTCTCAACTTTTGGTAGATTTATAGAAAAAAAAACGTGCAACATTTTTCATCTCCAAATAAATTTGTTAAAAAAACTAGACTTAAAGATCTTTCCAATGATACTAATTACTTAGCATAAATATTTATATATTTTAATATATAATTGCCGGTATTTTGAAAATGTTGACTTCTCGGGAGGCGAGAATGACATCTATTTTGGGACGGAGGAGGAGTAGTGTACAAAACTAGAGTTGTTGCGACTGGACTAAAGATTGTCTAGAAAGGTCACGTTGACATAGCCATTTTTTTGTGTCACTGAAGTAGCCGAGATCGAGGTGTACTTGGCCGAAGGCATGGAAGTATATTCAAAGCATCAAAAAAAGTACACGAGTGCACATAAGCCATCTGGCAGTGACACTGGCGACAATGCCCTAGAGGTGGCGGCCACGGTGGAAACTAACCCAGATCAAGAACTCGAGCGATGAGGAAGACCCCTGACATATATTTACTCTTCTATCCGTCTTATGAGCCAGACTTATTAGTTGTTTGAATAATATTTTTTCTTACCTCAAATGAGTTGCTTGTCTTCCGGTTTATAAATCTAGCTGAACAGCCATTAGTCATTACTCATTTTATCTACTCAAAATTTATTTTCAACTCAGAACGGCTGACTACGAACTTGGTCAAAAATTGTTTGACGTGCTCTGTTAAGAGGCAAACGGCCATCTATTACTGTGTGTGCACGCGCGCTCTTTGATTTTTCTCGCAACTTTTTTATTAGGCTATTGTGGAGTTGGGCACGTGTGTATGTCTAAATGCTGTCGCGCACGGTCACGGCGTGACAACTGACAGGGCGTGAGGCCCACGCTAATTCAAGTGGAGCACAGTAAATGCTGGCGCTCAACAAGAGAATACACTTGCTACCTCAGTTTGGACAGTACTTGTGCGGTTTGTATATACCTAGAAACCACAAAAGGTATCTAAATTCTTGCATAATTTAGAGATTTTTGTTGGATGTAAAGGCAGGATTTATATAATGTTGGATCATTCTAGCAAGATTGTTTTATGCCGCTAATGAATTTATGGGACAAAACAAACAGAATCAAATGGAATCTTTTAGTTGCATATGGGGTTGTCTAGGAGGAAAACAAGCTCAGTTTCTTAACTGAGTTATCTGCCTTTACTCTAGAAATCTATAAGTGGCTTGTGCTAATTTGCACGACTAATCTATTATAAGAGAAATATGTCGTAGCATGGCTAATAAGCCGATTGATATCAGCTCAAGCGAACAAAACAAGAGTAGCAAATACATATTCCATTCAAAATGCACAAATTTGATTGGATCTCATTAACAGTTCTTCAAATATTATGCTATCTACAGATATGTGAAATAATACAACAACCGTCCCCCTCCCTCCAAAAAAGAATTCTAGGTGCATTTTCTAGTTAAGTGTTTAAAATTATACCAAATATGTAGATAAGATATTATTTTTATGGTTATCAAATAAGTATATCAAAAGATATATTTAAGTAATGGATATGATGATACCTATTAAATACTATTGTTTTTAGGACGCTGCTAGCAGCGTGCTTGCCCCGTTAGACTTTACCAGCGCACTCCGGTCGCCGGATTGCCCCGCCAGCCACACCCCCGCCCGCGGGGGCTCGCCGGAACTCCAGCCGAGCAGGCGCCGGCGGCGGCCTCTTCCCCCCCCTCCCCTCCTGCCATTTTCTCTATCTCCGGCAACTCTCGGCGAGCCTCCCCCATACTAGACCTGGCCCAACCGCCGCCCCGCCGCCCGGCTACCCCTAAACCCCTTGACCATCCCCACCGCTGTCTTCCCACTCCCCGGCCGGCACAATCTACACCCACCGGAGTTGGAGAAGAAGAGGGTGCTCGCCGGAGTTGGAGGAGGAGAGAGAGAAGAGCCTACTGGCCGGATCTTGAGGCCGCCATGGATCCGGCGGATCCATGGCCGCCCGGCGCCGGGCGCCTTGGCATGGATGCGGGCGCCATGGCGGGGAAGCTGGCACTGTTGGAGGCAGGAGCGAGCTCGGCGGCGGGTAGCCCGTCCCCCCCCCGCCGGAGGGAGAAAGAGAGAGGGGGAGCAAAGACGGGGGGCGGGCGGACAGTGAAAAGGGCGGGCCTTGAGGGAGTAGCCGCATGGGGGAGGCAAAGTGTGCGGGCGGGCCTTTGCACGCCACGCTTTAAGCATTTCCCTTGTTTTTATTTAAATTTGGTCACATCTGATATCATTTAACTTAGGATTGTTCTAGAATTAGATACTTTTTAGGGGGCAGTAGTACTTTACTTGTCCCTCACCGAAGAAAATGTTCCTCTGTGGCGACATGGTGGGTGAGATCCGCACATCGGCATGAAGGACGGCGAGTGGGTGACAGGGAGGGGTGCGGGCAATGCTAGCGTGGAACGACGCCAAATTTGAGGTGAAGCGAAGAATGCAACACAAATGGATAAAAACCAAGCGGACAGGGGAAGAGAAAGAAATAGAAAAGGAGAAAAAAAAAAAAATTATACGCATATTGTTCTTTTTTTAGCTACTACTAGAAGTTTTACTAAACGTTTTTCTAGATAAGCTACACATTGTCAAAGAGTGGTGGTACTCGACAAAGCTAGAGCAAGCTAGAGTCAAAGTAGTTTTAGCTAGTGCCAGAACTCTACCAAATACATATTTAGAGCAAGTATTATAAGATGATATAAACAAAAGCTGCGGGGAGCTGCCACGTCATTTTGTGCTAAGTTGAAAGAGAGTGAAAATGAGATAGAAGAGGAGTGGGTTTGTTAATTTACAATCAAATTTGAACACGGGTTTTAAGAAACTATATGAGAGAAAGAGGTGGGGCTAGTAGTCTCTATTTTAGCCATACCACTATGCATGTAGGTTGTATGTGACGTGACAAAATCACACGGCCTGCTAGTGGGCTAAATTTATTATCCTCGCTCTTAGGGATCCTTTTAGAATGAATGATTTTTACTCGAACCATATATGGATTTTACATAAATCAGTTCAACTTGTTAAGGAAAAGCATGATTCAGGAAATTTCCCGGCATTCAAGGGCCCTTAGACTATCCGCTTTACGGTACACCATCGGTGCGCTATCCATCTTACCGTTTCATTTACAGTGAAAATGGCTGCGGCCAGATGCATGCGCTCGGACACTATCAGCCTTGATTCGCCATTTTCAGCACAATACCGTTCGGCCGGTACCTGCATGGCGCGGAGCCACTAACTGCTGTGCTAGACAGAATGATGGGAGAGAGAGTGCCGTCCAACACTGCACATGCAGGTCTTATTCTTTTAACTTACAAGAAAAATGTTATAACTCACAAACTAAAACATCAAATTAAATTCCGATTGCACCATTAAATTTTTTTCAATAAATTCTTTAAAACAAGATCTCACATGGATATATTTAGATAAAGTGACAAGTGGACCCCCATAGTGAATAGAAGATGGTATAGAGGATGGATGAGTCTTGGAAGAATTAAATATAAAAGGAGAAAATTTTGATGGCCCAAGATGTATAGAGAATGAATATAGAGGTTCATGAGTGCGGATAACCTACGTTGGACCCCATTTCGTACGGCACACGCGTACCATGTGTTCGTCCTAGAATAGCAACGTTTTCCGTGTTGCAATTGCAACTCGTCCTGAAGTGTTTCAGGTACCAACGTACCGGTACCGTGGCCGCGTTTTCTTTCCTCCTAGAGTAGTACGTACGTACTCGGGCACGTATACACCGTACAGCATCGAATCCATAGATCATCGTACTAGGCCGTAGGCGCGCGATCCGTAGTAGGCGTACGCGCGCATCGTGCTCGGCGTTCCGGTCCTGCAGCGACCAGGGGCTAAGCTACAGCGGAGGGGGGCCTCCCCTCCGGAATCCGGATGCCCAGGCGAGTAGGGAGGCGACGGCATGGCCGGAGCACGCGCGGGGTCCTATGCCGGCCTATCCCATTATTCCCAGGGTGACGAACGGACTGTTGCGGGAGCTGTTGGACTTGGAGCGGATTTGGATTCTCTCCGGATCCCATCCCCCGCGGCAGCCGGCAGGCGGCTGCGCTTGCTTGCCTTGCCTCCCGCCGGAGATGTAGGCGGTGGTGCTGCGCCACAGCTGCCATGCGCCCATGCCACGGCCACTGTGTCTAGTACTGTAGGCCACAACCCACAGCAGCCGCGCAGTGCCGGTGCGTGGCCGCCCGGCCGGCAGGTACGCATGCATCCGGACGGGGGTGAGCTCACGAGATCTGCCGCACAGTGCCCCGCCAGCATGCAGCAGTGGCGCGTCGCGGCAGCAGCCCAGCAGCAACAGCTCCGGATTAGGCTCGGATAGGACAAGGCAGTTGCTGGCTGGTGCAGGTGCTCGCGCTGCCATGTCACAGACTTGGTAGCAGGGAGTCCGTCCGGAGCCTAGCCGGGTGGCCGACTGGCCGTGCGTGACGCAGAGCACGGGCGCATGGGGCGCATGGCATGGCAGTGGCACGCTCGCCCGCTCCCGGCCCGCCCGGCCGCGCCGCATTCGGCCATCGGTGGTCGAGGCGACATGCGTCGTGGCGGGTGGACAAGCAAGCTGCTGCCGGTAGGCGAACTGTACACTTGTACGTACAACACCACTACAGTACAGCTGTACTACTCGACCTGCAATGCAAGCGATACGGCAGCTGACTGAAATGAATGCGGCTGCAAATTTGCTACGAGCCTACGACTACGGGGCGATCGACCGGGGCGACAGCAGTGGAGCGGATGCATTGCAACAACGGCAGTTGGGACCAGTGGCGGATCCAGGACAGCACCTTAGGGGCTAAACAATGAAAGTTAGAGATAAAATTATAGATATAATAGTGATTTAGAGGCTAATAAACAGTAATTTGCATGTACTCCTCCGTCTCACAAATAAATGAACGTTTTTGGCTTTCATAATTAAATGTTTGACCATTTCGTCTTATTTAAATTTTTTTATACAAATCATAAGATAAATAAATCATTATGAAAGTATCTCTAATGACAAAAATAAGTCATAAAAAAATAATTAGAAAATTTTAAATTTTTTAAATAAATAAAGCGCAGTCAAATAGAAAATATGAAAATCAAAGATGTTCATTTATTTGCGAGACGGAGGGAAAGAATCAAGGCTCTAGGGGCTGCAGCCCCCAGCCCCCTGGTGGATCCGCCAATGGTTGGGACTGCCAAGCCCAACCGCGGCCGCGCGCATTCAAAGCTCGATAAGACAACGTCCGTCCTATGCTTTCTCGACGCCCCATGCATGCCGCCTCGCGCGCGCCGGCCCCAGTGCACTGCCCGCCCAGCCGCAGCGCTGGCTGCCGCCACAGCCGGCGTAGCGTAGCCTAGGAAGTGACCGCGGCGTTGCTGTGCACCAGCACATGTCCACAGTGACCACGCACCGTAGCCAAGCCGACGACGAGGCCTCGCCGTCGCCGCATTGCACCATTGCCGCCTACAGTACTACTACTCATGATGCAATCAAATCGTTCAATCGTGTCGCTGGGCCACACCAGCTCCCATCCGGGGCCCCTCCCATTCCTTTCCCTTGGGTTCGTTCGGTTTGGTTCAGTTACTGAAACAAAAAAAACAGAGTACAGAACACTGGTTGCGGGGAAACAAAAAACTAAACCAAAGCAAAAACCAAAACAAGGACACGGGTCCTCAAGAAACAAAGAAACAGACAAAGAAGACAAATCAGAAAAAAAGAGCCTTTTTAGATCATCTCTAACAGCAGCAGCCATTTGATCAGATTGCAAAAGAGACTTGATTTTACTCTGACATCAGTTAGTCCAATTTCTGTGAGAAAAAAAAAACTTCTACAGTCTTTGAAGAATGAGCTGTTTGTTGTTGAAAACTAGTTCGTTTCTAGCCATCCAAATTATCCAGCACATGACAATGGCTGCAATCGTGGAGAACGTAGAATTTAACGGAATTCTGAAAGAGTTAAAGTTCTCTAAAAGGTCTGCTCGCGTTGCATTTCCTCCTCCTGGCACTTTAACTTACTATTTTTTACATTTATGGTCTCAACTTAATTTATTATAAAAATATATTTAGTAATTAATCTAATAATAGAATTATAAATTTTATATTTTTTAATCTATAATGGTCATACATGATACATTAAAACATTTATTTACTACCTTTCTTGAATGGAAGGAGTATATCCTCTCTGCACCTCTATCTCTTGATCTTGTCCACACACTGTACGACCATGATGACCAGTAATCTACTCTCTGAGTCTTAGAAAAGATCTAATCCTGAAGTTCAAATGTTGTTTCAAAAAGAATGTAAACGTAGTTTTCATATGACCTTTATTTAGTGGGGCCCACTAATTTAAAAACCACCTGTGTCCAAAGGAAGAAGACTTTAGACATGGAGGTGCCGCTCCTTGTATATATGCCTAAACATATTCAAGAACACTCTAGAATAAATGTAGTGATACTTTTCGATCTAGGTGTACTAGCGAATGATAGAGTGCCAAATGCTTAATTTTACATCTATTAATTTTACCTCGAAGAGTACTCCCTCCATCCTTAAAAGATTGTCGCTATGCTTCTCGAGGAACAACTGTAGATAATTTTAATAAATAATAAATACCATCAGTTAGTATCATAATTAGTATCATCAGAAAGATTTTTTAGATTTATCTTTTAAAAATTATTTAAAAAAATATAAATATTATATGTACTTTCTTAAATCAAATAACTCGCAGCGCAAACAACGAAAAGACGGAGTGAGTACTGCTCTACTGGTACTTTTCTTTATCTTCCGTGACTGGGTGCCACGTCAACCCATGCTTGACAACTGCTCTACTGGTACTTCTCCACTTTCATCCATGCCATGCGTGCGTGTGCATGTCACTTGCATGAATAGTCTTGCATTGGCGCTCGCAACTACAGGAGGTGCCACTGACGTAGGAGTACTCGATCGGTACGTGCTTTTCCTGG
>JADLZL010001765.1:0-71118 GCA_015844335.1 Chrysopogon serrulatus | reverse complement strand
TTGAACCTGTATTAATGAGTACTCCGTATTCCGTAGGATTGTAATATAAAAATCTACTGTGATAGGTAAAAACTTATAACTTTTTGTGATGTGTGGTCTTATTATTGAAAATAAAATTCAAGACAAACTTTTAATTCCTAAAAACATGCAAACATATCTTTTCATGTACCCAGTACTCCCTCCGTCCCAAAAATAGATGACGTTTTGAGTGTTCGTGCTATAAATTTGACTCAATTTGTAGAAAATATGTATAATTTTTTTATATCTCTAAATAAATTTGTTAAAAAAACTAGATGTAAAAGATCGTTCCGATAATACTAATTATGATACTAATCGATGACTGGCTACGTATTTATAAAGGTCGCGGCATCGAGCTACGGGAGGGCGAAACGAAACATTCTTTTGGGACCCGGAGGGAGTAGAGACTGCAGTGATACAATCAGAATAAAGGAAGTTATACTTTTTAACTACCTATCTTCTATTACATAATACAAGACTTTATGCAATATTAAAGTTTTTCAAATATTATAATTGCATTATCTATTTGAGGTAGTAGTACAACACATATTCATATATATGTTATTGTGGTATTATGTGTTCACATTGCAATGTACGGTTATTTATCTAGTCAGTATATACATGTCACTGGAAACTAATATTTCTTTTTCATGTATTCGCTTTGGTTAGCAAAGCTTATTGGGATGGATCCAAATTTTTCCACATGGATGGAATTTGGTGACAACTATTCTTCATATTTTATTTCAAATTTGAGATTCAAATATGCCCTTCCGTTTACGGGTATGGAATAAAACATTCAGCATTACGGATATCTTTTGTCTGATCGAAGTTTCAATATATCATGTATCTGCCTATCGGTAGTCAGATAGCAGGGAAAAAGACTCGCGAGGAATGCGTAGATTTTAAAATACAACTATCTAACCCACGAGGCAAAAAGCATCGCACGAATGGAACAATAAAAGTTGAGTAGGTACACATGCTAACTAATGAAGATTCTAGTAATACTTAGTTGTGTCATAAATGTTACTATTTTATTGTATAAATTTTGTTAAACTTAAAAATGTATTATAATTTGGGATGGAGGGACTAAAAAAGAAAAGCCGTCTACCCTTGCCCTTTAAATAGCAGATCCTTGGAGCACCCTAGCTTCCCACGCTTCTCTAGACCATAGAAGTAAAGGGTAGACACATAGGTGGGGTATCCAGATCTTAAGCTTCCATTCCCATGCGCCTCTCACATCAGTGCCAACTGCCATCATGTAGGAGTGGGGACAAATTAGATGGAGAGTGCAAAAATACAACACCACACTGTAAAAACTATTTGTTAGTTGAAATCTCCTTCTTCCCTCTCCAACATAGCCAGGTACACACCTAATGGCTGTGAACCACACGAGCGGCGACGCTGCAGCGTTGATTGGAACCAAGTTTGGTCAGCCTCTTGTCCAAAGTGCACAAAAAAACAAACAAAAAGACACTCCATGCAAATACTTTTTGCCTAGACTGTCAAGGACTACAGCAAGAGGCTTTTTGTGCTATGTTTGCCAAAGAAGTCATCCATCATCTCACCGTGATAATACGGGTTTTTCAAACTTTTTGTCTGCACGGACAACACTTTGTTTTCTTTTAATCTCTATATATCCACTGCAACATGCAGCTAATGCCTCATAAATCATCGTGCAGTGCGTAAAAGCATCACTAAAATGAAGTGAGTACGGGTCAAAGATAATGCAGGGGATGATCGACACAACCGGGATACAACAGTATGAAAGGAGTGGATTTAAGGTCGTACATCTCAACAAGTGGCCCGGTAGGCGCTCGGTGATCGAGTCGTTGAAGCGTGGGACCCAAAGGGGCTGAATGTATTTCATGCAAACGTGGCCTAATGGGTGCGGTCCACTTTTTGCTCGAGTCGGATGCAAGGTAAACGATTATTATGTTACATTGAGTACTAACTATGACATCCCTTTGCCATCAAAACCAGCCACAGCTCGTGATTGGCTAATGATTCGCCATATATAGGTAGAAGTGGAGACACGTAGCCCTCTAGATAATATTGGATGCATGGAAGGGGTAATCAAATACCGTGATCCGGATGATTTGTACCCTCACTTGATCGAGTAGCAAAGAAGCGTAAGATACTTGTCGAACCTGTGTGTTCCCTCATGACGGAGAATGACTATAGTTAGATTATCAATAAACAAAGTGTGGATGGGTACATCGATAGCAACAAACAAGTGCGTGGTGGTAGAAGAATCCATTCTATAAATAGTCGAGAAGGCTACCAAGCCGAGGCCTGCACGTGGCCCTCCATGCCATGAGTCATTCTCGTGGGGCTGTACTGATACACACGGTGATGTGACAAAACGTCAGATATGCTCGTGTCTGAAAAGACGCTTGATTGATGTCTCAGTACCAATGCACAGTACACATAATAAATACTTTGTCCTAGAAATTTTTTGTAGTTAGTTTTATAGAAAATACATATAATATCTAGATTACCAAATAAATTTAGTACGGTAAAATATATATGATCATCTACCCAATAATATTAATTATGTATTATACATATTAATACTTTTTATATATAATGCATTGAAGTGAAAAAATATTAACTTCTCGGATAAGTGTTACAATTAGTCTCTAAAAAAAATATGCTTTATTTTTATTTCTTGAGAAAATCAAACATTTTAAAGATTTAACCAACTATATATATTTGTAATAAAATTATCGGAGATATAAAAAATATAAATATTTTATACATATTTAGTCAAAATTATAAATATTTTATACATACACACTGTCCCATCACGCCACGATCACTGTGTTGTATTCACCTCGTTTGGTCACTTCGGTTTCGTTCACCCATGTTTCCTATCTCCCTCTTTTTTGCGCTCGTGTCGGTCCTCCTTTTTGACCCCTTCGTTAATTACTCGACATCCCCGTGGCCTCAGTCATTCACTCATATCACATCGAGTGAAGTCCTGCTTGTTCCCCCTCGAGCGTGATGCCGCGGCCATGCCTTCAAAGCCGCCCGATGCCGGGGCACTAAGCCCAAGTCAAACAATGTCGACTGTCCCCACAACTATAGGCCGGTCAATCTTCTTGGGAGACGCCTTTGCTTTCGGACACATGCCGACCTGGTCTCACGCTTGCTAACCATTCCTCTAACCTTTTTTTCCTTCTGAGCAAAAGCCCATGGCCTCAAAGAACCACTATACCCCTGCCTTCAACTTACCAACCCTCCTATCCAACCCATAATATATAAATTAGAGATACTTAAATAATAATTTAATTACTTAATAATATATAAATTTTTTTAAATAAGATGAATAATCAAATATAATTTATGTAAAAAAAAAAAATGAGACTTTTTTAGGGAGGAGGTAATACTATGCAACAGGGTATAGGGCTAGATGAGTCCAAACGTCCAGTTCATTTCATCATCGGATAGGTCTTGTTGACCATGGAACAATGCAAGAATCTCTAAAGAGACAATCTGAACAACCATATCTTCCATCGCTTTCTAAGGATAGCGCATAAAGCCTTCTCTTTAGTATAGAAAGAGTGATCTGTTGTCCCCGACATGGTTGCTGCTATCAATTGAGTTTATTGTCCACCGTACCGTTGTTGTGACCTGTTGCCCCTACCTTGTCAAGTCACCATCTCCCTCCATCTCCAATCCCTTCTCACGCTCGTTCTCCTCTGTATGGTCTCTTTGTTCTATGTGCCGATCATGCCGCGACGAGGCGATAATAAAAGAACAAGTGCTGCCTCTGCCGCCATGTGATTGATGTAGCCATATGCTTGATTTACTCTCGTTGTTGTTTTCTAGAATGACTAAAATGAGGTTATTATTATCTTTTTTTGTTTTCGCCCCCCTCCTTCCTTCGAGTGAAATGCATCTTGCATATATATTCAAACCTATCACCACTTTCTATGATATTAGTTCCTGATTATGGCTTGTGTGCGAACATATATAGAGGCACAATCGCGCCAAGCATGGTCCACAAAACCTTTTCCATCGAAGTCACCCTTGTGCGGTGCATCATGAAAACCCTTGTAAATCTCCGACCTTAGATTCTTATTGTTTTTAAGAATAAACCGAGGCCTATTTTCCTCTACGTAAGCAAATGCGTCGACTATATACTACTGGAATAATCTGTTGCCAAATAACAATGTAGTGGCCTCACAGGTACGTTGTTGTTGGTGCATTGTACTGAGGTGCAGCTTTGAATCTATCGTGCAATAGTCTGAGACGCAATTGGCAGCAGTTATTGTTTCGGACCAATACGTCCCTAGCTGCCCTAAATGATTTCACCAGTTCATTTGATTCATCAAACATCCTCACTGAGCCCTCGACAATTCTTCTATTAATTTCATTCCTCGACCTTCACAATCCCTATCCCCTATCAGAATTGATATTCGATTTTCCACCTCATATTATCGTCATCATAAATATAAAGTTGTGCATATATGCAGGAGGCCTACCCTCATGTGGAAGTAAAGATCCAATTTGATGGTGGACCTGTCCATTAATTTTAAAGACATTAGAGGTATTCCCGCTGTTGCTTCGCGGGTATGATGTAGGAATATGAAGAGGTTTTTTATGGAACTTGACATGAAATTGATAGTTTCTATAGTATAAATCTCAAAAAGAAGTATTTATCGAAAACGGAATATGTTGAATAAAGTGCTTCATAAAGAAAGTACGGAATTATTGGTTTACAATCCATAGGCAAGAGTTCAGTAATCATAGAGAAAATAAACATAAGGAATGCCTACTATCATTGGTTTATAATCCTTAGGTAGCAGCTGAGTAATTTCTGTTGAGAAGAAAATGAAGGAAGAGCAACGCAGGAGACAAGAAAGCCTAGAATTTCATGAAACTGTAGAGTTTCGGCGTGCGGCATCCATCACCATGGCTGCATCTATTGTATAAATATAGGTTGTAAATGCCCATAATCTCACTATTTCCTGTTTGATAACAACCCAAGGGAAAAGAGAGTTCGAAGAATTATACCTGAAGCATCACTAATTTCTGGATGTGGATGTCATGGAAGGTCTTTGTGCTTGCCCCCAACGATAGTATGATCTTGTTGGGGAATATATTCCAATACGAACCACGTGATATTTTTCCCGTAAAATATTTAGAGTCATTATGTTTAATACCTTTTAATTTCATTGAAATTTAAATGTACGGAATAGTTTACCTTGGAGGCATCAAGTTGGTTGCACAGGGTTGGTCATGTCTTCATAGTACTGATCAAGTCTTTGAAAAAGGATATACGTGGCCTGCTCAAGACTTTGGAAATCCTTCACACGTAGGCGAAGCTTGTTTTTTACTTGGCCGGCATGCATCTACTATATCATTGTAGCATTTGTATATCTTTTTTAAGGGTGATCTTACTGAATATCCTAAAGCTATTGATGTGTGCATTCCATGTATCAATATCAGAGACTAATTTTTGAAGTGTTGGGAAATTGAGATCAATCACTTTGTATCCCTGAACATTGGTGATGTGTTTTAGAGCATAAAATATTGCATTTGCTTCCATGGCCTCTGCATTTTTTGTGTGTTCACCATAGTACCTTCGTGTGAAGTTACCTATTGTGATATAAGTTTCATATCTGTTTGGTTCCGTCTTGATAGTTTCAATAATAGGTTGAGTATTGTGAATCTTTTGTATAGCAAAGAAGATAAAATAACCTTTAAACGCTGGGCATATGTAGATGGAACCGAAATCTGTAACATGAAGATCAATATTTGATTACTAAAATGAAAATATATAGCAAAGTTGATTAGTTAAGAGTGAATTATTTGCTATTACCTCAATAGAGGGCGGTCCATGTCTAAATCCTTCCAAGTTTAGAGGTGTACTCATGTAGCCGAGAATTGAGTGTGCAATATGATCGAGCTCTTTTAATGCTGTGTCTATAGAGTGAACAGCAGTCTTCAAGGCAGTGATGAAGGCTCGATGATCATGTAAGATGTCAAAATTGCTTCCAGTATGTGGTGCTTGCATACACTTGATGATTTCTGTAAGTTGTTTATCTGTAGGGCCATAAATAATAGGGAACATACCACAGATTCCTTTGACTATTTCTCTAGACTCTATGAATATATTGGATTTGGTGTTGTAGTAGTCTCTCAATTCGTAATGAGGAGGTAACTGAGGTCTGGTGCTTGGAGGTCATAGTTTCTTGGTATTGTAGCTGCAAAAGTGTCCTTTAGTTGATGATGTATACCTGCAGATAGGTAGTGGGTAGTATATATGAGAACTGATTAAGTATCTATTAGAAGTGGTCTAAGATATATGTAAATTATGTGTGTTCATGATAAACCTTGATGTCCTCTTTTCGGTTTGACCACAGGAAGAATTTGAAGTGGATCGATAGTTATCTTCGATGCCTCAGTTGTAGGAGCTTTGTATGTTCAAATAGGAGCTTTGTTAGGGTACAGGTTTAAATATTTGCGATAGTTATAGGGAAATAAGATGAGAACATAGTAATCACCTGTGATCCATGGTAGTTGAGCCCACTCATGTTCCTTGCACCAAGGTAACATTTCTAGCTGAAAATACTTTGTGTGCGGGGTTGGTTGAGCAAGTATTCTGTCTTTGTGTTTCTGGATCCGTCAAGCAAATAATATAGTTTGGTGCCACGTGTACTATGTCAGATGGCTCAATATATGGCATTAGTTCAAGTGCAATCAGCTGCATAATTTGGTGTGGATCGAGACTATATGCATCATGTTCCCTGTTGAGTCTACCAATGACTGCATACTGTGAATTTATTGCTGTAATAAGATATTAAGAATAAAATTATTGTATAAGTGAATTGTATGATGGCATGCTGAAAATAAGATGTTTTTGGATGGTATTTTACCTTGGGTGGCTATGGATGACTGCATAATGATGAATGGATTGAGCAAGGGACCTGCATATTTCAGAATAGAATATTATAGAAAGAAATAGTTGTAGCTATGGTTAGATACAGCTTAGGTTGAAAGAGAACTAAGGAGTAAGTTTAGCTATACCATCACTTTTATAAAATAGAGTGATTTGATTAGATAGAATCCTTTAGTGGGTCTTAACAATATAGGAGTAGTAGATATGGCCTACGACCCTTGTTTATATCCATGTCAATTTTAGCACCGAGTGAAGTGAAAGCAAACATGGAGTTGTATCAGCGATAGATTTAATAAAATATTTGGAGGAGGTGTCACCATCTGGGTTCAATAAAGCAGCTAGAAATGGAGGAGGATCTTTTAGAAGAGACAGGCGCACCTTATCTCCCGTACAACAGAGAAGAAAATGTACACGGTCTCCTTCACCTCGATATGTTCTTTTCACACGCTCTTGTACACAACATGTGGGTGACACTTGTTCTATTCATATTAGAAAGCTCGATCTCGTTTCACCTCACACAAAAAAACATTTTCCTAAGCAAATATTTACTGAACTAATCAAGAGGTATTGAGCAGTGTGTATGCTCATATGAAAGCCTTCTTATCTATCAGACCCTGACACGCTATCGAGGATGGAGAGCTGGCTCGTCTAGATGAACAGGCTAGGAGAGCATCAATTCTTGTGCAGGGCATAGTATGGTGGCCTATTTCTGCATGCAGGCTGGTAGCCTAGTAGCTACTTTGATGGATGCATGCATTTTTAGAAAAGGCAACCACTGCCTACTCTTCCAGCATGCATATCTAATGCACGCATGCATGTATGCTTGGGAGAAGGCAACCACTCACTACTTTTACAGTATGCAAAAAATCAATACCATCATGCATATAAGTTCAATCATTAAATTTTCCTATACGTGTGGGTGAATATTTTCTACTACAATACTTAGACAGGTATACATGAAAATAACTACCTTCTTTCTTTGACCTTGCTTTTGGCCTCGACACTCTTCCTCTACCCTCTCTTCCTCTACTCCTCAAGGCTACCAGATCCAATAATTACCTTATTTTTTCACTCGTCCTCCTAGTAGATGATGTGTTACAATTCCTACGACATTGATACCAAATTTCATGCAACACCAAGAGAGTGCACCTGGGTGGGGAGAGGAGCCTTCTCTCTAAAGCCTCTTCCTCGGATTGCTAGCGAGGCTCCTCCATGAAACATAATTGGTGGATCACCTATAGGAAGCATAAAATCATCTCTATAATTAAAAGCGACAACAAACATGCTCAGATGACATAATTTATTTCTTGTTGAACCAATGTCCAGCGAAAAGATCTAACATAATTTAAACACAGGGATTTCTTGCCCGTAAATTTAATTGCAATATTTCTTGATATGAGGGGTTCACTAAATTAAATGTATAGAAGTTATTTTCAGTGTTATTTTTTCTAACATGCTTTATGGAACCATGAGTTTCACTATATCTCACTTGGTATTCTAGCACCAAATGTTTGCTAGCTCAATTTTTAGTGGCCTACATGAGTGTCTTGAGTAGGCAGTAGTCTAAGAAGATAAGAAAGGCAATGGCAGATGAGAGGGCATCGTAGAGCAGCGGTAAGATGATGATTATATAGAGAATGAGAGAATCCAGGAAGCCAGCATCCGTAACAATTGAATATGACAAATAAGAACAGACATGAACTATGGCCCTAAGAGAAGACGACAAAAAGAAAAGCGAGATACACATATGATGGTAGCATGCAGGTAAGAGCATAGCTCTTATGAGGAGGAGACAAAAAGAAAAACATGCTGCAGTATGAGAGCGACGGGTCCATGATTTAGTGGCCTTTCCGTCATGTCGACAATCACCTTTCTAGCTCCCGCCGCATGATCGATCATTTCTAGTAATATACTTGTCGGTTCCTGAAAAGAAGATGATGAAGTATTCAAGTGAAACACATGCACGTCGCTCCTCGTAGCAAGCAAGGAAACGATGGTGGGATGGCCAGCTGCAACGTGCTGATACTATGCGGCATGCTGCTACCCGCTACCTGCTCGTGGGTTCCCCGGTAGTAAACATGAAGAAGCATGCGTAGAAGAGCATCGGTTCGACGCATGCATAAATCCTAGAAGCACGGCACTGCTGCCGGCTCTAGCAACTCCGCTGAAAAAAGCAAGATACATACTCCCTCCGTTCCTTTTTTAAGTATCGCCGGGATGCGTGCAACAAATTTGACTTGATTTATAGAAAATACGTGCAATATTTATATCTTCAAATAATTTTGTTAAAAAACTAAATCTAAAGATCTTTCCGATGATACTATTTATGATACTAATCGGTAATATTTATTATTTATTAAAATTTCCGGCATTTACTTTTCGGAAGCGGTTTACGCTTATTTAGGGACGGAGGGAGTAGTGATGTGGATGCCCTTAGATTTGACCAAGTGCATATATGTGCATAATTAAATATAAGCACGATCAATTAACTGATGTGCAACAGATAGTATAGACCTAACGCTTATCTATAGCTAACCCTACCCTAATATTGAAAATAAGGATATGGAAACCTCAGATTTAATTAGCTCTAACATATCTAATCGTACTAATTATTATTTTATTTTGTTCATATATTTTTAGGATATATTTTTATCAATTTAAATTTAGCATTTAATACATATTAGTATTTAATTTATAGTCTTCTTATATTTTATAAATTTATTATTAGAGTATTGATTTAAATATTTTAATTAAGTTGTCTTCCTCCATAGTGTTTTATAGCTATATTTTGAATCCCTTCAGCCATTATGATTTTATTGTAGTACAAAATTGTCGATAGCAAATCGACACGCCTCATATTCAAAATCAAGTAGATACCTGAAATCAAATAGGAGATATTCATTGTGCATTATGCTTCAACAAGATACGTGCTCCTAGTCGAATTCGACTGGTAACACCGGTGTCCGAGACCGTATCAACTCGACCCGAATCCATCCCTATTGGTCTTCTTCTAACAATAAATGCATTTCGTACAACAATGTGACAAAGGCAAGATGCACAGCCCATGGTCATATAACTATTGCTGAATAGTTGATGTCCGCAAAAGACGCTATCTCGCCTAGCGTACCGTGCATTGGCCTCGCCTAGTTGGTCGGGTCAACACTGCTACCAAACACCACCAAATCTTCCTTGGTTATTGTCCTTGGAAGTTTGTAAAATAGGCCGGTGCAACAAGTGGTCATGTACGCCAATCGCGAGATAAAGGGGCCTTTGTCAAGACGCTTCTAGCTATTGAGCAATAGTCTGCTGTGGGAAATTGAACCATGAGGACATGCAAATCACCACTCCGCGGCATGTAAAAGGGTCGTTCCCACATATACTTAAGTCGCTGAATGTAAAACGGCCATAGCGCCAACAAAATTACAAGCATGGAGGATGGAAGGAAGGAAGGAGAACAATCTAAGTGTGCTACATTCATGAGTCCTCTAGCAAAATTTCAAAATGGAGGTAAACAACACTCTATTTTGTTTCCTCGATTCATCCGGCTAGGTCCTAGCAAAGATCGTGAGGCTAGAGTAAACGCACTAAAGAGATGTGCGGTGCATCAACCTTGGGCCCTTCGGAATCCACTCCAGAGGTTGTCGAAGGCATACTAAGGGAAGTCTATAATTTCCAGTACCCTTGGAAAGCAGTTCCAATAGGTCTTAGAACTTACCTCGTCGAGTTTCCATCTATGAGCATTCTAGAGCAGGCTGCAACCGAGCAGGTATTATTTGGTTCCCGTAATTGTTTGGCAGTGAAGAAATGGGAGGAGAATATAGGAGCAAATGGAACGCTGCAAAGGTTTTGGGTGAGGATAAAAGGATTGCCTAGAGAATGTTGGGGTTGGGATGATATAAAGGGCATTCTTGATTATTTCTGTCGGTTTGAAAAGATGGAGTGTGTTGAAGCTAGTAGGGACAGCCGCAATTATGTAAGGGCGCTCATTGTTACTGTTGGGCCTGAACTTTTTCCCATTTTTGTTAGAGTAGGCATCAACTATCATCTTCATGATGTGTCTATTCATGTTGAGACTGGACAAAGTTTGTATCTCTTAGAGCCACAACAAAAGCATAGCACCTCACACTTGGTGTCGGGATTACCAGTACCACCAGATAACAAGTTGAGGAGTGTCCGTGTGAAGAGAGAACACACTATGCCTAATGAAATTGCACAATCTAATGGAGCAATCCAAACCATGTCTTTCGCTGGGCCCAGCGTCCCAAACAACTTAGAGGCATACTCCAAGGCAATTGGTCCTTCACGACTATTACATGAACAACACAACAAAGTTGAGCCAGGATGCACATCCAACCAAGGTATGAAACTATATTTAAGATATAGTCTAAGTGGGTTGCTGGTGCTATTTTCTATCAAGTTATAAGGTACACGTACACACAAGGATATTTACTAACGGTGTATACAAATCTACAGGGAGAGAAGGAGTTACACAAGGAAACTCAACCGCAGGATCCAAAAGGTATATATATTTATACAAGTGGAGCTCTCAACAAATGCCCCTAGGAGTAATTGGCTCAAAATATTATGTGCTATATACTTTTGGTGACCAATATCGTTAACATATTAGTTTAGCAGAGGAAGTACTTATTGTTTCAAATTGTTTTCAGTATATGGTGTCAAAACTCATGCAGCATAATAATGGTATATTTTTTAAGTATATATGTTACTGGGACCATACTGATACAGGAGGGTCTCAGTTTCTTACATAAGCCACTGCAATTCTACTGCAGGAAACCACTAGAGCTTTTTCCAGATGATTTCTGGGCACGAACTGGTGCCATGAAGGACAGCATGGATAACCCAAATCTAGCAGGACGACGCACAAACAAACAAGGGCATGTCATAGGCGACATTAATCTAGGGGAACCTGCCACAAGCGGGTACGAAAAAAATTTGAAACCATGACGGAGGACGACAGCGGTGCGGGACCTGCAGGGTCAGTTGAAGGCGACAATCTATCATTAAGTTTGTGTATATTTTGTTCAGCCTAGTTGTGTCTTCTAATAGCAAGGTTAATAGTGGTTGCCTAACATGGCAGCACACTTTGGATGGGCTATGTATTTTATTGGATGCTGGCCATGATGTATTTTGGAGTTACTGTTGTATTAGGAGGACACAATGCATGAATGCGATCCTTTTTAATTAATCCCAATGACATGCCAATGAATACCATTGCGGGACACATTGATAAGGCTCTCTTGATCAGCCGACTCATAAGATTTTTAATGTGCCCAAATATTTGCTTTAATTTTGAAATTTAAAATTTTTGAACGGCCTTTCCTACTAATTTATAATAAAGAAAAGTGTGGCACATAAGCTGAATCAAATCCTTCAATGCTAATCAAATCAATAGACCCGGCACACAAAAATTTAATTTAGTTGGTATATACTGACCGTAGTCACACCATTTCCCACCGTCAATGTGACATTTTTCCCTTTTTATTATTTATTTATTTACGATGCCTTATCCTCAAATTGGAGCCGACAGCCGATGGAGACATGCTGCTCCTCTCCCCGAGCAGGGAGTACCATTACTCTCTCGAAGTCGCCCGTGCCTTGATGTCCTCAGCGAGGAGTCGCAGACCTCTAGAGATCGACCTCTCACAACGAGGGGCTCGGCCGCCGCGGAGCTCCACCAAGTCGCGCTGCTCAGCCTGCACCGTGTCTCCTCCACCAGGTCACGCCGCCAGGAAGGGCCTAGCGGAGTCGCCACCACTCCAAGTTGCCGGCTACGAAAGTGAGTCCTCTTCCGCTCGTCGCTATTCTCAACCCGAGATGTGCCTTCATTGATCGCGGCATGATATTTAATTAGTAGACATAAACAAAGGAAGGCGATGAGTTTGGTGATTGTGACTCGTGGGTGGTCTGCAGGCAGAGAAAGAGCCGAAACGCTAGACATAGTTTTCTCATAAAACAAAGTAAGTAGATTAACAATGAAGCATCAGAAATGTCACAAACGGCTAGCCAGAAACTCGTAGGAGAAGGTAACATTATTTATTCAGAACTACTTTACACAACAGGTGGTACAAAACAACACTGAACAAGGACATCAAGTAGGAAATGTCCCTATTAACTTTTTATTTAGGATTGAGTTCATACATAGGTGACACCAGGGCACGAGACAGCCAAGGGATGAAATAGAATAGAACTATTGCAAACAGTCTACTAATTCTCGATGGATAATTGTACTCTTAGGTACAAATACATCATTGCCATAGCACAGGCGACAAGGCAGGCTCTTTATTTAGCGATGGTAGTACGCAGAGTGGATGATATTTGGTGGTGGAGACCATATAGATGGAGCTTCACGCCTCACTGCAACTTGAAAGCGGTAGTAGTAGTACACAGAGTGGATGATATATGGTGGTGAAGACCATATAGATGGAGCTTCACACCTCACTGCAACTTGAAAGCGGTAGTAGTAGACAAAGCGGATGAATATTTGGCTGTGGAGACCATATAGATGGAGCTTCACGCCTCACTGCAACTTGAAAGTATTGTTGGTCATTATATGGCCCATGCATGTCTATGTTTAAAAGTAGTAGCAAGCAAATTAGATAACCTTTGCTTCTCTTTTTTGGAAGGAAATAGCTCCCTGCGAGTAGCTCGCGACCGTTTATTTCCTACCACGTTCCTGCATGGGAAAGATCAAGTCAGGAGGCTTTACGAAATAAACATTTTGCCTACCTATTTAAACCAAGGAGGATATACTTGCTAATTAAGGTCCTGCAACAACAGGCAGTACATGGCATAGACAAGATAAAGTAGGGACAAATTGAAGCAATACCCATGGTCCTCATCAGCAGCACCAGTTGCCTCCTTTCCCTTGGCAGATGAATTTTTTGGCGGAAGTGGAGGCACTAATATTTGGAGGTGGAGTTCCTCCATCTTCGTGAACGATAGACTCTATAATTGGATTGGACGCGCCACCGCTTGCTTCTTCATTACCGGGAGTGGCATTAGCAGCAACGTTTTGCTGTACACTTGGAGGATTGAACAACCTTCTAACCTGAAAACATAGCTGCCCGGTCCTAAAAGTCTGTTCACTGATAACTACTTGGAACACATAGCTGCGGCCTACAATAGCACGGAGGGCCGCAGGCAATAAAATCTGGTTGGGCGAACTTTGTTCCACAAGATCAGCAGCAGTCCGCTTTACAACCTGCTCAGCCTACACCTCCAAACATAAATATTTTTCCACGACCCGGTGGCATCTTCGATGACGAGATTTAGCTTGTAGCTATGGATGCATCGAGAAAACGTATTAGGAAAGCAATACATTAGTACCCAAAAAAGGCTCCGACATGGCCTTAGCGGATACGTAATCTTACCCGGAAGAATCACGGGCTCTGTCTCAAAGACACGGTTTGTACATTCAAACCCTTGCGGCGTTGCCTTCAAACCCTTCTTACATACGCTGCAACCTTTGTACCACCAACCATTTGTGACGTCTATCTCCCTTATAGTTGCATGGCATGTAAAACGTACATCCTAATGCAGTATGAGAGGCAACAAGTTAACAATTATACTGTACCAAGTTGATATAAATATAGATGGGATCAGGCAGTACATTATCTTCATGAGGATTTAAGGACAAGAGTTCAGATACAGTCTTCCTATTAGCATTTTCCTCGTCACAGTCACCGGCTGCAGCATCACCACCCCCTGATAGAAGCTGGACCTCAGAGCCCCTTCCTTGTAAGCTACAGAGAAAAGAAGGGAGGTAATAAGAAAAGATTCAAACACATGCATACATCTATAGCACTTAACAAAACACAGGAGAGTAACACGTACCTAGCACGAAAAGCATTAACCTCGGGGGATGTCAATATTTATGTACCATTTTGTTGCTTGCATGGCTTCGGCAGCTGGCCGAACCTATTTGCAAAACAAAAAAGGATTCTTGGGTCAGGACTCTAAATTTGATTTGTTCGAGCACTAACTATAAATGGCTAGCATGAGTTAGCACAACCTAAAAATAGCCTTGCTTGGACTCCAGCAAAAATGATCACAACTGCCTCATCATTTCCTATAGTCTCGATAAGAAACTGGTCCTCAAAAGATGTTGCATGCTCGCCCCATAAAGTCACCGATAAAACGCGACCACTGGGATATTAAAAATGCAATATATTTTAGTAACCTCTTTATAAAAGGTTTCCAACTGGCTATAAAAAATAGCAATCATACTCTAGGTCACGCAGCTCCACCTCCCGCCTTACAGATGGGCCATTCAAACTGCTAGAATGCACCACGGGATGCACGACCGTAAGCTGCCCAATAATATCTGTTTGATAGGAGTACAGATATATTATACAGCCTGACATATAAGGACAAATTACTTTTGTAGAATTCGGTAGGGTGCATACCTAGTAAACCATCCCCATGCCTTGCTCTATGATCTAAATCTCTGAAATCCACAAAGTTAAAAACATAGAGGGGCAGGCTGGCAGACACCTCAGGAGGGATTTCTTCAATAATGGTCCACGGGGTGAAAAATATGGTACACGTGCTTTGGGTATAGCTTTGAACTTTTTTTTGCTTGCGACTTGGAAATTTCTTATATAATAGGATTTGCCTTCAGATATGGACCTAGAAAATCTGTCGAGGTTTTTCTGCCCAATGCAAAATGTGGGATCGCCAAGCCCCAATAGAATAATATACAGAGTGAGGGTAACGAGAACAGATATATCTAGAAAATAAATTACATGTGTGTTAACGGGGGCACCTCTTCATCTACGAGAATGAGTTCCATTGAGCTAAATTCCTTTCCCTTTGAGGTGCTAGATACCCGCCACATCCTTATGGCCCTAACCTTGATACGCCAATTATACTTGGTCGGGTTAATCTCGATAGCATGTTGTAGGCCATCTGTCATACAATTATGAACAAAAGAATCATTAAATCGAGTAAGACCTTCACTAATAAGACGCAAGTTAAGTAGGGACCATTAAAACAGGCACTAAAATGCGAGAACACGGATTAACGAATAGCACCATGGGCTTCATAATTACCATAGGGCTGAAGCACCTCCTTGTATACAATGTTTTGGGTGACGGTGCAATCTGAATCTTCATCATTGTCAATTAGAATCTTAAGCCCCTTTCTAGATGTTACGCGTGATATTGCAACATAGAGTTGCCCGTGGCTAAAAACTGGGCGTGGCAAATAGAGACCAACATTCTGCAAGGTTTGTCCTTGACTCTTATTTATGGTCATTGCGTAACATAGACGAATTGGAAATTGCCTCCTACTTAGTACAAAGGGCCATTTGGTACTTGATACGTGCAAGTTAATACGAGGAAGAAGGACCTTTTCATCTATATGTGATCCTGTAATTATTTGAGCCTCCAAAACTCGATCACCTAGTTGTGTTATTATAAGACGTGTACCATTACGAGGGCCTGCACTCCGATTTAGATTGCGTAGAAGCATCACAAAGAACCAATCTTAAGTGCAAGCTTATGAGGAGGAATACCTTTGAACTGCAAATAATTAAGGAACTCAACCGGATAAAGCAAGTCTAAATTACCATGTTCCTTTGAAGACTCAACCAATGAATCTGAGCTAAGATATACCTTTTCATGGCCTGGGATTAAAGAAAGAACACGACCATTAATTTCATCGATAGTGTCATTTTTTGGAGATATAATGGCCCTCTCTCTTAAGTATGCTGGATCCGAGTAAGATGTGACTAAGTTTGGGTATGTAGATCTTATTATATCATCAATGGCTGAGTCTAACCTTGGGATTAAAACATCAGGTGGTATTTCTACAAACTCCGAGTCTCCATCATCATTATGTACAGCCCCTTGTGCGCACCCATCTCCAATACTTAACACCCAGTCACTAAATTCTTTCACTTGCTCTACAGGCAACCCACTCTCTGCCATGGCACACAGACGCATGTTCACTGTGAGCCTTAGTATCTTAATATGCTTCCAGATGTAGGAATTAGTTATGGATGCATCTATGGTTTCTCGATCTGCCCCCACCCTCGACAACTGGTAATACTTGGCGAAAATCTCCACCAAGTAGCACCGTTTTCCCACCAAAGAGCCTATGAAAATTAGAAGAGTCCAGTTTACCAAGAATGTCACGCATGCTGCGATCCAGGGACTCAAAACAGTGCCGATGGGTCATTGGGGCCTCATCCCATATTATCAAAGAGCACTGGACTATTAAATCTGCTAGGAATGAGCCCCTTCTAATCTCACAAACAGATGACTCATCAATGACTATAGGAATTTTAAACCGAGAATGTGCAAGACGCCCTCCGTAGCAAGAGTGCAAAGAACCCCCCGAAGAGGCTACCGCAAGAACAATAAGTTTTTCGCATCAGAATCGCGAGATGATTGCATTCCAAAGAAATGTTTTTCCAAAGCCACCATAGCCATAAACAAAAAAACATTGGCCGGTCTTTTCATAAACTGATTGTATAACAACATCATATATATGTTTTTGCTCGAAATTTAATCGATTAACATGGTTATCATGGATATGCATAAGACTGATAGAATCATAAGCCAATTCCTCTGATAGAAGCCTATTTTTCACCTTGTTACAAAGCCCAAGATCAGGTTTTGGAAAACCATAGTCAGTCATCGATGCACCATTCTTACAAAATAAATTATCAAGCTCTACTAAGACGTAGTTTTTAATATGTTGTTCTGGAACCTTATAGAATGGTAACTGAAGCATCCTCTTGATTTTATGGTGTATATCATCAGTGAAATACAAATAGAACTCAGAGAACAAGGAGGGTGCATCGCACACCGAGCAAAAAAGTACTATAGTAACGAGAAGCTGACGCATTTGAGCGGCTGATCCCCATACAGATGCTTCTCTAAGAGCCTCACGCCACTCGTTGTCATCTCCAAGAAGGCCAAGTGCCTGACAGGCATCTTTAAACGTTGGGTACGTAACACCAGTGATAGTTCGAAGATCCTCGTAGGATGTAGCACCTTTGGCAACATTCAGAGCATACGTAGGTAGTACAGCTCACCACAACTAGGATTTATATATATAGCCCTACCAATTTTTTCTTAGATCCTTTTGCGGGGATTCCAAGCTCTATCCTTTCTATCCCAAACCCACTTAGTAGGGAATTCTATATATGTTAGTTCTCGGGCAGATGGGTGCTCCCTATTAGCACAAAACCACTCGGTCAATGTTGTTTTTAGGGAACGAGGGTCATCTACAATATCAACCAAGGGGCGGTCAGCTGGATACACAAGGTTGTTCATGAATGGCAGATGCACGTATAACCTCTCTACCGATGGTGTCCTATAATGTATATCAAACTCAAACATACGCCATAGCCTCCTCATGAGAGGATAAATACCGGCAATCAATATACTCTTTAACTTCATCGATTTCGTCATCATTTTTTCGAGTATCTACATGTGGCCGAGTGGGGCCATCATTACCTACTTGGATGTTTAGCTGCGAGGGGCCAAAGATGGTCGTCACTATCAAAGCTCTCGATTACAGCTCTAGCACGATCTGGACCCTTCGTGATGTACTTAAACAAATACTTGATTAGATGTGTTTTGTTGCACCATTCAACATTTATGTGGGCTCTAAATCTCTTTAACAAAGACAAGTTATAAGGAACAACCCATCCACTGTCAAGTCTAACCCCATACCGCTCGACATAATTACCGGATTCAGGACGCCTATACTGCACGAACCCATCCTCACCAACAACTGTGCTTTGCTGGTAAGCCTTAGGAAAAAATTTTGAGCACTTATTGTTCTTCATGCATGGACATTTTTTGTTAAGCTCGCCACAAGGACCGTGCACCATGAATTCGTCGACAAGGCTATAACCCAAAGGGTCCGAAACTCTATCTGGTATATCAGCAGTAATTATTGAATCAATAAAGGAAGGGCGTGGGTCTCTTGAGTTACCTTCAAGCCAAAGCAAAATATGAACGTGAGGTAGACCACGCTCAAACTCAATAGTGTAGAGTACTGAAACAGAGCAACAAAGAAGTATTTATGGCATCAAAAATAGAATATCTGTGAGCGCAATGAATGCTATAGACAAGTAAATTATATAACATGCATCATTTGGGTATGACGTGCTTTTATAATATACTAACACAAGGAGGAGACTGCTTTTATTGATGAAATTTATACAAGGGTCCTCAAATATAGCATGTAATGTATATTTATGGATTCCCTCTAATTTGTAAATAGCCCGCATCTATAATGAACTAATGGAAGCGAAGAAACAGGTAAATGCAAAGGGCATGTACCTATTCTGTAGGTGCCACGTACAGGGAAGGGACTGAGCTGAGTTCTGGGATTTGACCACTACTTTGAGCTGAGATTTGGGATTTGACCACTACTTTTTGCTAAACACGAATAGCAGAGCATCAATTCTGGCAACGGCCCACCTTTTGCATGCATCCTGCCTGCTGCTAGCTGCTAGATAGCCTGATACTCCTATGTATGCATGTTGGCAGCCAGACGCAATATAAATCCTAGAAGCACCTCTGCCTGGTCAAGCAAAACAACAAATGCTGCTATACTATACTTTTATCAAGGATGACTATTGCCTACTACTGGATCCTAGAGTCCTAGCATGGAGTGTATCAACTTATCTTGTGCAGCGCATGATGGCCTACTTTCTACATGCATGCTGAAACAGTCTTATGCATGAGAAGGCAACATCAAGCGTCCTATGCACGCCTCGATGCACGCATGCATCATCGAGAAAAAGAACTATTAATTATTTTGTCGGCATGCAAATGCTTATAGCTTCCGAATTTGACCAGGCTCTAGTTACAAAACATGAGAAATGGTAGCTAGTACGTAAGTATTGGCGTGGTATGAATGTTACAAATTTAATTTGATTTGTAGAAAATACGTGCAATATTAGTATCCCTAACTAATTTTTTTTTTTAAAAACTGAGATCCACAAATCTTTCCGATGATACTAATTATGATACTAATTGATAACATTTACTATGTACTACAATTATATTTGTATCTCAAAATAATTTTATTAAAAAATTAGATCTAAAGATCTTTCTGATGGTACTAATTATGGTACTAATTGATGATATTTATTATTTATTAAAATTACCAGCACCTGTTTCTCGGCAAGCGAAGCGACACTTATTTAGGGATAGAGGGAGTATGCCAAAGTTGCTCATTATGCGTGCATGCTCTGATAATTGCAGAACTATTAGGGACCGATTAAGCGTGTAAAAACTAACAACTTTACCTGCTTTTGATTTTCCAAAGTAAGTACCCTTCTTCAGCGCCGAAACAAGCTCTTGAACCTTCAATTTAAAAACCCTACTAACCATATCAGGTCTAGCGTTAGCTTTCTGGCCTGGTATAAATGCAAGGGAATCATCTATTTCTTGCCACTTGGGATTACAAGTAAAGGTAATAAACAAATCCGGGGGCCCATAGAATCTACAAATAGCCATTGCGTCCTGATAGTTCTGTACCATGTATCTTTTGCTCCCAGTAAAGCTAGCGGGCAATATAACTTTCTTACCGACATTGTTTCCGTCGAAATCACCCTTATGTAGTGCGTCATGAATACCCTTGAAAATCTCCGACCTTAGATTCAAATTGTTTTTAAGAATAAACCGAAGCCTATTTTCCTCTACAGAAGCAAATGCATCAACTATATACTGCTGAAATAATCGGTCGCCACATAACAATGTAGTGGCCTCACGCTACGCTGTTGTAAACGGAAAGCATAATATTCAAGCATGGTAACCTCACCCCTAGATTTAACCTGTAAGGTCCCTGTTTGGCTATACTTGATCCCTAGTTTAAAGCCCTCCTCACCATATGGGAAAAGAATTGGGTACTGCAAAGCCATGTAATTAGAATGAAGGTTACTTATTCTTCTAAGCCCACCGCCTTTATCTTGAATTATTATATCAGGACTCTTTTTCTCCTCGGAAAAGTCACCAACTATCAAAGCAGCTATCTCGGATCCTGTTGGTGCATTGTATTGAGGGGCAGCTTTCGATCTATCGTGCAATAGCCTGAGACGCAATTTGCGGCAGCTATTGTTTTGGACCAATAGGTCCCTAGCTGCCCTAAATGATTTCACCAGTTCATTTGATTCATCAAACATCCTCACTAAGCCCTCGACAATTCGTCTATCAATTTCATTCTCACCTTCACAATCCCTATCCCTATCAAAAATTGACATTCGATTTTCCACCTCATTATCGTTGTCATAAATATAAAGTTGTGCATATACAGGAGACTTACCCTCATCCGGAAGTAAAGATCCAATTCGATGGTGGACCTGTCCATTAATTTTAAAGACATATGGCCCAGACCCTTGTTTATATCCATGTCAATTTTAGCACCAAGCGAAGTGAAAGCAAACATGGAATTGTATGAACGTATAGATTTAATAAAATATTTGGAGAAAGTGTCACCATCTGGGTTCAATAAACCAGCTAGAAATGGAGGTGGATCTTTTAGAAGAGGCGCACGCACCTTACCTCCCCTACAAATGAGATGAAAAAACGCATACACGGTCTCCTTTTCCTCGATATGTTCTTTTCACACGCTCTTGATACCAAAACTGCAAGACCGCAATAATTGACACTTGTGTGCGGGAGGTCCGTAGTATGATATCTCGTCGTCTACAACCACCATTAAGAAGCACATTATTTCTTTTCAAAATGTGTTACTATACAGGGCTAGATCGACACTAATAAAGGTGTTGTGTATGCACCCTAAATTTTCTTGTACACTACATGTGGGTGACACTTGTTCTAAATTTTCTTTGGCTATTAAATAGTCTCGACCACGTCAAGTGCCGATGAGATAAGAAAGATATAAAAAATTGTTTCTTATATACATTAAACTATGTGTACATGAGAAGTGAGATAGAAAGAGATGTAAATATGCATTGGAATGGCTGACAAGATACGTGAATAGGCAGCTCTCCCAAAAAATGTATGACCTAATATGCAGGCAAAATTCATTGTGCATTTGACCCATATATAATCTTGTATAAAATGTATGGCCTAACATTTTGTGATACTCTACTCTAGTATAAAGTAGCAGTACATTTTTTTTATTTTGGAACCACTCGCTCTGCTAGTTAGACATAGTATGATGGCCTATTTCTGTATACAAAGCTAGTAGCTAGTCCATGCATGCATGCATCTTGGAGGCAATACCTACTCTTCCGGCATGCATAACTGAGCACACATGCATGCATATTTAGAGAAGGCAACCACTCACTACTTTTACTTGTTTTACAACATACAAAAGCTCGGTACCATCATGCAAGATCAAACATTAAATCATCGCGTGGGTGAATATTTTCCACTCCAATATATAGACGTCGCGAGAGATTAAATCAACTACCTTCTTTCTTTGACCTTGCTTTTGCCGTCCGAGACTCCTCGCTCTCCCTCTCGCTCCTGCACTCTTCGGATCCTATAGCCTTAGCTACAAGGTTCAAAAATAAATTTGTCATCCTAGAGCACATTTATTTATCTTGAGACTATAAACATATATTAATAATTACCTTCTTTCTTGGCTCTTATTATAGATCTTCGACACTCCCCGCCTCTCTCCCGTATTGTCTTCCCCGTAGATGGTGTAATAATTCCTGCAATATTCATAGCAAATCTCCTGTTTAAACACATCAAGCAAATATATAATGCAGCAACAAGAGAGCGCACCTAGGTGGGAAGAGGAGCCTTCTCCCCGAAGCCGCCTCTTCCTCGGATTGCTAGCAGAGACTCCCTCCATGAAACATGATTGGCGGATCACCTATAGGAAGCATAAAATCATCACCATACATAAAGATACCAAGTTCAAAAAGCAACAGAAAGCATGGTAAGATGACATAATTTATTTATTGTTGAACCGATTCGTAGGGAAAAGATCTATCATAATTTAAACGGAGGGATTTCGTGCCCGTAAATTTAATTGCATTGTTTTTTTGGTACGTGGGGTTCACCAAACTAAATGTATGGAAGTTATTTCAGTGTTATTTTTTCTAACATTCTTTATGGAACCATGAGTTTGACTATATCTCACTTGATATTCTGGGACCGAATATTTTCTAGCTCAACTTTCAGTGGGCTACACGAGTGTCTCGAGTAGGCAGTATTGTAAGAAAATAAGAAAGGAATGGCAGATGAGTGGGCACCGTGCACCAAGGGAAGGTGATGATTATATAGGCAATGAGAGGGCACCGTGGAGCATAGTTTAGGAATACCAGAAATAAGAAACAGACATGAGCTATGCCCCTACAAGAAGAAGACAAAAAGAAAAGCAAGCTACATATATGACAGGAGCGTCCAGACAAGGTGATAACGTTTAAGAAGAGGAGACAAAAAGAAAACCATGCTGCAAGTATGAGAGCGTATAGTTTCGATGACAGCGATGGATCGATAAGGTGGTGATGATTATATAGGTAATGAGAGGGCACCGTGAGAGAGCACCGTGGAGCATAGTTTAGGAATACCGCAAATAAGAAACAGACATGAGCTATGCCCCCACAAGAAGAAGACAAAAAGAAAAGCAAGCTACATATATGACGGGAGCGTACAGACAAGGTGATAACATCTAAGAAGAGGAGACAAAAACAAAACCATGGTGCAGTATGAGAGCGACGGATCGATGGTTCAGTGGTATAGTTCCGATGATAGCGATGGATCGATAAGGTAAGAAGGCAGTGGGTAAACCAGAAATATGAACAAAATGATCTGAACCATAGAAACCATATCGGACGGGTCCAGCAAATCAGGCTATCGTGGCCATGCTGAGAGGCCGCGCCAGCGTATAGTTTCGATGATAGCGATGGATCGATAAGGTGGTGATGATTATATAGGTAATGAGAGGGCACCGTGAGAGAGCAGCGTGGAGCATAGTTTAGGAATACCGCAAATAAGAAACAGACATGAGGTATGCCCCTGCAAGAAGAAGACAAAAAGAAAAGCAAGCTACATATATGACGGGAGCGTATAGACAAGGTGATAACATTTAAGAAGAGGAGACAAAAACAAAACCATGGTGTAGTATGAGATGGTTCAGTGGTATAGTTCCGATGATAGCGATGGATCGATAAGGTAAGAAGGCAGTGGGTAAACCAGAAATATGAACAAAATGATCTGAACCATAGAAACCATATCGGACGGGTCCAGAAACCATATCGGACGGGTCCAGCAAATCAGGCTATCGTGGCCATGCTGAGAGGCCGCGCCAGCGTATAGTTTCGATGATAGCGATGGATCGATAAGGTGGTGATGATTATATAGGTAATGAGAGGGCACCGTGAGAGAGCACCGTGGAGCATAGTTTAGGAATACCGCAAATAAGAAACAGACATGAGCTATGCCCCTGCAAGAAGAAGACAAAAAGAAAAGCAAGCTACATATATGACGGGAGCGTATAGACAAGGTGATAACATTTAAGAAGAGGAGACAAAAACAAAACCATGGTGTAGTATGAGATGGTTCAGTGGTATAGTTCCGATGATAGCGATGGATCGATAAGGTAAGAAGGCAGTGGGTAAACCAGAAATATGAACCATAGAAACCATATCGGACGGGTCCAGCAAATCAGGCTATCGTGGCCATGCTGAGAGGCCGCGGAGACGGCGCGGCAAAACAGACATGAGCTATGCCCCTGCAAGAAGAAGACAAAAAGCAAAGCAAGCTACATATATGACGGGAGCGTATAGACAAGGTGATAACATTTAAGAAGAGGAGACAAAAACAAAACCATGGTGTAGTATGAGATGGTTCAGTGGTATAGTTCCGATGATAGCGATGGATCGATAAGGTAAGAAGGCAGTGGGTAAACCAGAAATATGAACAAAATGATCTGAACCATAGAAACCATATCGGACGGGTCCAGCAAATCAGGCTATCGTGGCCATGCTGAGAGGCCGCGGAGACGGCGCGGCCTTATACTTCTAACTAGGGCACTAGGCTCAGCACTAGGACGAGAGGTGGTCAAAGTCCACAAAGTTTCGTCTAGTCTAGGCATTTACACTGACGTAGTGGTGGGCCATAAAACCTGATACCCGAGCGCAAATTACACATATTCGACCCTGATGAACTACTTGATCGTTATTTTTTATACGAGATATAGATCAAAGAAAAAAAATCTGTGTCAATACTGTGTAAATAAAAAAATAGTAGATTGTGTCTCACATATATGCTTTAGTAAGTTTAGAAACCCAATTTTAGTTTGGGTATTTGGCCCTGATACCTATTTTTATTGGTTTTACCAGAAATAGTGGAAGACTATATCCTATATCTATAACTCTTATAATCTTAATCCCCACTAACGAATTCTCTTGCCTTTGATTGGTCTAATCCTGAAAAGTGATGTCATGTGACGTCATCAAATCAGTTACGTCCACTAACCCTCATTTATGTCCCACTAGCTATTTCTTTTGAAATAGAAAAGTCTTAGTAACCTAAACTAAGTATCATAATTAAAATCTAATTGCACCATGGTGTTCCTCGCAATAAACTCTTCAAAACAAGACCCCACATGGATATATTTCGATAACTTTTTTTGCAAAAATTTAAACTGTTTGTAAGCAAAAACCTAGCAAAATTGCATATCACATGGATTACATGTGGTCCTCTGAAACATGTATAATTTTATAAAGGAAAACTCTTAGAATTTTAGGAGGGGGATGACCCTTAGGTATAGTAGGGGTGGGGTTCGGGTAGATGAGATTTGGGTGATGCCCAGTTCAAATAATCTATACCATGTATATCAATGGATATAACCTCTGCAATTGACCTACTACATCCATATATATGTATTTATTAATTCATAGTTTCGACCATTATAAACTCTTTATATTTCTACTTCATACCTGCAGCAACAACGCGGGGGCATCCTACTAGTATTTAATAATTGTGATTGATTGATCGTGTTTCTAATGTCAATTGTGATGTTATTGGGACCAAGGATGAAAACGGTGCGGATATTTTCTCATCGTATTTGAGACCAAATTCGTTTAGAGAAATTTTTATCCGTTTGTATCTAAATCTAGACATTCAACATCCGGTACCGTATTCATATCCGAATACTCAGATCGTATATTTATGATGTCGATATCCAATCATATCCTATCCGGTATGATGATATGTAGTTCTAGTGTTTTGGGTTTTAAATTGGTACTAAGAGCTGTTCTTTCTATTTCTCAAACAACTTGTAGTTGTAGTTCTACCTCTAATTAGTTTTCTACAATTTTGTTAAACTCCGGTAGTTCGGGCATGCCAGAACCTGAAATTTTGGGTACTGCCACATCTCTTGTACGAGTGTCGTAGAATGATTATTTGAGGGGTACCTTCGCTGCAGTGGGCTTTGAAGAAACCTTGAAACAGGCGGCAGTGGGTTGCAAGTCCGTTGCAAGGTCACATGGTTTTTTCTTTCTGATCCGTTATGGGATGTTGGTACACTGTTGTGTATGATCTATGGTAGGCCGTGTTAACGTGTAGTTACAAGTTTACACATTTTATCTATCCTCAAATGACTTGCTAGGATCCAAAATAGTATCTCATTGCACACGGTCCACGGTGGTGTATGGACTTGAGTTTTGGGTTATTGTAAAAATATATGGCAGAATTTTGCATTATGTATGGACATTGAAACTGGACAAGTAATGTCATGTCAATCCTTATATATTATAAACGATGAGTCTTTGGCAATGAGGATGCATGCTTCTGTATGTTTGTGTGTGAATTGGTGGCTCTAATGGACCCACCACCTCTCTCTAGTCAACAGATTGAACTAGTTTACAAAATTGACTTAGTCATTTTGAAAAACTTGTTCATTTTATAGAACTAGAGAAGGGATGAAAGGGTTACTCTCCGTTGATAAGGCCAAACAACCTTTTGAAGCTTCTAGTTTGACATTAGCTTAATGTATGCAACAACAAGCAGTAATTAATGAGCATGATCCACGAGGTTTTTGACCCAAGCCAAAAGTATTTTGAAACTTCAACAATTTAAAAAGAGAGAGAGAAACGTAGCCATACTCTAACAATAGGGATTGGTTTATCGCTGAACGCTCTGGTTTGGAATTTGAACGCTTCAATTGCCAATTCTATGCGTAATAGACTTACGCTGGAATAATTTCTCAAGAATCTGGTCAGTGCCAGTGGTAACCAGAGCGCCTGCTTGTCACTCATCTCAGCCTCCGCAGTAGAGGTGTTTGAGTTTGACTCGGTGGGCGAGTAGTGGCTCGTGCAGCGACTCGCGCCCACTGCACCTACATCATGAAATCAGCAACAAATCTTGCATTGAAGCTTGAATTTCGTTCTGATAACTCTCTCTCTCTCTCTCTCTCTCTCTCTCTCTCTCTCTCTCTCTCTCTCTCTATTTCAAACTACATCTTACTTTAGAATTATACTAAGTCAAATTTTTTTGGACTTTGACTAATTTTTAATAAGTATTTTATAAGTTCAAACAAATATAATGCTCTATCAAATAATTTTTTTGAGGATTGAATCATACAAGTTCGGTATTCTAAATGTTGGTATATTTTTCTATAAACTTGATTGAAGTTGAAAATGCTCTATCAAATATTTTTTTTTGGATTGAGTCATACAAGTTTGGTATTATAAATGTTGGTATATTTTTCTATAAAGTTGATTGAAGTTGAAAAAATTTAAGTTTAGCCATACTAAAATTTTGAATGAAGTTATATTAGTACTTGTGCAGATGCAGATTTCTTAGTCCTTCGTGTGTCTCCACTAAATAAATAGATAGCGAGTCAGTCTTCCTTTCCATACATTAATACCATGTGCATATAGTACATGGCTTTCACTGCATGACACATAACTGATGCGCCACAACAAGTGCGTATATACTTTCTCTCCCAAAATATAAATTGAGCCCCTAGTTTCACCAACGTTGTAGTGAAGAATAACAACTTTTATAACACCAAATAACTATTTTATGAAAATATATTGGTCCATCTAGTGATTTTTGTTATTTTTCTTGAAATTTGTTGTTCATATAATTACATAAGCTGTATGTGTATTTACATTCCTTTGGTAATCTAACTGTTCTATACAGCATCAAAGCGTGAAAAGTCACAATTTTTGGGATGAGATTCTAGAAAATCAGATGGTCAGGGTTGTACATAGAGAGGTGCGTTGTCGCATGATGCGCGTCTGTTGTTTGGCACATCTTTTGTAATAACTCATATGGAGTAACATTTTGAGTAAGTACGACATTCAGACATAAGGACAATTACATTTGAAAGTTGTCCTCTGTTCTCAAATGCTTATACGCCATCGCATACTCCATGAAGAACAAATAACATAAAAGCACACAATCAAAATAAAGCAAAAGGTGTCGTCACTTTATTGATTATGAATTTAAAAATATATCACTACCATGTATCTGGGAGAAAAACATTGTCACAACTTGTGCTAATTGTTGCGATGCTACACTCAACTAAAGCATGCAAAGTATACTTCTGAAGAATAACCCACATGCACAATAACACTCTTTTAGGATGTTATTGAGTTTGTCTTATACATAATCAGCCACCATATAATAATGCAATTAGTTGCCACTTTAATAAAAATTTTCAAATTAGCATTGAGCGAACACATATGGATCTATATTGTTGTATTCCTAGCACAACAGGAATAAGGGTTATATCGCCAAAGTTCAAACTAAACAACAATGGTAAATTCTTATTGTGAAGACTTTTAGGAATAAAATTTACCTTTTGATAACTTCAGCCCCACCCAGTCATATTTCTGGACTTTGATATATAGAGTACCACACATGGATGTCAATGTCTTACGCATGGATTTGGGTTGAGTAATAATACCAATTCCGATATTCATGAATTTGACCTTTCTAACCTCGTATAGTGCAGCAGCCCCGTTGGAGAAAAAATGGAATCGACTGATCTTCTAGTGGAGGCTATAAATAAAGACCTGGACAAGATGGTGGGGGATCAAACCAAGGAAATTAAAGTTGGCTAAACAATAAGTAAAGCACGTACGCAGAGAAGGCGCCAAGTTAGTGAGGAGATCATGAAGAAGTAATACTCCCCTGCGCTTTCCTTTTGCCTGATGGTCTTTGTTGTAGCTGCTATGATCTGTGTCATGTACACCAGCTCTGCAGAAGCAGGTAACTCTTGCGCATGCATATATATGTCCAGTGCTTTCTTCTTCCTACAACATACGTCTAATCAATTTTACATTTTCACATGCAGGAAGGAGTGGCTACAACTCATACAAACCATCAAGTAAGTAGAGATGATCTTTTTACGTTAATTAACCTCGTGGGGATCAGTTTAACGGCGTGCATATATTATATAACTATACATAAATTGACTAATTTTTGTGTGTCATATTTTGAAACACATTAAATTCAGAATGGGGTCAATGCTCTGTTCCCACAAATGGCGGTGCCTGCCCCTAGGTGGAGCTTCTGTATCAAAATACTCCTAATAAGCACACTCATCGCATGAAGCAGATATATAGATATCTATATCTATGTGTGGTTTCTGTCATGACATATGTAGTATCATGGCTTGATCGTCGTAATGTATGTATGTCGCCAATAAACATGTGGGGTTGTACCTCAGCATAAGCTACTACTGCTTGCTGTTGTGATATGTACTGCTTTAATTATATAATGATTATATATATAGTATGTTTTCCCATGTCGTCGATAAGTAAGAAAAGGCAGGTTAACAATCAGCAAATTAAGAGGAACATTTGTGTGTTGAATTGACCATTACTCGCAAGTGCTTCCCTAGCTGTGCAAGCTTCTTACGACAAAGCTCCGTCCGGAAGATGCTGTCCATCTTGCATCGATGACTGCCACAATCCCTCTCTTCAATGCCAAAGCTTCTGATTCTTCTCTTTTTTTTTTTAAGAAAACGAAATATATTTCTCACTTCTGCGTGTCTGAATACATCATTTACATTATTACATAGTTTCAGCCATATTGCTGATGAGTCAGGGAAATAAGAAATACAAATAATTATGCATGAGAGTCTTATTAAATTCCCATCCATAGAAAGCGAACAACTTCAACACGGTGGCCTCTAATTTTCTACTCAGTAACAGGAAAGACTCCTTTGTTTTACAATCACGCTATAGCGGTGCTCAAAATTGCAACCAGTATGTTCCTCTAAATAGGCTGCATGAAAGATGTATATTTGCAATTTTCAAAAAAATAGGTCATTTGATATAATTTTTCTGTTGAACATAGAACACTTAGGACATATTCCGTTTAAAGCATCAACAAAAATATTGTATGTCAAACAACTATTGCTGAAAATATGATTCAAATATTCTCAAGTGGGTCTTGTTTTGAATTTCGTGGCCTAAGAACAGAACTATACAAGGAATTTAATTTCGATGGTTCATTTGATAACTACAAGTTTTTGTTGTGTGGACAATGTTAGTAGTTTTGTGTTTTTGTCGCTGGACCATGGGGATAATCTCAATGAAATATTTAATTAGGAAAACATATTTGTTTACTTTTGAAAGTATTCTATTAGTAAAACTATTTTCTAAAAAAAGAATTTATAAAAATACCAAATGAAAATAATTCGCCCAGACCATCTATCTTGGTACTATGGACCTTTTTTAGTGCTTGTACGTAAAGACAGATTTGGGTTGGCGAAGGCCCAGCCCAACTTAACGCGATTCCATCTGCAAAAATTGACCATTCCTTAATCTTTGAACGGCCCAGTGGTAGACCAAACAATTTTGCAGCCGAATTAGACGCTGTACGTTGTCGGATTCCAAAATGGCATGCGAGATTCTGCACATTCATGCTAGATGAAGTCCACCTCTTATTGCTGGCGCTTCGTAACCCCGGCGGTCTCGAAACGTGGGAGGAATCAGTGGTTGCGCGCATTGCCGAATGCAGAATTGGCCGCGTCGTATCTCTGATCCGATACTTCTAAGGCCAGTCGCAATGAAATTTTATGAAGAGTTTCATATATATTAAATAGGATGTCACTCCAGTAGAAAAAGTTTTTTTTTATGAAATTAGAAGAAGAGAGAGGAGAAACGATCATCCCATGAAACGTCTTAGCAGCCCTTGGCATCTACGTGGGCACGGACACGTAGCTTACACACTCTCTCTGTCCCTATATGTATGTCGTTCTAGGTCTGCACTCAAGTGTCTAGGTTCAAATATTTATCCATGCATTTAGACACATCAGCTGTCCTGGTTCAGGAAATCTTTACGGCACCTTATTTAAACCTAGAACGACTAGTAAAATGTGTAGATGGCCAATGGGCTGTGCCGCACGGTCCGACGTTGTCGGTGTTTCGTGAAAGCACTAACTAGTAAATTTATAGATGCGCGTTTATGCCCGGATGGTTCGCTAAGAGGACACGGGGGAGTATACTGGTTCAGGCGTGAGGCCCTACGTCCAGTTCGAAGGAGTCGTGTTACTTAGCGGCGGTTCACAGTAGGGGTTACAACAGGTTCGAGAGAGGGAGGGGCTCCCAAGTCTCTGATTGAGCGTGGTGCCAATATCGTGGCGGGTGTGTGATGGGGTTTCGGTGATCTTTTGTGTGCTATCAGAGTCTAAAAGTTTTAGAACCTGTCTAGTGAAATGGCTCGCCCTCCCTTTTATAGATGAAGGGAGAGAACGGCCTTACATGAAGAAGGTATGGGCGCCGTGTAAAAAAAGAAAGGAAAAGGACAATGGTTTAGTGGTTCGTCTGCCCTCCTGGGATCGGAGCGTCCTTCTTCCTTGCGTCGCACGCGTTGGTCGCCGGTGAGGTCGCGTCGCCGGAGTGTCTGCCCATGCCTTAACAGTGGACGGAGAGGCTGAACAGTTGATTAGAGCGTTTAGAGTATTATCCTGAAGTTAATGACGTCGTACGATTAGGGAGTAGGTCGTGATGGATGGGCTGTCCGGACTGTCAATCAGGAGGGTGATTAGACGTCGAACCGCACCCTTCCTCTGGTTAACAGTGCGGTCAAGGAGCCGAACCACGCCCTGCTCTGACTAGCAGTGCTGCCGGCGTGTGCGTCCATCTCCTGCGCTGCCACACAGTGCGGTCAAGATGCTCCTCTCCCATGTCCTGCACGGGGTGCAAGCGGGGAAGATACGGTTTGACCGTTCGTGCTGGCAGCGAGGTCGTGGCTCACGCGTGGAGCACAAGCCTTGGTGACTTCTTCGCGAAGACGCCCGCGAGGGGTCGTGTAAGCCGCGCCCTCCCGGGTCTTGACCCCGGGAGGCCTTTGGTCCGGGCAGGTCGTGCGAGCCGCGCACCACTGGGGTCGTGCCCCTCGCGGTGCGATTCACCAGCGGGCTTCTGCCGCAGCCTTCCCGCTGGCCGTTGGGCGTCGGCCCACCTGGTCCGGCTTTCGCAGGCCGGTCGTGGGCCACTAATGGGTTGCTTAATTTTATTTAGCCGGGGGCCCAACAGGCCGGTTGTTTGGCCCCCGACAGTAGCCCCCCGAGTCCTTGCAGGTGTGGGCCCACACCTGCAGGGACTTGAAGACGGAGGGTCGTTGCGGTTTCTCCAGTGGGTGCGCGCGAGCGCACCCGCCGGGTGTAGCCCCCGAGTCTCTGGGGACGTAGGCCACGTCCGCAGAGACTGAATCGTGCGCTTCGGGTAGTGGGATGCGTCGGTTTCAGACGCGTTGCTGGGCGGTTCGCCCTCCCCCGCAATGATGGTGTCTTGGACCGTCGGGGAACCGAGAGGTCGCGTCGGCCTGACGGGCTTTGGAGCTCGCGCCTGGACCTATCCAGGGGAGGCGTGTTCACAGCGTCGTTGCCTCGGGCCCGGCGTAGGAATTAATGCAGCAGGCAGCGAGAGAAGGCGGGGCGTCGGGCGGGAAGATGAGGGATCTTCACGCCGCTCGGTCGCAGGGGCCCTTGGGGTCTCCACGGCCCCTATAAAGGGGTCGTGGTGCACGACCTCCCTTCACCCCCTTTTTGCTGTCTCGCCTGCCTCGTCTTCCCACTCTTCTTCTTCCCCTCGCTTCTCCGTTCTCCGTCGGTCATGCGAGAGGGGTGCTCCAGCGAGGAGGGCCGAGTCCCCGGCGACTCTGCACTGCGGGATTTTGTCGGGCGGGCTACGTCGCCGGTTACTCCCCGGCGGCGGCCGGGCCGTCCGCTCTCCGGGCGGCGCCGCGCTGCTCGTTCCGGGCGGCGGGCGGAGCCATGCCGCCCCTCCCGCTTCCGACGGGGACGCCCTCGAAGCGCATCGCCGCCTTTTGAGGCGGTGGTGGCGGTGCTCGAGGAGGAAAAATCGCGCCGCCCGCCGCCCGCGGGAGGAGGCGGACCATGCCTGCGCCGGTGAGGGTCTTTTTTTGTTCGCTTCTTTGTCTCGTTTCTTCTTTTACTCCTCTCTGCCTTGACGTTTCCTTGTGTTCTCACAGAGGCCATGGCGGAGATGGAGGCGATGGCGGTCGCCGGAACCGAGCTTGCCAACCTCGCCCACGCGCCCGCCGGCAACGCGCGTGAGTGCCTTGAGATGGCGCAGTCAGCGTCCAACGCTGTCGATGGTGCGCGCGATCCGCCGGGGCACGCTGCCGCTCGGCCGGGCGATGGCGGAGGCGCACATCGACGCCGACATGACCGACGTCACCGGCTTTCCCGCCGGCGTGTCCCTTGGAAGACTACGCCGACATGCTCCCCCGGAGTATGAGGAGGCAGCGAAAGTCACGGTGGAGCTCTCCCCGGTGGATCAGCTCTTCGCCGGGGAGCTATAGGCTAGGGTCGGCGATCTCGCCCCCCTTTTTCCCTGAAAAAGCTCATGTAATGTAAAAGGGGGAAAATTTTGTTAGTTTTGCAAGTTCATACATTTCTCGTTCTCTTATCATATATAACCTAAAACATCGAGAAAGAAGTCGTAAAAACGATCGTGCGAGAATGAGCAAGCGCAAACGGTACGTTCGGGGAATTGACCCCTCACGAGCTGAGGGTTTGGACTAATTCGTTTGTTTTGGGGTCGTGATCACGCGCACGTTTCCCGAGGGCGCGGAGGGACGTTCATGTTAGCCCCCGGGGGTTTCTTTTAGTTTGTGTTTCGGACATTTCTGCCCTCGAGCCCCCGGCGCCCTTGCACTCGCATGGGCCCGGTCTGGGGGTCAAGTCTTCTCCCCACGCGACCCTTTAGTGGGGCCGGAGGAGGTGGGCAACGCTGTGCCATCCCATCGGTTGGGTCGAGGCGCAGTGCCCGGTAAGTTGCTAGCGGGTAGTTCATGTGAGGCCCAGGTTTCCGGTCTTTGCGGCACGCGGCGTGACCAGCCTCATAAATCCAGGTAGCTTATTCGTACTTTTCCCAAGCCATCCGCGGGCTCGTGGGCTCGATGCCTTTTCCGCAAAAATTTCCGAATCAGAGACCAACCTTGGACTCGAACATAGCCCGAGAAAGCGCTAATCACTTCGGCGTGCTCGAAAAATTAGGCCGTTAGTGGGCTTTTTTCTCGGGCCTTTACTCTTATCGGTCCGGGGCGGCCGTGATCCCGTTGCGGGCAGGCCTGCGAACCCCGGTCCTATTTCGGACCATGTTTCATATGATTTAGATTTTCGTAATTAAGTACAAACTCATGGTACGAAATTAATACTGGAATTTAATCGTTACATAAAGCGAATAAAGCGGAGTAATCGTAACATGCGCGAGAATTTAGCCGAGAGGCGAGTTCATGGATCTACCGATCGTGGCCCGAAATTATGGCGAGGTGAGTTCATAACCGTCGTCGTCGTTGCTGCCATAGTCGCTGAGGAGGTAGTCGCAGATGCCGAGGAAGTGGAGTAGCGCTTTCGGATCCTGGAACTCGTCGTCGGCGGCCGGGATGTCGCGGATGCCGTGGAGCCGATTGTTTGCCGCCGCCGCTCGGACTGGGTCCGGTTGTGACCGTGGCGGTGCTGGATGTGGGCGTGTCCGAGAAGCGCCGAGGCTCCCCCTTGGGCCGTGGTCGGCGACGACGAGCATCTCGGTTCTTGTGGCGGTCCTTTCTCCTGCATCGCGCGCCGGAGCGAGCTGACATGTTGGCGTTGTCGTGCCGGGCCGGGTTGTCGTTGTAGAGGCGCAAGTCGGCGAACGACGCGGAGACGGCGTCGACGTCGGTGTTGGGGGAAGGAGCACCATGTCGTAGTCCACCCCGATGCTAATGAAGTCGAGGTTCTCGAACCGGACATGGGTGCCCGGAGGGAACTGAAGATCGTTGGATCTGGCCATCCGGGTCTTTGGGTTTTGGAGACGAAACGCGCATGGCCCCTACCTGGCGCCAACTGTCAGTGTTTCGTGAAAGCACCAACTAGTAAATTTATAGACGCGCGTTTATGTCCGGATGGTTCGCTAAGAGGACACGGAGGAGTATACTGGTTCAGGCGTGAGGCCCTACATCCAGTTCGAAGGAGTCATGTTACTTAGCAGCGGTTCGTAGTAGGGGTTACAACCCGGTTCGAGAGAGGGAGGGGCTCCCAAGTCTCTGATTGAGCGTGGTGCCAATATCGTGGCATGTGTGTGATGGGTTTCGGTGATCTTTTGTGTGCTATCAGAGTCTAAAAGCTTTAGAACCTGTCTAGTGAAATGGCTCGCCCTCCCTTTTATAGATGAAGGGAGGGAATGGCCTTACATGAAGAAGGTATGTGCGTGCCGTGTAAAAAAAGAAAAGAAAAGGACAATGGGAAAAGGACAATGGTGGAGTGGCTCGTCTGCCCTCCCGAGATCGGGGCGTCCTTCTTCCTTGCGTCGCACGCGTTGGTCGCCGATGAGGTCGCGTCGCCGGAATGTCTGCCCATGCCTTAACAATGGACGGAGAGGCTGAACAGTTGATTAAAGCATTTGGAGTATTATCCCGAAGTTAATGACGCCGTATGGTTCGGGAGTGGGTCGTGATGGACGGGCTGTCCGGACTGTCAATCAGGAGGGTGATTAGACGTCGAGTCATACCCTTCCTCTGGTTAACAGTGCGGTCAAGGAACTGAACCACGCCCTGCTCTGACTAGCAGTGCTGCCGGCGTGTGCGTCCATCTCCTGCGCTGCCGCACAGTGCGGTCAAGATGCTCCTCTCCCATGTCCTGCATGGGGTGCAGGCGGGGAAGGTACGGTTTGACCGGCCGTGGCCGGGTAGCGAGGTCGTGGCTCACGCGTGAGCGCAAGCCTTGGTGACTTCTTCGCGAAGACGCCCGCGAGAGGTCGTGGCGAGCCGCGCCCTCCCGGTCTCGACCCCCGGAGGCCTTTGGTCCTAAGCAGGTCGTCGCGAGCCGCGCACCCTAGAGGTCGTGCCTGCTCGCGCGGTGGGCTTCACCCGGGGCTCTCGCCGTGAGCCTTCCCGCTGGCCGTTGAGCGTCGGCCCCACCTGGTCCGGCTTTCGCAGGCCGGTCGTGGGCCGCTAATAGCTTGCTTAATTTTATTTAGCCGGGGGCCCAACAGGCCGGTTGTTTAGCCCCCTGACAGTAGCCCCCGAGTCCTTGTAGGTGTGGGCCCACACCTGCAGGGACTTGAAGACGGAGGGTCGCTGCGGTTTCTCCGGTGGGTGCGTGCGAGCGCACCCGCCGGGTGTAGCCCCCGAGAATCTGGGGACGTGGGCCACGTCCGCAGAGACTGAATCGTGCGCTTCGTGGTAGTGGGATGCGTCAGTTTCAGACGCGTTGCTGGGCGGTTCGCCCCCCCACAATGATGGCGTCTTGGACCGTCGGGGAACCGAGGGGTCACATCGGCCTGACGGGCTTTAGAGCTCGCGCCAGGACCTATCCGGGGGAGGCGTGTTCACAGCGTCATTGCCTCGGGCCCGGCGTAGGAATTATTGCAGCAGGCGGCGAGAGAAGGCGGGGCGTCGAGCGGGAAGATGAGGGATCTTCCTGCCGCTCGGTCGCAGCGGCCCTTGGGTCTCCACGGCCCCTATAAAAGGGGTCGTGGTGCACGACCTCCCTTCACCCCTGCTTTTGCTGTCTCACCATCGTCTTCCCACTCTTCTTCTTCCCTGCTTCTCCTCTGTTCTCCGTCGGTCATGGAGAGGGGTGCTCCAGCGAGGAGGGCCAGGTCCGAGGAGTCCGTCGGGTCTCCGGCTCGCAATGTGCGGGGCCAGAGACACGTAGGAGGCCGGCGACTCCAGAACTGCCGGATTTCGTTGGCGGGCTATGTCGCCGGTTCCTCCCGGGCGGCGGGCCGGGCCGTCCCTCCCCCGACGGCGCTGCGCTGCTCGCCCCTCCGGGCGGTGGATCCGTCGGCCCTCCGCTCCGCACAGGGACGCCCTCGAAGCGCATCGCCGCCCTTGAGGCGGTGGTGGCGGTGCTCGAGGTGGAAAAAACGCGTCGCCCGCCCGGCGGGAGGAGGCGGACCATGCCTGCGCCGGTGAGGGTCATTTTTTGTTTGCTCCTTTGTCTCGTTTCTTCTTCTACTCCTCTCTGCCTTGACGTTTCCTTGTGTTCTCACAGAGGCCATGGCGGAGATGGAGGCGATTGCGGTCGCCGGGACCAAGCTTGCCAACCTCGTCCACACGCCCGCCGGCAACGTGCGCGAGCGCCTTGAGATGGTGCAGGTCAGCGTCAACGCATCGATGGTGCGCGCGATCCGCCGGGGCGCAGTCATCGCGCTGGCGATGGTGGACGCGCACATCGACGTCGACATGACCGACGTCACCGGCTTTTCGGCCGACGAGTCCCTGGAGGACTACGCCGACATGCTCCCGAAGTATGAGGAGGCAGCGGGAGTTGCGGTGGAGCTCTCCCCGGTGGATCACCTCTTCACCGGGGAGTTGTAGGCTAGGGTCGGCGATCTCGCCCCTCCCCTTTTTCCCTGAAAAAGCTCATGTAATGCAAAAGGGGGAAGAATTAATAAAATCTTTTGTTAGTTTTGCAAGTTCATACATTTCTCGTTCTCTTAATCATATATAACCTAAAACATCGAGAAAGAAGTCGTAACGTGCGAGAATGAGTAAGCACAAACGGTACGTTCGGGGAATCGACCCCTCACGAGCAGAGGGGTTGGACTAATTCGTTCGTTTCGGGGTCGTGATCGCGTGCACGTTTCCCAAGGGCGCGGAGGGACGTTCGTGTTGGCCCCCGGGGGTTTCTTTTAGTTTGTCGTTTCAGACATTTCTGCCCTCGAGCCCCCGGCGCCCTTGCACTCGCATGGGCCCGGTCTGGGGGTCGAGTCTTCTCCCCACGTGACCCTTTAGTGGGGTCGGAGGAGGTGGGCAACGCTGTGCCATCCCATCGGTTGGGTCGAGGCGCAGTGCCCGTGAGTTGCTAGCGGGTAGTTCAAGTGAGGTCCAGGTTCCCGGCCTTTGCGGTCGCGGGCGTGACCAGCCTCATAAATCCAGGTGGCTTATTCGTACTTTTCCCAAGCCGTCCGCGGGCTTGTGGGCTCGATGCCTTTTCCGTAAAAATTTTCAAATCAGAGACCAACCTTGGACTCGAACACGGCCTGAGAAAGCCCTAATCACTTCGCGTGCTCGGGAAATTAGGCCGCCAGTGGGCTCCTTTCTCGGGTCGCCCCTCACTCTGTCGGTCCGGGGCGGCCGTGATCCCTTCAGCAGGCGAGCTGCGAACCCCGGGTCCTATTTCGGACCTTGTTTCATATGACTTAGATTTTCGTAATTAAGTACAAACTCATGGTACAAAATTAATATAGAAATTTAATCGTTACATAAAGCGAGTAAAGCGGAGTAATCGTAACGTGCACGAGAATTTAGCCGAGAGGCGAGTTCATGGATCTACCGATCGTGGCCCAAAATTACGACCAGGTGAGTTCGTAGCCGTCATCGTCGTTGCTGCCATAGTCGCTGAGGAGGTAGTCGCAGATGCCGAGGAAGTGGAGTAGCGCTTCCGGATCCTGGAACTCGTCGTCGTCGGCCGGGATGTCGCGGATGCCGTGGAGCTGATTGCTGTCGTCGTTCCTCAGACCAGGTCCCATGGTGACCGTGGCGGTGCTGGATGTGGGCGTGTCAGAGAAGCGCCGAGGCTCCCCCTTGGGCCGTGGTCGGCGACGACGAGCGTCTCGGTTCTTGTGGCGGTCCTTTCTCCTGCATCGCGCGCCGGAGCGAGCTGACATGTTGGCGTTGTCATGCCGGGCCGGGTTGTCGTTGTAGAGGCGCAAGTCGGCGAGCGGAGATGGCGTCGACGTCGGTGTTGGGGGGAGGAGCACCATGTCGTAGTCCACCCCGATGCTAATGAAGTCGAGGTTCCTGAACCGAACATGGGTGCCTGGAGGGAACTGAAGATCGTTGGATCTGGCCATCCGGATCTTTGGGTTTTGGAGACGAAACGCGCAAGGCCCCTACCTGGCGCCAACTGTCGGTGTTTCGTGAAAGCACCAACTAGTAAATTTATAGACGCGCGTTTATGCCCGGATGGTTCGCTAAGAGGACACGGAGGAGTATACTGGTTCAGGCGTGAGGCCCTACATCCAGTTCGAAGGAGTCGTGTTACTTAGCGGCGGTTCGTAGTAGGGGTTACAACCGGTTCGAGAGAGGGAGGGGCTCTCAAGTCTCTGATTGAGCGTGGTGCCAATATCGTGGCGTGTGTGTGATGAATTTCGGTGATCTTTTGTGTGCTATCAGAGTCTAAAAGCTTTAGAACCTGTCTAGTGAAATGGCTCGCCCTCCCTTTTATAGATGAAGGGAGGGAACGGCCTTACATGAAGAAGGTATGGGCGTGCCGTGTAGAAAAAGAAAGGAAAAGGACAATGGTAGAGTGACTCGTCTGCCCTCCCAGGGTCGGGGCGTCCTTCTTCCTTGCGTCGCACGCATTGGTCGCCGGTGAGGTCGCCTCGCCGGAGTGTCTGCCCATGCCTTAACAGTGGACGGGGAGGTTGAACAGTTGATTAGAGCGTTTGGAGTATTATCCCGGAGTTAATGACGTCGTACGGTTCGGGAGTGGGTCGTGATGGACGGGCTGTTCGGATTGTCAATCAGGAGGGTGATTAGACGTCGAGCCACACCCTTCCTCTGGTTTACAGTGCGGTCAAGGAGCCGAACCACGCCCTGCTCTGACTAGCAGTGTTGCCGCTGCCGGCGTGTGCGTCCATCTCCCGCTGGCCGCCTGCGGTGTGGTCAAGATGCTCCTCTCCCATGTCCCGCACGGGGTGCAAAGCGGGAAGGTACGTTTGATCTTCGCTAAGACGCCCGCGAGGGGTCGTGGCGAGCCGCGCCCCCCCCGGGTCTCGACCCCCGGGAGGCCTTTGGTCCGGCAGGTCGTGCGAGCCGCGCACCCCGGGGTCGTGCCCAGCGTGCGGTGCAGTTCACCCGCTGGCTTCGCCGCAGCCTTCCCGCAGGCCGTTGGAGCGTCGGCCCACCTGGTCCGACTTTCGCAGGCGGGTCGTGGGCCGCTAATGGCTTGCTTAATTTTGTTTAGCCGGGGGCCCAACAGCCGGTTGTTTGGCCCCCCCGACAGACGTCGTGCGTGCCGGCCCGAAGAGGGTCGTGCCTCGGCGGGCCGTTGTGCCTCATGGGTGTGTCGTCTGCGGGCTTCGTGGCTCCGGCCTTCAAATTTCAAGGCACGCCCATGGGCCGTCGGGCCAACTCTAGAGCACGGCGTGCCACCCTGCTGCCGTGCCAAGCTCGCTCCCGAGGTCGCACCCAGGGCTGCCGTGAGGCAGAGCCCCCACTGCATGGATCCCTAGAGCTGCTCCGCCGCGCCGCGCGCCTCGAGGTCCTCCGTCGTGGATGGACGGTGCCGGTGAGGCCACTCGCCATGGCAACGTGAGGGAAGGGGAGGGGCTAAGGGCTACCCGCGAACGCCGAGCACAAGGATCGAAGGAAGAGGAGCGACGGCCGACGGGGCGAGTCACGAGCCCACGAGAGAGGACCGGAGGAGCGACGCGAGGGAAGGCTAGAAGGGTAGGGGCTGCCATGAGCGCCGAGCCGCGAGGGGGAAGGAGGAGGACTGGAGGAGTGACGGGCGAGTGCGGCCGTGGTTGTGGCGTGGTGGGGAGGGGAAGGGAAATGTTAGGGTTTGAGGGTGGGCCGTGGCTCTTAGCAGGCTGTGGCCGGCTAGCTTTTGATGGCCTGGTGGGTGGCTGGGGCTCTGAGCAGGCCTGCTGGTCGGGCCGCTCTCGACCGGATTGTGCCGTGCCGCGCCACATGCGGACAGGCCAGAGTGGCGGCCCAAGCATGGCCTGGTGGCTCGGGCTGGGCCTGCCCGGGCCCGGTGGCTACCGGGCCATGCCGCAGCTTGGCCAGGCCGTGCTCGGGCCGGACCACGGGTCGCGGCCGACGGGCCACGTGCTGTATGGCCAAGTATAGTAAAATAGGACGGAGGAAGTAGGCTGCTAGGATTCAACGCGCACGTGAGCATTATGCATGTTTTGCTTAGAGCTTATTGCTACACATGCATGTCCTTCTTGGAGACTGATAACTAGTACTCTTACTATAGTAGCACGGTGACATCGACAAAGAGCACCACTGCTGGCCAACTAGCTAGCACAATGATGCCGTCGATCCTACAGAGAGAGAGACCCATCCATGCATCCACGCATGCATATAATCACACCAGCAAATTAGGGGAAATCCATTTGCAGGCGGCTGTGGGACAGTTCCTGTACTACACGCGTATGTATACTGGTTTAGATCGATTAAAGAACTCAACTTAACAAAATCTATATGGGGCAGCGTTTATGGATCGACGTTTCCTAGGCAGGGTACAGTCAGACAAAGATCTCGATCTCAAGCTTCTAAAATCGGATTGTTGAAGGAGCTCTGTTCTTGATATGTATATATATGCCTTAGATTATTAAACCAACCGGGCCATTCTTGTCTTGGATGGTCCAGCTATATATTTAAACCCTACAAATTGGAATCTGCTCCTGGATAGAACCACCGGCCACGTCGCCCAAAAAAGCACTGATCGTTCGATCCTGGCATTAGCGGCTCAGATTTCTTGGAGCAGCTTCTGCTGGAAGCAGCTTCTCATTTCATCTTGAAACAACTTCTGTCGGAAGCGGCTTCTCGTTATACTTCACCGGCTTCTGATCCGAATCTACGAATGCAATATATATGGGGCTTCAGCTCCAGCTTCAGCTTCAAAAAAAAAAAAAAAAAAGCTCGGCCTCCACCTTCCTCACGGAGTCTCCCGAAGCGGCGGCAGCGAGGCGACGGCGCACCGGCGCCCTCCTCCCCCTAGCCTCCCTCCTCCTCCTCCACCCCCCTCGCCTCGCGGCATGCTTACCGTGAGAGGGAGCACTGCGGGCAGGTGCCGGGCGGCGCTGGGGCCCTGGCCCCAGCCCCGCTTCGCTCCCCCCCGCCACGGCGCACGAGAGCAGGCCTCGCCGATGGGCAGTGGCGTGCTTGTCCCCGGTCCTGCCGCTTCCCGCCGGCCCGCCTCTACTCCGGCGCTCCACGAAAACCTAGCTGCCTGTGTTTCGCGAGCGCCGCCTGCTACAACGTCGGGGCTACGTTCGGTGCTACGTTTGGACAACGGCACGCAGACGTCGAGCCCAGCCGGTGGTGTGCCGCCTCTTCTTCTTCGGCAGCGGCCGCGGTGTACGGGTCAGGTCTGCCGACAGACACTCTTCTCTTCGTCTGTCACGTGCATCCTCCCCCAAATCAAAATGAATTCTTCTATGAGTTGGAATAAGTTAGGAATATAGGCTGAATGCATATTTATGTTTCAGCATCCGAGAGGAATTTTCATATCCTAAGATTGAACGTCAACAATCAGATGCAATATGTGAAAACCATAATTAGGTTCCCAGTTGCTTTCCACAAGGATTAATTTCTCAAGGATCTTATTTGTGACAGCCCAGAACTGAAAAAAATGGAGATGCGTTTAGGTAGGTTACAATCAATATTATCCCAGTTGGTGATTACTTATGGAATATACAATTGTCATAAATTCTCTATTGACATATAAATGTTTGATGTCATCAGATAGTTGTATCAAATTTGTTGTCGGCTTTGAATGATGTTATTACCGCCAATGAACTTCTACAAATTATAACTGAGAAGCCTCAAAGGTACAAAGTAAATATAATATGAGTTACATATTGTTGTTAGGTTTAAGTTATATATATCACAGCACTATGATTTGCTTCAGAAAGGTGCAGAAGCTGGTGGGTTGATAGTTGATGCAGTGGCTACTGTCTAAAATGATCTTAAGGATGAGACAGTGCCAGTGTCCCTTTTTTTGTACGATCTCTTTGGTATTCAGTTACTGAACTATCGATCTGCTATTTGTTTATCAAGAGAAAAATGTGGTACTCACCAGTTTTATTTTTGCATGTTGCTTTCACTCTTTACATCTTGATCCTAGGTAATTTTGATTTGCCCCTTTTTTTCAATAATGGTTGATTGGTTACAATGACTGAGGAGTATAAGGATCAGTTTGGCAAGCTAAAAATTATTGATAATGCCCCTCCGCTCACCCAGATCTTGGAAGAAGGAAACCTAAGCTATTCCTATCAGTCTGCTGCATGGTTCAGGGGAAAAAAAGGATCTCTATTTTGCATGATTAGATTTGGTGGTCTAATATGAGATTAATCTGTGAGGTAATATCCCTCTTCTGAAATCTAATCTTGCAATATTACACTGATTGCCTGCTCATAGAATTTTATTGCAAAGAATGTTAATATGCTATTGCAAAGAATGTTAATATGCTAAGTTATTCTTAAGTATATATTAGTAGTGAGAAAAGAGTTCAATTTCTGCATCGATAGATTGGTTCTAATTGTCATCGAACATTTTTTTTTTGTCAGGCGTTCACAGTCTTGGTGTTTTCCTCCAAAAAAAAAATATCTCCTTGTGTGTAAATTTAGACATTTCAGTTTTACCTGTGATGTCAAGTTATGATTCCCTTTCATACCTACATTTATTTGTTGTCCATTGTTTTGCTGTTGTTCATATGGGTTTATATTTTCTTCATAGCTATTGTTTTCTACTCAATATTGACTTCAAAAAAATGTGGTAATCCATATTTTAAGCATTATAGATTTAGCAGTCATGTTAATTATTGAACCTCCATTTTCCTGGTTCTCTATTTATTTACTTTTCTCTTCAGCGTTATGACTATCCTTAGCTTCCTCTCTTTACAAAGTGTGCACCTGACAAATTGAACTAGCTACTCCTTTGGACATTAGCATGCTCTTATAGGCTGCCATTGTTCAAGATTATAGCATTAAGATATTGGTAAGTCTTTAAGCCTATCTATTGTTTCTTCCCTCTTTATGCTTTTTTCCTTACTTTTCTTTCTCCTTTTAAAATGGGTGAAGTGTTTTCCTATATTTTTCTATTTCAGGTGGGCTGGTTGCCTTTCATGTCACTATGCTTTAAAAAAACTAATATTGTATATCTGTCGTTTCTATTATTTATGCACTTGAGCCCCCTGTTTTGTAGTTTTTCAACTCCAACAAGAGTAAATGGAATGTACAGCTCCATTAGTGCAGTTAAATTTTGTACTAATAAGGATCTGGATTGTTTCCTCCAAAGGCTAATATAATATCTTACCTATGCTTCCCCATACTTCGAGACTTAAAACTCCTTCCCATGGCATCATTTAACAATATATTGTTTGTTTTTGCAGGGCTACTGAACCGTACCTGATCTATGCACAAGCAATGGCAAGCTAAGCTGGTTTTGCCATACTATCTTGGTAATCACTTTTTTTTTTGCAACTCCTATTCACTGTCTATTATTACATGGATGCATTATATGTGATGTGCAAGAATTGCTGGTGCTATTTGTAGGTTCCTGTACCAGATGGAACTTTGGATGGTTTGGTACTTTTAGCCTGCTTATGATTATGAATAGATAGAAGTCCTTCCTTAGACGATATATATATGTATCACTGGCTACCTCCTCCAAAGTTCATAGTAGAGGATTGGCAACCAATTAAACTAGCATAAAAAAAGATATTTGTATTACTATCATGCGACAATAAAGAACTAATATCAGTACGTAGTACAATCTTAGATGACGAATTATCAAGGAAATATAAGTATGATACGAGCACAATCCTATTTTACTAACTCCTAGATGTCAAGGGCACTCGTTAATTTTGTACATATGAGGGGAACTGTACCAGTCTAGCAAGTCCGGTGTCTCTACTCCGAGCTCTCTTGTGTAATATGGTATCCAAGACTTTATCATCCAAGTCCGCTTTGACCAGATATAACTGCTTTTGTATAATATGCCATGAATAGCAAAGCAAATCATGCATAATGCAAGAACTGAGGTCCTGTCAACGTTAATAAAATATTTGTTGCCGGATTGTACTCTTTATGCCCGAATGCTTCAGAAAACATGGTAGACAGACTATTTGTTTGAGTCCAACCTTATATAATGCAGTACCTAGGCCTAGGCCTCTACCACTTGATTACTTTTTGCCCGAATGTACTCCTTACCCCCTAATTGCTTTCATAAAATATCTCCCTTTTGATTATGCTTTGGCAGCACAAATGGGTCATTTTTATTGAGATACACATATGAGCATTAGGTGGGTTCTATGAATTCAAAAACAATTAGTCTATGAGAGGACCGCTGGTTTGGGAATTTTAGTTTGGCTATTCATTATTCGCCTCTATACAGGATTAGTGAATAGCAAGTCAAGTGTTGAGGAGAGGTTTGGGATAGAGAAAGTCAGGAGCTAACATTGAGAAGAATTGTTTCTCAGAGACTAATGAGCCTGTGGTGGGAGCTGACTACCACAGTTGAAGGTATAACTCTTTCTGATGAGGGCAACTAGATAAGTTAGAGTGGTTTATGTCCATTCGGTGTGGAAGCTTCAAATTCCACCAAGAGTTCATTTTTCTTTGGTTGCTTTCTATAAATAGATTGTTGACCATAGACAATCTAACTAAAATGAAACCGGTTAGTGATCAAACATATTTGCTGTGAGTTAACATTGATCATGCATTTATTCTTTGATTGTTGTACTTCACTGGATTACTAAGCATACTATGGTTACATAATTAATTGTTTTGGAAAAAAATTGAAACCATCAATGTATCTTTGTATTCTTATTATCTTAAATATAGAGTTTACAAGGTGCCACCAATATACCTATCTGATTATCTATGATGCAGAAATTTTACCTATCAACTTAGTGTCTTGCTCCTATTCATTTTTTACACACAGTAGTATATTAGTCCATTATTTATTGACTATTTTTGCCTTATTTCCCCTTGCAGGAATCTTTGGCATATTGTTAAAACAAGCCTTTCCTTCCAAGCCTCTCCAGCCAACTCAAGTTGGTGCCTCTAACCTTATTCTCCTGATCCTATGGATTGCATTAATCTTATTCGGTTTGGATGCTCTCTTCTTACAAAAAGTGGTGCACGCGAATGAGCTACTTTCGCATTGGACATTACTTAGCATTCAGACCTATCATTGCTCTTTAATCTCAAGCTGTGAACAACCTATGGTTTATGTAGGAGTCTAAATAATATGATGTACGCCTCTTCCTTTCTTCTTGGTAATGCTTAAGTTCATTTCTTGCTGATCATGTCATCTCCTGATTTCAAATAGGTATGGATTTGCCCTGATTTGAGCCTTCACAATACAATTCCAGACTTCCAGTTCAGACAGTAATTGTCCTGCTGATCATGAGCGCTCCATTTTGCTGTAGTGTACATTCTAAGTGGCCTAAAATGTTATCTTGATCATTTCAATTTTTCTGCAATCTTTTTTAGGCCAACAATATGTACTGTATTTGTACCATTTGCACAGGTCAGTTTAGACTACTCAGAAATGTGAAGTCTCTGAGATGTAATTCTAAACTTGATTTTCTGTTGGAAATCTGTCCAGCAGTAGGAAGTATTGATTGAATTATCTTGTAAGATGTTGCATATTCAATCACAAAACATATAGCTCAAGTTTCTTTGCAAGATGTAGGATCCTATAATTTTTATTATTGGAGTTGCATTGCTATATATCATCTCCCTGGTCTGTCTGAAGTAATTAATATAGTGCATGGTCAATGTCATACAGAAAATATACGTGGAGGACAATTCAGTTCTTGCCTTTATATGAATGGTTCTCTGCCTTTTTTCTAATAGACTAAGCAGTAGGCGTAAGAGTTCAGAATTACATGATACACGGAAATTTTTTCACCCAGTACACCCAGCTGCGCGCAGGAGCGCGCCTTGCCACTAGTATATATATATTGCGCGTTCTTGTTCTGCTGCTTTTATTATTATAAACCAACCGGTGGCTATGTATGGGCCGGGCCCGTACACATATATATGCCAGTATGTCGACCACAAAGTTCTTCTGTAATCTCTAACCATCCAGCACAAATACAAACATAAATATTGATTTTTATTGATAGACGGCATACGTCTGCACCTGATAGATAGACGAGAGAGCAGAAGATTGCCCAAGGCATGATCGGTGGATTTTATTTTACTATGTTACTGTGGTTACCTCATAATTGAACTGTCGCTCGACTTCGTCTGCCCGCGTGAATTGGCACCGACGGGTGGCCCCAACAGTGGCGGTGCATCTACACCCGAACACATCGACACATTTGATGACACTGCGAGGTCATCTCTGTCTCCACCACCTCGTAGGGGGTGTTTGGATGGTGTGGAAAAAGTTTTGTCTGTGTCACATCGAAATGTCGGAGGTATGTCGGAAGAGGGTTTCAAATACTAATAAAAAAATAAATTACAGAACTCGTCAGGAAACCGTGAGACAAATTTTTTAAGTATAATTAATCCATCATTAGCAAATGTTTACTGTAGCAGCACATTGTCAAATCATGGACTAAATAGGCTTAAAAGATTCGTCTCACAAAGTTATCGTAATCTGTGCAAATACTTATTTTTTTAGACTACATTTGATACTCCATATATGCATGACTAGATTCGATGGGACGGAGCAAAAAATTTGCCCCTCCCATCCAAACACCCCCGTAGGATGCCTAATCCTAGTATGTACTGTACGCTCCTATAGCCATGATGCTTGATTTGACTGGACGGCCATGGCTTTTACCTGCGACTGCATCACGCTCGTATGGCTACCAGCAGGCCACCACCGCCGCCCCTCTGCTAGCACCGTGTCGAGCACAACCAATGCCTTCTTGGACATGTTCTCGTCAGCGTCTACAAGGTCCTCTGGCTCTTCCGCAACTCCGCATCATGTACGGCTCCAGTCCATGTCTAGACGTTAGGCTGAGCGGCTAGGCTTCCAGGAATACAATACATCATGTTTGTTCGCCGTCGCTGCTTCAAGCCCCGTCACGCTATCACGGGCACCAGTGGCCGTCATGGCAGGAGGAGAGAGCTAGGACGCCGCCGCCGCAGTTCTGAAACATATTCTGTAATCTGAATGTAACTGAGATTGCAGTGTACTGAGGCCTTGTTCAGTTCGTGAAAAACTTGCATTCTCTGCACTGTAGCGTTTCGTTTGTATTTGACAAATATTGTCCAATCGTGGGCCAACTAGACTCAAAAGATTCATCTCGTGATTTACAACTAAAGCGTATAATTAGTTATTTTTTTACTAATATTTAATGCTCCATACATGTGGGTAGAAATTGATGTGATGGAGAGAGAGTGGAGAAAGTTGCAACTTTCGTTGCAACTGAACAAGGCCTGAACTGAAAACACAAGTATTCTTGGTCTGTCCCAGCAGTTCCTTGCAAAATTGCCAAAGTATGCACTGAATTTAGCAATTATGTAGGCTCTGAAGGTAAATTTTTATTATCACCAGCAGAGATGTGTCTATCATTGGAGTATGTTTCTGCTTGTAGCTGCTGGCTGTTGGATTCAGACATTCAGGCAAGAAACTTGAAAAGGCATCCTTGATCACTATCAATTATCATTGAATCGCTCGCGGCTTGACGTCGCAATACGAGGGGCCGATGCCTTGTGGCAGTGGTCGGTGGAAACTGGCACTGGCAGATGCGAGGCGGAGTCTTGAATGAATAATGGTGTAGTAGGGACATATGGCGTAGAGATGCATTGACAGATGTGGTTTGGAGCCGACTCAGGTGAGCCGCTGCGTGCACGCAAGGAAGGAAGCCGATGCATTTTTTGGCTAAACGAATCAGCGGAGGAGCCGTCTCTATCAGTTACAAAAATACACTCAATATTAGAAATTATATTTAATAAATAATGTTTCCCAATTAGTCGGCTACAAAATAGAAAACATGAAAGTAAGTAACAAAGTACTTTTCCAACCATTGTAAAAGAGCTCATTCATTATATAAACGATGAGTCTTTGGCAATGAGGATGCTTCTATATGTTTGTGTGTGAATTGGTGGCTTTAATGGACCCACCACCTCTCTCTAGTCAACAGATTGAACTAGTTTATAAATTGACTTAGTCATTTTGAAAAACTTGTTCATTTTATACAACTAGAGAGGGGGTGAAAGGGTTACTCTCGGTTGATAAGGCCAAACAACTTTTTGAAGCTTCTAGTTTGACATTAGCTTAATTAGTTTATGCATCAACAAGCAGTAATTAATGAGCATGATCCACGAGGTTTTTGACCCAAGCCAAAAGCAGCTTCTCTTGACTGCTGCCTCGCGTCGTCTCCCTGTGGGGGGGCGACTCGAGGCCCGCCTCGCCGCCGCCCGAGGCCCCCGCCCGCCGCGCCGCCCTGGGCCGCCCGCCGCCCGCGGCGGCGGTGGCCCGGGGGGGGGCGCCCAACAAGGCCTCCCTCCCGCACCCCCGCTCGCGGGCTCTTCTCCCCCGGCCCCCTACTCTCCTCCCCCCCCCTGTTTCCCTGCCGGCGACGACGGCACCGGCCGGCGGGCGGATCCGGCGCCTCTCCTTGGCCGGATCCGGCCGTCGCGAGGCCGGTTCCCCCCCCCGGTGCCCGCTCCTCCGTTCGGCCTGCGGCCGCGGCCTAGGGTTCCGGCGGTGGCTCCGCCGACCGGCCGGCCCCTCCCCTAGGCGTGGCGGCGGCGTGGGGCACCCGGGCGCGGACGCGGGTGCCGCCCCCGGCGCGGGAACGGGTGCCGCCCCGGCGCGGGGCGGGCCCTCGCGAATCGGGCGCGGGCGTGCGGCTCCCCCCGGGCGGGGCGCGTGGCCGGGCGTCGGCCCCCCGGCCGCGGGCGCGTGGCCGGCCGTGGGCGCGCGACCCCTAGCCCCCCGCTGCTGGCCGTGGGTTTGGCGTGGGCCCTGGCGCCGGCGGCGGCTCCGGCTCACTCCCCTCGGGGGTGGGCGACACGGTACGGCCGGGGTGTCGCGCGCCCTTTGCCTGCGCCCCTCCACCACCACCGCCCGGCGAGCTTGGGTTGACGGGGCGCCTGTGCCTATGGGCGGATCCACCCTCCCCCTCCCGGTTTTGACACAGCGCAAGCCTGGCGGCGATCAACTTGAAGACCCGGGTCCAGCGGCGTCGCCCTCATCTCCAGCAGCGGTCCTCTACTGCATGGGTGAAAACCCCCTCCCGGCCTTTGCGCTTGGGATCGACGACGGTGGCGCGCCAGCGTCATCCCCTTCCTGAAGGCGTCGTCGCTTTCACTGCGTATCGACCGCTGCTGTCGGAGGAGCAATGGGAACGAAAGCTCCCGGGGGGCGCGCTCTCAACTAGGTTGGCGCCTGCGGGCGTCATTTCCTTCCTGAAGGCCCTGTTGATGCACCCCCAACGCTCCCTCTCTGACGTCGCGCCTGCCCACCGCCGCTGCTTGTCTTCCTGTGCCAGCGCCGTGCGTGCTTCAGTTCTGGTTGATGGTGTTGCCACCGTTGTCACCACTGTTGTGGTTTGGCCGCCCTCGGCCACCGACGTCCCGATTGGCTCCACCTCGGGCGGGCGCCGAGAGTGTAACGCCTCGTGGAATTGCGTGGGATGTGGTGACCGATCCCTTCATGTCTTACACCTCCCAAGCTGTAGGCGTAGCGTGCATGTGTTGTTTGGTGTGTTGGAGGACTTTTCCTTTCTTTATTTTTGTGTTCGTTGTGTTTGTTCTGCCACTTACTCAGTGGTTTTCGTCGTTTGTGTGTTGTGTTGTATTCGCCGTGCTTTCGGCCCCCTTCTTCTTAATGAAAATGACACGTGAAGTCGTGTTCGAGAAAAAACTTCAACAATTTAAAAGGAGAAGAGAAACCTTGCCATACTCTGACAACAGAGATTGGCTTATCGCTGAACCCTCTGGTTTGAAGTTTGAACGCTTCAATTGCCAATTCTATACGTAATAAACTTACGCTGGAATAATTTCTGAAGAGTCTGGTCAGTGCCAGTGGTAACCAGCTGCCTGCTCGTCACTCATCTCAGCCTCCGCAGTAGAGGTGTTTGAGTTTGACTCAGCGGGCGAGTAGTGGCTCGTGCAGCGACTCGCGCCCACTACACCTACATCATGAAATCAGCAACACATGTTGCATTGAAGCTTGAATTTCGTTCTAATAACTCTCTGTTTCTAACTACGTCTTACTTTAGAATTATACTTAGTCAGTTTTTTTTTACTGACTAATTTTTTAAAATGTATTTTACAAGTTCAAAAAAAAAATATAATGCTGTATCAAATAATTTTTTTTTAGATTGAATCATACAAGTTTGGTATTCTAAATGTTGGTATATTTTTCTATAAACTTGATTGAGTTGAAAAAAAGTTTAATAACCAGACTAAATTTTTTGATGAAGTTAGTACTTGTGCAGATGCAGATTTCTTAGTCCTTCATGTGTCCCCACTAAATAAACAGATAGCGAGGCAGTCTTCTTTTTCACACATTAATACCTTGGACACAATAATACATGGCTTTCACTGCATGACACATAACTGATGCGCCACAGCAAGTGTGTATACAGTGGCGGATCCAGGATGGCTTCAGGGGGGCTAATCCATGATGATGTAGATTGATAATGGAGATTACATGCTAATTTGGCACTGTTGCTACAATAATCCAATGGAGAATTGAGGTTCAGGGGGGGGAATATACTTTCTCCCCCAAAAAATAAATTGAACCCCTAGGATCACTTGAAGTCCAACTATCTTGAGTTTCACCAACGTTAGTTGTAGTGAAGATAACAACTTTTACGACACCAAATAACTATTTTATGAAAATATATTGGTCCATCTAGTGATTTTTGTTATTTTACTTGAAATTTGCCGTTCATATAATTAAGCTCGATATGTATTTGCCTTTTTCTGGGTGATCTTTTTTAAAAACTTGCACCGGTCTTAAAGCATAGGGATAATTAATTAAATTCAATTTCCTTTTGGATCTGGACTGGGCCCTGCCCTATCCATGTCCAACCCAAGCCCATAAGTAACGCCGTCACGTACGGACCCAGCTCGGTCGATCTTGTTTGTGGTGGCGACGTGCCAGGAACGGCGGTGACGTGCGTTGGGACGCTCGACGAGGCTAAGGCTGGGGACGTTGCCGGCATGGATGTAGCTAGCAACCTACGACGACTGCAGAACCACGGCAGCGGCGGTCTACGGCCGCGTCGATGCCGCCAGGGTCTGCTCCCGCCATGCCTGCGCCGAGTGCCCCCGAGCCGCCAAGCGAGGCCTGTGTGTGGTTGCTGCACTCACCTGCTATACTTTTCAATGAAATATGGTGTTTGTTGCTCCATGTTCGGTATAAGGATCCTTGGTTGATGTATTTGATTCCTATTTCCTCAGACATCCATAGTTAAGTGTCGGTTGACCCATAGTCAAGTACCAGTTCACCATTAGTGTTGTTCAGATCATAGTACTGAGGAATGGTTCGGCTAGTTGTGATCCGGAAGAGGTGAATCATCCCTGGCTGCGGCATAACACAGTCCGGACTTCTGAACATTTCGTGCGGCGGAAGACGGCCTCGGCGGCCCGGCACTCGGCGCAGAGCGGGGGCCCGGACGCGGCGGGAGCCAAGCAGACCCTGGCGGCATTGACGTGGTAGTGGACCGCTGGTTCCACAGTTCGTGCCAGCGCCGTTGCCGTTCTGACCCCTCTGCTCCATCGCACATCACCGCCGCGAACGCGATCGAACGAGATGGGACCCACGTGTCGTGCGGATCGACGGAAAATCAGAGTCCAAGTTAATTAGTACAGCATGATGCCCCGCGCGTTGCTGTCGGTATGAAGTAGAAATGTAAGAAGTTTATAATGGTCGAAACTATAAATTAATAGATACATATATATGGATGTAGTAGGTCAATTACGGAAGTCGTATTCATTGATATACATGGTATAGATTATTTGAATTGGGCATCATCCAAATCTCATCTATCCGAACCCCCACCCCTACTATACCCGAGGGTCATCCCCCCTCAAATTTGCAAAAAAGTTATCGAAATATATTCATATGGGGTTTTGTTTTGAAGAGTTTATTGTGAGGAACAAAGCATGGTGCAATTAGATTTTAATTACGATACTTGGCCTAGGTTGCTAAGAGTATTTTTCTATTTCAAAAGAAATAGCTAGTGGGAGATAAATGAGGCTTAGTGGGTGTAACAGATTTGATGACGTCACATGACATCACTTTTCAGGATTGGACCAATCGGAGGCTAGAGAATTTCTTAGTAGGGGTTAGAATTATAGGAGTTATAGATTCCCTCCGTGTATAACTAGTATTCCCTCCGTATAGGAATCAGATATTTTTTAGACAGCGACACGGTCTCTAAAATATAACTTTGACTTCGTATTTTTTTAAAAAATACTCATCACAAAGTAATATATTTATACTTTTATAAAAGTATTTTCAAGACAAATCTATTCATATTCATATGGTTTTCATATTTTTAAACTCAACAACTTAAAAATTATTTCATGATTTATATTCTCAATATTTGACCTAAATCTTGTCCAAAAACGACATCTAATTCCTATACGGAGGGAGTAATCTTATTATAGACAAAGTGGGCAGTGACTGGGCTTGGGTTGGAGATGGATCGGACAGGGCCCAGTCCATGTGCAAAATGAAATTAATTTTAATTAATTATCTCGATGCTTTAAGATTCGTGTAATTTTTTTTTTTAAGAGGATCACCAGAGCAAAACTCTTTTCTGTATCTAACTGTTCTATACAACATGAAAGCATGAAAAGTAACAATTTCTTGGATGAGATTCGTACACACAGAGGCGTGCCGTTCCAATCGCATGATGTGTGTCTGTTGTTTGGCGCATCTTTGTAATAACTCATACGGAGTAACATTTTTGAATAAGTATGACGTTCAGACTTGAGTCAAATTACACTCGGAAAAGCTAGCTCGAAAGTTGTACCTCTGTTCTCAAAAGCTTATACATCATCACATAATTAAGAACAAATTACATAAAAGCACACAGTCAAAATAAAACAAAAGGTGTCTGACACTATTAACTATCAATTTTAAAATATATCACTACCATTTATCTTGGAGAAAAACATTGTTGTTGCGATGCTACACTCAACCAAAGCATGCGAAGTATACTTATGAAGAATAACGCACATGCACAATAACACTCTTTTAGGATGTTGTGTTCTCTCATGATAATTGATTGAGTTTGTCTTATTACACATAAGCAGCTACCATATATTAATGCAATTAGTTGCCACTTTAATAAAAATTTTAAAATTAACGTTGAGCGAACATATGGATGTTGTATTCCTAGCACAGCAGGAATAAGGGTTATAGCACCAAAGTTCAAACTAAACAACTTGTTGTGAAGACTTTTAGGAACAAAATTTACCTTTTGATAACTTCAGCCTCACCCAGTCATATTTCTGGACTTTGATATATAGAGTACCACGCATGGATGTCAATGTCTTACCCATGGATTTGGGTTGAGGAATAATACCAATTCCAATATTCATGAATTTGACCTTTCTAACCTCGTATAGTGCAGCAGCCCCGTTGGAGAAAAAAAATGGAATCGACTGATCTTCTAGCTGAGGCTATAAATAAAGACCTGGACAAGATGGTGGGGGATCAGGCTATAAATAAAGACCTGGACAAGATGGTGGGGGATCAAACCAAGCAAATTAAAGTTGGCTAAACAACAAGCAAAGCACGTACGCAGAGAAGGCGCCAAGTTAGTGAGGAGATCATGAGGAAGCAATACTCCCCTGTGCTTTCCTTTTGCCTGATGGTCCTTGTTGTAGCTGCTATGGTCTGTGTCATGTACACCAGCTCTGCAGAAGCAGGTAACTTCTTGCGCATGCATATATGTCCAGTGCTTTCTTGTTCCTACAACTTATGTCTAACCAATTTTACCTTTTCGCATGCAGGAAGGAGTGGCTACAACTCATACAAACCTGATGGTAAGTACAGTATAGATGATCTTTTAACGTTAATCAACCTCATGGGGATCAGTTTAACGACATGCATATATTACATAAATATACATACACTGACTAAATTTTGTGTGTCATATTTGTCTAACCAATTTTACCTTTTCGCATGCAGGAAGGAGTGGCTACAACTCATTCAAACCTGATGGTAAGTACATATGATCTTGTTGCATTAATTAACCTCGTGGGATCAATTTAACGATGTACATATATTACATAAATATACATACACTGACTAAATTTTTGGTGTCATATTTGTCTAACCAATTTTATCTTTTCGCATGCAGGAAGGAGTGGCTACAACTCATACAAACCTGATGGTAAGTACAGATCTTGTTACGTTAATTAACCTCGTGGGATCAGTTTAACAAAGTACATATATTACATAAATATACATTCACTGACTAATTTTTGTGCGTCATATTTGTCTAACCAATTTTACTTTTTCGCATGCAGGAAGGAGTGGCTACAACTCAGACAAACCTGATGGTAAGTACAGATGATATTGTTACGTTAATTAACCTCGTGGGGATTAGTTTAACGACGCGCATATATTTTTTGTGTGTCATATTTTGAAACACATTAAATACAGGAAGGGGTGGATACAACTCTGTTCCCACAAACGGCGGTGGCAGCCCCTAGGTGGAGCCTCTGTAACAAAACACTCCTAATAAGCACGCTCATCGCATGAAGCAGATATATAGAGATATCATGTGTGATTTCTGTCGTGGCATATGTGTGCTAGTATCATGGCTTGGTCGTTGTAATGTGTATCTCGCCAATAAACATGTGGGGTTGTACCTGTACCTCAGCATAAGCTACTACTGCTTGCTGTTGTGGTATGTACTGTTTTATATAATGATTATACATATAGTATGTTTTCTCAGTTTCTTGCTTTGATAACTTTGGTAATGATCCCATGTCATGGATAAGTAAGAAAAGGCAGGTTAACAATCAGTAAATCAAGAGGAACATTTGTGTGTTCAAATTGACCATTACTTGCAAGTGCTTCGCTAGTTGCGAGCTCAGTTTGCTTCGCTAGCTGTGCAAGCTTCTTACGACAAAGCCCCGTCCGGAAGATGTTGTCCATCTTGCATCAATCAACTGCCACAATCCCTCCCTTCAACGCCAAAGCCTCCGATTCTTCTGTCCTTTTTAGAAAAATACAACATTTACATTATTACATAGTTTCAGCGATATTGCTGATGAGTTAGGGGGCATAACAAAGTCTTCTTAAATTTCCATCCGTGGAAAGTGAATAGCTCCAACACAGTGGTCTCTAACTTTTACTCTGCAAAGACTCCTTTGTCTTACAATCACGCTGCACCAGTGCTCAAATTTGCAACCAGTATGTTTCTCTGAATAGCCTGCATAAACGATATATATTTGCCATTTTAAAAAATTATTAGGTCATTTGATATAATTTTTTTGTTGAACGTAGAACACATAGGACATAATTCGGTTAAAAGCATCACAAAAATATTGCATGTTAAACAATTATTCCAGAAATTATGATTCGACATAATTTGGTTAAAAGCATCACAAAAATATTGCATGTTAAACAATTATTCCAGAAATTATGATTCAAATATGCTCAATTTGGTCTTGTTTTGAATTTCGTGGCCTAAGAACAGAACTATGCAAGGAATTTAATATGTATGGTTCGTTCGAAAACTTGTGGTACGTTCCAAACTTGTTTCATATGGTGTTTTTTCGCTGGGCCATGCGATAATCCTTGTTGAAATATTTAATTAGAAAAATTATTTGTATACTTCTAGAAATATTCTATTAGGAAAACTATTTTTTTTAAAAAAAGAATTTATAAAAATACCAAATGAAAATAATTCGCCCAGACCATCATCTATCGTAAAGACAAATTTGGGTTGGGGAAGGCCCAGCCCAACTTTAACGCGCGATTCCATCTGCAAAAACTAAGGGGGAAGGACTTTGAACGGGCCAGTGGTAGAGCAAACAAATTTTCCAGCAAGCCTCGGCATGCAGCACCGGCCCTCTCCATGTCCATGGCTCGATGCCCTCTCTCATAGGTTTGGTGTCCATGTACCTTCGAAGGAACGGAAAGAAGACTACCACGCGCAAAAAATAAAACTCGATATTTCGAGCTTATATTTCAGGGTTACAGGATTACAATCATTCGCTAACACACATCTGCAAGAAATCCAGAGCTTAAATTTCAGAGCTTACAGGATTACTTGACGATGCAGCATGCAGCTGCATGGCAATGCATGCCTCTCGATTTATACCAAAGACACAGAACGTCAGAACCCTTTGCAAGCTCTTGGATGTCAATGCCAAATTCCATCGATCACCTCCGATCCATCTGGTGACTGCAACATCTAAACTATGACGATGTTGTCCGATTCCAAAATTCCAAAATGGCATGCGAGATTCTAGACATTATTGGTGCTAGATCAATGCAAGTACAGTACATCTCTTGTTGCTGCTGGTTGCTAATAATGCCGAATGTATAATTAATTAATTGGCGGCGTCGTGTTACCTTACCTCTGATGCAATGCTACAAAGTACTTACAATGTTTAATTGGCACTTGCATTCCGTAGCCAAATTTATGGATGGTATGGTAGTACCTTGACTGCCAGTAGGACGGGTAATAATAAAATAATAATCTGTCGTCCTCACCCAGCTACTGCTACTGGAACGGGATTATTCGTTGTCCAAGTTGTATATTAGTAATAGATTATGTGGAGTATATATACGTATCGTACGGTAGGTACTGGCCGTAGTAACAGCCAAACAAACAATTCATCAGTAGCTCTTTTAATTGTCAGGTTGTTGAACTAAAAAACACTACATGTACAACTCCGATAAAAAAACATGTACGTACTATATAGTAAACCTATATATTATATTACACTATGCCGTGCCTGGCGTGCGTGGGATATATATTATTATATAATAATATGTCATACTAATCTTCATCGTGTAGCTCATTAATTAGCTTGGTATGTACTTATACATGATGATTGGCCCGACCTTGATTCGATACAAAGAAAAAAAAGGATATATACAGATGGGCCGTCCAGCTAGGACGCGCCATTCTTTATTCAGAATGAATTAAGCAGGCGTGTGTCCTGCTCATCGCCTCTCGATGCAGCCTGATCCTTGTCAATCACAATAATAATGCGAACAGACAGACAAATGGATCGGATGTGCGTGGGGATGCACTTGCATGCATTGGGACTCCTACCAGCAGCTGCTGCTTCCTACAACTACAAGGTCGATCGACCTATCGCTCTTGCATTGGTTTCGTTTAATTTGTTGCGTCGTGTGCCTAGCTACGAGAGCTAGATAGGTCGTCGTCAGCTCGTCACATAAAACAAACTAATTAAGTGTTGGGGAAAAAACCATGTCCCCCACCTCCGCCCCAAGGCAGAGGTCCTTCAGCTAACAAAACACGACTTCTGTTGTTTCTTGACTCGTGCAGGAGAAAGACCTCCGCCACCCACGGTGGTCTTAGCAGAGGTCGCCACTCGCGGGGGACGGCCATGACGGCAAAGCCCGGAGAAACCTCCGCCAGGGGGAAGGCACGTGGCGGAGGCTCAGGAAGCATCGGATAAGCGGGAGGCGGAAGGCACGGCCCGGCGGAGGTCTTAACCTCCGTCGACCGCACCCGGGCCAGGGACAAGCGTGGGCCGCAATCAAGAGCGCGGCCCAGCCCACGACCGGATGAAGGGAAAAGACCAGTGTGCCCCTGCTGTTGGAGGTGTATTGCGGTGAGAAGGCTACTAGAGCACCCCTAGGGTTTGATGGGCAAGACTGTAAATGGCAACATGAGTAAGGTGAAGAGGCCCCCTATAAAATGGGGGGACACTCCACTGTTGTAAGGGTTGTTAAAAAATTAAAGTGAACCTTTATTACTTGGCACAATTCTCTAGGCATTTAGGGAAACCCAAGGGGCAGGCGAAGGTTCTGGACCTCCGCCCCACCACTAGGGAGCTCGGCACCGCGAGCAACCTCCGCATATTCCATCCCCCGCTCCTCTACTGTCGGCCGGAAAACTTCCGCCAACATTGGCGCCCACCGTGGTTAGCCAAGAAACTACCCAAACATGCCACAAAGGAGAAAGACCACCGCCAGAGGGGCGGCACGCGGAGGAGCTGCGCGCGGAAGACCAAGGCGTACAGTGCGCAGCACTTATGCTGAACCTCCGGCACCGGAGCCAGAGCAAGGTGACGGGAATGACGGGGGGGCAGTGCCTCCGCAAGACCACGAAGAACCCGTGGCGGCGCCCTAGCAGGAGCCGGCCGCAGGATCACAAGAAGAAGAACTGCAGCAAGTGCAAGCCCAGCTACAAGCTCTGCAGGCAGAAAGAGAAAGAGTGGCTGCAGCCTTCGCCGCAAGCCAGAGAGCAGCACAGACATCACAGGCCGTCGCGGAGGCAAGACAGCAAATGGCAATACTGCACGCAGAAATACAAAGCATGCTGGCGGTGCAACCACAATCACCGCAACCGCCGCTTACCGCCTTCGCAACCTTTTGCTTCAAGCCAACCCCAACCAGCGCTGCGTCCGCTCACCGCCGCGCCTTCGCTACCTACGCCTCAGCCCAAACACGAGTAATAGATCCAAAATCCCCATTATCAGAAGGATTACAGTCTGCAGCCTGGCCAGTGGGCTACAAACCAATCGCATTGCCAAAATTCAGTGGAAAGACAGACCCCAGACAATTCATTATGAGCTTCGAAGCGGCTGTAGCCTCCGCGGGAGGAAATGACGCGGTCCTTGCAAAATCATTCGTTATTGCAGCTGACGGAGACGCACAGGCCTAGTATTCCATGCTTAAGCCAGGCTCAATCTACTCATGGGAGAACCTGCGCGACAAGATCATGACCAACTTCAAAGGATTCTCCAGTGAATCGCTGACAGCATCAGATTATTCCACTACAAGCAACAGAAGGAAGAATCCCTGAGGGAATACTATCAGCGGTTTGTGCAACTAAAGGCGAAGGCACCTAATGTCCCAGAAGAGGTGGCAATAGAAGCAGCAGTCAAAGGACTGAAAATCAGGCCCTTCGCGGCGCACCTGGCAAGAGAAAAGCCAGAAACAATGGAGCAACTATACTCGGGACCGAAAAGTACCGCAAGTCGACAACGACCTCCGAAAACGAGTCGAAGAGCAGCAAAATCAAGCACAAACATACCCAAAAACCCAAACAAGCAAGCCTCCGATGCGAGGCGGCTATAGGCAGCAAAGAAATGCTAAAGATAACAAGCCGGGCCATGAACGTAGACCAGCGAACACCCCAAAACCAGCAAGCAGGCGCGCCAAGCGCGGGGCATCCACCCAAAAGCCAAACGGGGCAGGCCAAGCAAAGTCGTGGAAAAATGCGAGCAGCGGCCTCGAGCAACAGGGAAAAAAGCCATACTGTTTCTTCCATGGCGAGGACAAGGGTCATGTGACAAGAAACTGTCCAGAAGCCAAAGAAACTCAAGAAAGAATGAAGAGAAGAAAGGAGGCGGAGGTGGCACCCTATCAGCAAACCAGAGAGGTCAACCATACCACTGCAACACAGTGGCAAACCCACACGCCCAAAGATACCCAGCCCCGAACAAAGACCCGTGATACACCCGTCAACGTTGGCGGCGACATATTTCCCAAGCCACCTACCGGCGTGGCGCCCGGTAACACAGCAAGCGGGGCCCACCATGCACCCCAGCCAATATAGACAAGAGTCAGCCTTCACCTACAATAACCCAAAACCTCCAAACATAACCTATCTAGATAACCAAACAGAAGGCAGGACCTTCGAAGCACTGCCACCACCTCCGCCACAACAAGCGCAAATACAGCAAACAGCAACACCCAAACAAGAGCCAAGTCAGGAAAACCAGCACAACCCCCACCACCCACTTCCAACCATCAGACTAATACTGCCGATTAGCGGAGGCTCAGCAATGGAGTTCCAAACCAAGAGGCAAAAGAAAGATCACCTCCGCATGGTAAACAACATAGCAGTGTAAGGACAGGTTAAAACAATAGAGTGGTCCAGGGTGCCGCTATCTTTCACCGAGCAAGACCTAAAACTGGAGAGCCACCCCCACACTGATGCGATGGTAATAACGGCAAACATAGCGGTGTGGGAAATAAAGAGAATTCTGGTAGACTCGGGAAGCTCCGCGGATATACTGTTTGCGAGCACCTTCGACAAGATGCAATTAGGAAGAAACCAGTTGCAACCCTCAGAATCGCACCTCGTCGGCTTCGGAGGTCGAAAAGTGGAAGCGCTGGGCAAGATCGCACTTCCCGTGTCATTCGGGGATCAGACCAACGCAAGAATAGAGTATGTAACCTTCGATGTCGTCGACCTCAACTACCCCTACAACGCCATACTGGGCAGGGGATTCACAAACAAGTTTGGAGCAGCAATTCACATGGGCTACCTGTGCATGAGACTCCCAGCGCTCCACGGGGTGATCACAGTCTACGGAAGCCAAAAGGAGGCAAGAAACATAGAAAGAACAATACACAGCTCCAGCAGAAACATAAATTCTGTGGAGTCTGAGGAGAAAGGGGACCAGGAACCTCCGGACATGCCCAAAGACAAAACAAATTTCAAAGGGGGGAGAAAAGATGAAAAAAACAACAAAGTTGGTATGCTTGGAGCAGTCCAAGCCTAACAGAAAGATAACCATAGCGTCAAACCTGACTGAGCAAGAGGAAAAAGAGCTGCTACAGGCCCTCAAAGAGAACAAGAAAACCTTCGCATGGTCAGCGGAGGACCTCAAGGGCGTTGACAGAGATGTAATACAGCACCACTTGGACATCAATCCAGGCGCCCGACCAAAGAAACAAAAGCAAAGGAAGATGTCAGAAGACAGAATCATAGCAGCAAAAGCGGTGGTACAAAGGTTACTAGACGCGAAGGTCATAAGAGAAGTCAAGTACTCCGATTGGCTAGCAAACGTGGTACTGGTACCAAAGAGCAACGGCAAGATGAGAATGTGTATAGACTTCACAGATCTGAACAAAGCTTGCAGAAAGGATGCATTCCAGCTACCTAAAATAGACACCTCCCTGGACAAGGCAGCAAGGTGAAAAAGGTTTTCCCTGCTAGATTGCTTCTCAGGGTACCACCAGATTTGGCTCAGCAAAGAGGACGAAGAAAAGACAAGTTTCACAACGCCATTCGGCAAATACTGATTCTTGAGAATGCCCGAAGGCCTGAAGAACGCAGGATCAACCTTCACAAGAATGACAAGCAAGGTGCTAGGGAGCCAGTTCCAGAGAAACGTCATCGCTTACGTCGATGATATCATAGTCATGAGCACAAGGAAAGAAGACCATATCAAAGACGGCGAAAATCTTCGCCAACCTCCGGAGCGCAGGCTTGAAACTAAACCCAGAAAAATGTGTCTTTGCAGTCAGCACGGCTAAGATACTGGGATGCATCATAGGACCGGAAGGCATCACAACAAACCCAGAAAAAACAAACGCAATACTTGCAATGACAGAACCAACTACAAAAAGAGAAGTTCAGAAGCTAACAGGAAGAATAGCAGCGTTGAACAGATTCATCTCCAAATCGGCAGAAAGAAGCCTGCCGTTCTTCAAAGCACTCAAGACCTCCGACAAAGTGGAATGGGGGCAAGAACAGTCTTAGGCCTTCGGCCAGCTAAAAGAGTATTTGGCAAACCGCCTAAAAGTAACAGTCCCAGAACCGGACGCCACGCTACTACTCAGACGTAGCGCGACCTCGAATCACGCAATCCAAGGCGTTGTTAGTCCAGAGACCGAAAAGCGGTGGTCAGAAAGAACAAAGCCCGGTCTACTACATTTCTGAGGCCCTAGCGGCGGCAAAGCTGAACTACACGCAAATAGAGAAGCTGGCATATGCTATCCTAACAGCATCAAGGAAACTCAAACACTACTTCCAAGCACATGAAATTGTGGTACCTTCGGCACAACCACTAGGGGAAATCTTAAACAACAAAGAAGCCTCCAGAAGGATAGGAAAGTGGACTACAGATCTATCGCAATACTACATCACATATGTGCCCCGAACAGCAATCCATTCCCAAGCCCTGGCAGACTTCATGGCAGATTGGACACCTTCGCAGCAAAGGCAACACAGCCAACCGGAGCAAACATGGGAGCTACTCACTGACGGAGCATGGGGTCTCAATGGCACCAGAGCCGCCGCAGTATTAATATCCCCAACAGGGACGAAAATAAAGTATGCAGCAAGGCTGACCTTCAAGGCAACAAACAATATAGCAGAGTATGAAGCGCTCATTCTGGGACTGAACAAGGCGAAGGCCATGGGAATACAAAAGCTGCTAGTTAAAACAGACTCAATGGTAGTCGCAGGTCAAGTAGAAAAAGAGTACAAAGCAAGAGAGCCAGAGCTCGCCAAATATTTGGAGCACGTGAGAAGGCTAGAAAAAAAGGTTCCACGGGTTCACCCTCAAACACATCCCTAGGAGGGAAAACGTTGAAGCAGATGAGCTAGCGAAGGCAAAGCAGCCCAACGGCCGGGAACTACCCGAGGGAACATTCTACGAGCAAATAGATAGGCCAAAGAACCTCCGCTGGACCGAAAAAAGCGAAGCAAGTCTTGACAAAGAATGAACAAGATTGGAGGACAGACATAAGCCGATCTTTGAGGGGAACCTTCACAACGCAATCAAGGGCGAAACGAGAAAGAATGAAGCACGAGCAAGGACCTACACGATGATAGACAATGTCCTGTTCAAGAAGGGTGCAGTCCAACCCCTGCTAAAGTGCATATCAAGAAGCGAAGGTATCGAACTACTAAAGGAGGTACATGCAGGAACCTGCGGATCACACATAGGACCAAGAGCACTCTCAGCGAAGGTCCTAAGGCAGGGTTTCTACTGGCCGACTCATGCAAGAGATGCAGAGGAACTAGTCAGAACATGCAAAGCTTGCCAACTCCATTCCACCAAACAGTCAGCACCTCCGTCAGAACTACAACCAATACCCCCAGTGTGGCCACTGCAAAGATGGGGCATGGACTTGGTAGGACCGCTACCAACGGCGCAGGGGGGACACAAGTTTGCGGTGGTAGCCGTGGAATACTTCACAAGATGGATAGAGGCTAAACCCTTGGCATCCATAACATCTGAAGCCGTCAAAAAGTTCTTCTGGCAAAACATAATCTGCAGATTTGGGGTCTCAAGAACCTTGACGGTAGACAATGGAAAGCAGTTTGACTCAGAAAAATTCAAAGAATACTGCAAGTCGATAGGCACGACGCTAGCCTTCGCATCAGTATACCACCCAGAGTCCAATGGAGCAGTAGAAAGAGCAAACCGCGAAATCTTCTCAGCCGTATCCAAAACCCTATTCAACCTGCACAAAGGAAAGTGGGCAGAGGAGTTACCAAGAGTTGTGTGGTCCCATAACACGACCACCACAAGGGCCACAGGCTACACCCCATTCAAACTCACGTACGGAGAAGAAGCAATGATGCCCGAGGAAATCAAACATCAGAGCTTCCGCGCAACTAGCAACAACACAATAGAAGATGAAGCATGCTGCAAGGAAGGGTTAGAGCAAGAAAAGCTGCAAGCCCTTGAGAACATCGTAAAGTACCAAGACCAAACGAAAGCATGGAAGGACAAAAATGTAACGAGAAGACTTATCGAAGATGGGGACCTAGTGCTGCGAAGGAAACCAAACGCAGACATGGTTGGCAAATTACAATCAAAGTGGAAAGGACCATACATTGCCAAAGCAGCAGCAAAGGAAGGGGCATTTAAGCAAGAGGATAGCGAAGGTCGCCTCTCCACGCACACTTGGAATGCCAGCAACCTGAGAAAGTACTATATCTGATGTAAGAGGGCCTCCACGGAAAATATAAGCGGAGGCACCCTCACCCCAGAGCGTTTCCTTTTTTCACTTTTTCTACTTTTTTGCACTTTGCCATAGGACTGCACTCTTTTCCTCATAAGGGGACTCCATTGCGGAGGTGAGGTTTTTAATGAGGCAGAATCCTTGTAATCAACCTCTGAAAAATATAAAGAGGATCCCCTGAAAAAAAAGAGAAGAAAGAAGAGCACGGCTATGAGAAAGTCGAAAAGCAGCCGGCAACAACGCTGCAAACATTCAACAGTTTGACAAAGCGAATAAGAGGACCTATCAGGTGGCGCCAGTAAAAGCAAGCACACCTGAGCGGACCTCCATGGCAAACATCAGCCTGGTAAAAGGGCACATCACCTGGAAAAGACCCTACCAAGGTATGGGCACCAGGAGTAAAACGGAGACAACCTCCGCGCAAAAACAAAACCTGAAAAAGACCCTACCAAGGTATGGGCACCAGGAGTAAAACGTACTCCAAAAAGAACCTCTGCACGAAACCAAACCCACGCAAAAGCGTGCGAGGGAACCTCCGCACAAATAAAAGGCAGAAAACATCCGGCAAATGGAACCCCCGCATACAAAATCGCGCTGCGACAAGTGCACTGATTAACACAAAGAACAAATACAAATTAATTTAAGGTTACCAACCAACGCACTCACGCACTAAAAACGCGTCAGAATCAGATCCAAAGGCAGTCAACCACGCATTAAGTGTCAAGAGAGCCACCAACCGCAACAACCGTAACCACCGCACCATCAAGCAGCGTCAAGCAGCGTTTGAGGCCGCGGCAATATAAAAGGATGGAGGCCAAACCACTTGGCCAGAATCGATCAGGAAGAGGCAAAGAGACCAAGAGGGAGAGATGGAAGCAGGGGTGTCCCCCCAAAAGAGAAAAGTACGGATACCACCCAAAAACTTGTAAAAAGCAAAGGGCAATTTGCCAGGGTGGAACTAGAACCTCCGGCTGAAAGGGGATACCACGCATAAGCTTCTAACATCCCCCAAAGCCGAAGGTTCCACTTATAACTCCCAGCAAAGAAAGTACCCCACCACCCTTGTGCAGGCGATACCAAGCAAATGCTTGAAAGAGCCAAAGCATGGCTCATAAGGATAAAGGAGAAACCTCCGTCGCCCCAACGTACTGCAAACCAACCACGCGGTGTCGTGCGAAGATCTGCAAGCAAGGAAGGGGAGGACAACAAGCAAGCACAACTCCAGTACCTCCACCGAGCAAACCAAGTAGGCCAAGCATGAGTTCAACAGCCTCAACTTCACCAGGAACAACTGCAGAATCGGCAGGATATACCGGACCAGCGGCAGCACCTGGTGCAAGGGCACAAAGTTGCTCAACCTAGAATAATTGCAGGAAGGGCGAGTGTGAAACACCTTGTAAACCCGCAAAGATAATCTCAACTCAAATAAAAGCACGAAAAAGGGTCTTGTATTATAAAGCATGCGAAGGTACGGCAGGTCCAAATACAATATCTTACAAAGCACGCGAAGGTGCATTATGTTGGAATAGCGTATTTTACAATGCACGCGAAGGTGCAACAACACAATAATACTACTTCAGCACGCGAAGGTGCAAAATTGTACGCGCGAAGGCGCAAGAGCAAAGTTGCTAACACTGCAAAGCAAATACATCACAACATCTAACAACCAGAGAACACGACAAACAAACAGAACCCAGTGCACTAGGGCGGGGTGCAAGGACCCCGCCATGCAAGGGAACGCACAAAATCGCTGTGCGGACGCTCAAGCTTTTCGATCACAAAATTAAACATCTCGTTAACATTATCATCCGGCCAGCAACTAAGCATCCGACCGCTCACGTAAACACCATCCTTCATCAGAGTAATAGGAACTACATCTTGCACCTGCGCAGGACCCATCAAGGCTACCTGCGCAAGGCAACCTAGTATTGGTCAAGACCATAGTTAAATACAAAAAGAGCGATGCAACGCTCATAAGTTAATCCAGCCTAAGCCTAAATGTTAACCTCCGCGCCTTCATCAGGATTCTCCTCCACGCGCTTCGAAGACTCGGCACGCGACCTCTTCAGATCCTCCGCCTCCTTAGCGGCCCCCTGCGCCTTGACCCGGCAGCACAACCAAAGATAAACACATCAAAACAAAGCAAAGGCAAAAAAGATAAGCAACGGTGTGAAAAGGTAGCCAACACACCTCAGCCCTACGCTCCTCGGCTAGGGTACGGGCGTAGGTACGGTCGAAACGGCTCCAACAGTACCTAATTAAAATCCCGTACCACTCGAATTGGGGCACGGAGGTCAGACCAAACAACGTCCTTAGGATCCGTGTACTTGACCTTCCCCTTCGGAAGTTGCACGTGCTCGCACCCAACCTCCGCCAAAGCATTCACAAAGTTTTTGGCATAAGAAACAGCCGAGAAGTCGGCCATGCCGTCAAGGAACTGAGGGAGGCGGGTCAGGCAGGAGCGCATCCATTGTAGCGCAGCGAAGGCTGTAGCATCGGCAGGAAGCGGAGGTGTAGCTCCACCACACCTCCGCAGGGCGTCCGAACAAGCACCCGCAACAGCAACAGCGGCATCCCTCGCGCTGCCAGCCGTTTCTGTAGAAGTTCAACCTGCGTCTTCAACGCAGCGGCAGTTTGTCTCTCGCCATCAGCCTCGGTCCGGAGGAGCGCATTAGAATCGTTGGCTTTCTTAAGACGCTCCTCCATCAGGGAGGCGCCAGCCTTAGCACCCTCAAGTTCCTTCTCAACCACTTCAAGCTTGGCGCCGAGATCCTCCGCAGTTTTCTTGAAAAATCGGAGATCCTCCAAGTCAGCAAGCAAGGCCTGTTTTTCAGCAGCCAGCGTCTCCACCTCCTCCTTCAAAGCTCTAAGGGCTTCATCGCGGGATAATACCTTACGAGAGCAACGTGCTTCCATAGCCTCCGCTATATGATGACCCTAGGAAAAAGGCAAGTCAAGAAAAACAATGGCTACCAACAGCAGAAAGTAAAATGGAAAACGAAAAGTGAAGGCAAAAACCAACCACACTCTGGTGTTCCAAATTTAACCACAGCAACTTGAAGTAGTCCATCTCCCCAAGGTACTTGCGGGTTCCCCCTGCAAGCAAAAAAAGAGATTCAGAGAAGAGTAAGCCAAAACCAAGGCCCAAGAAACCACCAGGAAGAATCAGTCAAACCTCTAATCTGCTCATGCAGAGAGTGGAGGGCAGAGCTCCACCCACTTATCGTGTTCATCGAACCCCCTGCACAAGTAGAACAACATGAGCGATTATCAGTGCGCGAGCAAGAAAAAGGGGCAACAGGAAAAAATATTCCGGCCATACCTTCGCCATCACCAGAACCACGTCCAAGCGAGGTGCGGGCAAAGGGGGAGGGCCGTGAGGAAGGCGGTCAAGACCAACGCGCGCCAAATCAACACCGGCATCGCAAACCTCCTGCCACGCTAACACTTGAGCAAATTCCCCTGGAAGGTGTCAGAACGAAAGCAAACGAAACTCAAAGAAGAAATAAAGCAAGGCTCAGGCCTTACAAAGAACATTCGCACCCATCTCCATGCCAGTCGAAACATCCGGAGCGGGAGGAACAGTAGCCGGTGCAGAATCACAAGACTAGTGGAGAGCCAGGCAGCTCTGCAGCAGGAGCCTCCGACGGAGGAGATGACCGGCGACCAGAGGACACCTCCGCATGACCGCAGGTACCACCGGGCGGCGCCACGAAGCTCGAGAGCCAGCCAGAATCCACACCAAACAAAGCCGGGAAGAGGCACCATGGAAGCGGCAACCATGGCGCCTCCACCAGCAGCGGCCGCACCCGCAGAAGAGAGAGCCACCTCCGCCTCCTCCTCAGGTGCAACCTTAGCCACTTCTACAGCTACCTCCGCGTCATCATCAAGGCTGGCAGCTGTGGAGAAAGCCGCAGCAGACCTCGACGGAGTACCAGACGCGGCATCGTCCCCGACTACTTCAACACGTTCATCAACCTCCGCAGTGCGTGCAGAGGAACGGGTCCTCTTACTGCGACCGGCACCATGAACGTTTGAACCTCCGCGCCTCTTCCGCCCAGCAACCTTTGGGGCATCGCCTGGAGCCTCCACAGCAGTAGCCTCCTTCTCTCGAACAGATGCCAGGACCCTCTCAGGCACAGAGTGATCACCGTACTTAACACCCATATCCTCGAGGACCCGGTTCAGTCGAGGCATGTTCCCAGCCTCAGCACGGCGTGAAAGATACTCCTTATCAGTAATTTCACCAAGTATCTCCTGGGCCTTTGTCTCAATCTCAAGAACAACTTCCTCATCGCTCTTGTCGTCTGGCTTAACAACGTTGAAGCGAGGAAAGGGAACACCATCAGCACCCCCAAAAACAAGCACCTGAACATTCTCAAGCCGGAACGAGCGATGAACTTTGCCGAGGGGCCAGCAGTCTGAAGCCACCATCTCCTCAACAAGGTCACGACCTCTGGAAAATCTGCAGGCCATTGCGAAGGCCTTGTTGCAAGCAGTCCTTGACGCAGTAAACTTGGTGGGTGGGGCAATGGTTGAGCGTGGTTCAAGCGGCGTCATAACCGAGGGAAACGGGTACCTCGTAACCTTCTTACCGTCAGCCTCCTCGCAAGTAAAGCCAGGCGACCGCACATAGAACCAGTTAAGCGTCCAATCCTTATCCTACTTATTCTTCTGGCAGTAGGAAATCTCAAGCTTGGGATCCGGTTGCCTGCGCTTGGGAAAGAAGGAGCAGCTACCATACTGGCAGATAGAACCCTCGAGTTTCTTGTGCTGCTTCTGGAGTTCGTAGAACTGGCAAAAGGTGTCAATATCTGGCGGAGCCCTGTAAGACTCGCAAGCCCACGCAAACTTACTCAGAGCCGCGATACCATTGGGGGTAAGCTGATGAATTTGGACATTAAACTCCTCCAAGACATCGTGGAGAAAATTGCAAGGCACAAACCGAAGGCCGCAGGTGAAGAAATCACGGAAAACAATGCCGTACTCCTTACTCGGAGGCAACGGAACCGTCTCGCGGCCAGGAAGCTTCGCGCGTGCCTTGTCAAAGTAACCTTCGACCTCCAGGTTGTCCAACATCATCTTATTCATGCGACTGCGGCCGATCTCATAGGTGATTTTCTCCTTCTTCTCCACCATCTCGAGAGAAGGACTCGGAGGTACCAGATCGCCTACCGAAGCCTCAACGTCAGAAAGGGTCTCGCCAAGTTCCTGAGCCTCCGCGCTAGCCAGCACGCAATCCTCAAAACAGCGAGCCCAACCGCTAGCCTTAATCCCAAGAAGACGAGAATACGGACCAGAGAAGGAGGCCCTAAGCGGAGGTCGTCTGGTCCCGGAAGCCACAGCTAAAGGAAACGAAGGCCAAACCTAGCAGCAAAGCGAGAACCAGGAGGTACGGCCAGCAATTCACCAACCTCAACCTTATATAGGCACCAGGGGGGTGCCTCCGTCGATAGGAGACAAACCGTCCCATCAAACCACAACCCACGTCGCGCCTATAGGAACAAGACACGTGGACGGCACGCAGCGCGCCAAAGGGGGGAGAAGGGACCTCCGCCGTGGGGACAGGAGAGCAATGAGAACGTTGGCCCACCTGCGCTAGCCCAAGTGCTCAAGGGGGAAACTGTTGGGGGAAAAACCATGTCCCCCACCTCCGCCCCCAGGCAGAGGTCCTTCAGCTAACAAAACACGACTTCTGTTGTTTCTTGACTCGTGCAGGAGAAAGACCTCCGCCACCCACGGTGGTCTTAGCGGAGGTCGCCACTGCTGGGGGCGGCCATGACGGCAAAGCCCGGAGAAACCTCCGCTAGGGGGAAGGCGCGCGGCGGAGGCTCAGGAAGCATCGGATAAGCGGGAGGCGGAAGGCACGGCCCGGCGGAGGTCCTAACCTCCGTCGACCGCACCCGGGCCGGGGACAAGCGTGGGCCGCAATCAAGAGCGCGGCCCAGCCACGGCCGGATGAAGGGAAAAGACCAAAGTGCCCCCTCGCCGTTGGAGGTGTATTGCGGTGAGAAGGCTACTAGAGCACCCCTAGGGTTTGATGGGTAAGACTATAAATGGCAATATGAGTAAGGTGAAGAGGCCCCCTATAAAAAAGGGGGACACTCCAATGTTGTAAGGGTTGTTGAAAAATAAAAGTGAACCTTTATTACTTGGCACAATTCTCTAGGCATTTAGGGAAACCCAAGGGGGGAGGCGAAG